>JAYEVI010000167.1:600000-917500 GCA_036346575.1 Dendrocalamus sinicus
ATCGTGGCAGCCTACACGTTAAAATTACCCAAGCAAATTCAAATAAAATCTACATAAATTAAAATAAACTCTAAATAATTAAAAGAATGATAGAAATGGATAGATTGGAATTTTTAATAAATTTAGGAATTTGAATGGGCTCAAATAGAGTTAGGATGAAGGAGAACGAGTTTTTGGAAGTTTGAAATCAGAGAAAAAGAATAAATTAGAATTTTTGGATTTATTTTTCTATTGGAAAAGGCATTTATGACATCAACCCAGGGATTTTCCTTATCAGCTGATTTATTTTTCTACAGGAAAAGGGAATTAAGACATCATGCTGATGTCAGCCCTGGTTTGGCCAAGACTGACTACTGGGTCCGGTCTACCGTGGATTGAGTTCATGGACCGAAAGGACGGCTGAGGTGGCAGGGAGGGTGGCATGTCAGCTCGGCTGCTGATGAGGCCTCACCGGCGGGGAGGCGCATAGAGACTGATGGTCATTGCCATTCAGGGGCATGGCGGCGGCCGGCGAGGAGCTCAAAAGAAAGAGAGGAATGCGGGGAATGCAGTGGTGCACTCGAGCATTACCAGAGGTTGCTGGAGGCTGGTCGGCAACAAACGAGAGGCAGAGGCAATGGGGGTGCTCCAGTGAGGCACGGCCCGGAGGTGTGGCTCCAAGATGAAGCTTTAGGTGTCGTCGGCTTGGCTCAAGGCGGCTTGAGTGGCTGGCAATTGCTCTTCGGAGGGCAGCCGGGGCTCGAAGAGATGGAGGCGTGGCGCGGGGGCGATGGGGAACCCAAGAGAGAGGAGTGAGGGCGGAGGGAGGTGGTGCGAAGGTAGGGGTGCTCGAGGGTGGTATTTATAGGGGAGGGAAGGCGATGGCGAGCTAACCGCCACACAAAAATGATGGTGACGGTGGCCGTTGCGAAGAGAAAGTGCAGGAGTGGGGGAAGTGGGGAGGTGGGCGCGGGTAGTGCAGCGTAAGAGAGAGAGGGCCAGCACACGGGGATAAGGGCAAGGCCAAAAAGGGTGGAGCGACACAACGGCATGGCGGCGGCGCGGGAAAGAAGAAGGGCACTGGGAAGAAGATGAGCGGATGCGTGACACATGGAAGAAGGGAAAGATCGGGTGACCGGGAGAGAGAAGTGGGAGTGGACGGGGGAGATGGCCGAGGCAGCAACGTGGGTGAAATCGGACCGACCAGGTGTCGACCCGAGAAGTGAGCGGGATGGCAAGTAGTGGGGATGGGCTGGCATGGGATGTGGCTCCATTTGGGCCACCCACGCGTCAGTCCAGGAGGGAGCGGCAGATTAAATCATATTTTTAATTTTTAGAAATTCGAGAAAATTCAAAAAAGGCTTAGAAAAATACAAACTAAAATCCCAAAAATGCAAAAAAAATTCACAGAAGTTCTTGCAGATATTTTGGACTTAGGTAAAATATTACGAACTTAATTTGGTATTAGATTTCTATAACGAAAATACTTTTTAGTTTCAAAATTAGATTTTAAACTCCAAAAAAACATAAAAAAACTAAATAAGTCCAAATAATTGATTTTAAATAGTATTTTTATAGAAAATCAAAATATCCTTTTATTTAATAATATTTTTAGGTTTTCACTTAAATTACTTTTCAAATCCAATCTTTTCAAAAACAGAAAATCAAGGCAAAACAAAATTAAAATTTAGGCAACTAAAACACTTATTTTTATTTTAAATTATTTTTTTACTACTATTTTTTTTATAAAAACCGGGGCTGTTATAGTGGTCAAACTGTAGAATGGTAGTACTTTTTGGTTGCTAATGTCCTGAGAGGTTGGTGCATTAATGTTGCATTAATTTCCAGAGAGGAAGTACCGGCTTGTGGTGGGTGGTAGTACTGGTCCAGGTGAAAATTCTTAGAATTTGGTATTTTAAGTTATAGATTGATTTAGGTTGACCTAAGTCAGTGCATTAATGTTGCATGAAGTATGTTTTGACTAACGTGGGTCAAATTGTGAAGATCTTATGGCTGAAAAGGATTTATCGGTTCTTGGATATGCAGGGTCAGATGGAGTCAACCATTGTAATATCCTAGTTTTCAAAGCCTTTTTAAATCTTTTAAAATAAAATTAACCATTTGGATTTTTGTTGAACTAATTAAAGTTTAATTCGAAATTTTTAGAAATTAAAAATATTTCATGTGAATAAAATAAACTTCAGTTAATTCAAATCCTATTTTCGTTTGGTTCCATGTATTGCAAGGAATTTTCTATATTTTCTTGGATTTATTAGAGTTTATTTGCTATTTGTTTGAGTTGAATTTAAATTAAATCAATTTTTGAAAATCACAAATTCCAGGGAATTCAGAAATTCCTTTGGGCTAAATTCTTCTCTCCACGGCCCATTTCTTTCCCACAATGGCCCAGTCCGCCTCATGTGCCACTTGGCCCATCTTCTGTGTGTAGCTCACTTCGCACCTCAGCCCAGTTCGCACAACTACTTCGCCCGTAGCTGTTCCGCTCGCCACGCATCGCCCATCCATGTGTCGGTCCTCGCGCTATCTCTGGCCACCCGGTCCCACCTGTCATCGTAGGATTGTTTATCTTCTCTGTGTCTGCCTCGCCACTGCTCGCGTCTCCGGTCTGGACTCTTCGTCATGGCCACGTCGAATTCATGCACCGTGTTCATCCCAGAGACTGCCTCTTTGTGCTTTATAAGCCACAGCCAACCCCTCATTCCCCGCACCCTGAGTAACCTTGACGTCCTTGCTTTTTGCACTGTAACTGAGATGTTTCACCTTAACCAGAATTGCCTTTGTCGTCGCTAGTGCATCTTCTTCGCTGTTTCGCCTTTTTGCCTTCCTTGCCGTTGGTGTCCCACGCTATCATCGACTCTACCGCCGGTGAGCCACCCTCAGCCGAGTGCCCTTCCTTTGTCATTTGTCTTCGCCACTAGTCAACTGCTCACCTCGCTTAGTTGCCCGCGTCGCGCGTTCCCTAGCGTCGCCTTAGTTTGGTTGCTAGGACATTAGTGCTTATGTCACCTCCACATCTCCAGCTACAATGCTCCATGGACATGGTCCATTGTGAGCCATGTCTCTGTCTTGTGGGCCCCACATGCCATCCACCGTAGACCCGTGAACCCTATCCGTGGACTTGGTCCATAGATCATGACTACAACTATCAGTGATTGAAACCAATTTCCTTTAGAAAAATATTTTGACCAAAAATCCAAAAATCCACGCTGATGTCATAAACCCAATTTCCTTTATAGAAATAAATCTAGAAATCTAGAAAAAGATAGAATATTGTTTCTTTTCTTTTTCTTAGATTTAAACTTTCCGAGAGCCTGTTCTTCTCTATCTAAACTCCAATTGACCCATTTCTTTTTCCTAAATTCATATAAAATTGTCTCTATCTTTTGGTTCTAGTTTTATTATTTTTGAATTTTATTTAAATTTATTAGTGTTTCGTTCATTTTCATCTTCGAAGGAGCAGAACCAAGATTTGAACACTAAGAATTGGTAGCTGAGCTAAACCAAGGTAAGTCATGACCTTTAATTATGTTGAACCTATTATTTTCAATCTAATTATTATTATTTTGTTTTATACTATTGTGCATTGTTAATTTATTACAAAACCCTTATACTTGGTAGTTGTCAACTAATTTGATTAATTCCCTCCTTGATAATTTGAATACTATGATTTCATCATTACCATAAGGTGAGTAATTATCATGTGATGCAATACTAGTATCCACTTAGGTTGTACATCTAGTAAGCTTAGCCATGCTTATAGTTACATTCAGATCATCATCATATGTTGATCAATTAATTAATTTTGTCTTGATGAGATATTGAATCGTGGTGGTCAGTCACAGTTATAAAACTTATGTACCATGACATGGTTTGTGTCGTTGGTGTTGATTACACAAAATGATTTTCACTTAGACGAGTAATCATGCAGTAAAGGAGAAAGTGTGGTTAGCACTTTTCGAATGTGGATGTCTCATCTAGGTAATGTCTAAGAACTTAACTTTGTGTGTCACTGACCTGAGCTTTAGCATGAACTCTATACCACACACCAAAAGAAGTGTGTTAATCGCGTGGCAATATAAGATGATCATGTGTTGTGGGTAAAATTGTGCAACATCTGCAGAGTGTAAAACTATTCAAATAGCCGTGTCCCCAACTATAGATAATACTTGGTGATTTCGCATGAGGGGTAGAATTTTATAAAACCATGGTTGGGTCTGAAAGAGAAATGAATGATTAGTTCACTTGTGGTTTATTGAATTCCTTTGAATTATTTACTTAATAATCAATTTTAAAGTGCATTTCAATCTATTTATTGTATCTATTATAAATTGTTGCTTTCTGCAAAATAATCACTCAGGCATCTCTTGGTAAGCCTTACATCATTATATATTGTATTTTGTTACAAACGACTTATTGAGTACTTTATGTACTCGCGGCTATATCCATTGTTGCTCAATTGTTGAAGAAAAAACATATCAACCAGAGATACTCGAAGGAGAATACTTTGATGACTTCTCGGAATAGGACTTCACTTTCCAATTGATTGCCTGTGACATGTCGAATGGCTATTGTGCTTATCTTTATTTTCTGCTACTAGTTTTTGTCAGGTTCTTCAAGCTAGTTTTTGTTAGGCTCTTTAGGCTATTATTTGTAAACTTGGCTATAAGATCGCAACTCTAATAATTTATAATATTTACATCTTTCTTAGTTAATCGTGATCATGATCGATATTACATCTATGTTTCCACTGTGTATACTAGCATGATCTTGGACTGGTGCAGAATACACTGAGAGTCTGGATTTGGGTATTCGGGTCTCGATAACCATGGTCAACAGTGAGGATCGGAGCTATGCTCATGGAGGAGTCGAGACTCAGAACAATCAAGGATACTGGATGAAATGGATGAGCTCAAGCATGGTTCGAGAAAGGCTGGAAATGTTTAAGGGAAGTTCGAGAGACGGGTTGCATCATGTGGCTTGGTTTGTCCAAGTGAGGTGTGATCCGATGAAACCAAGATAGGAGAGACTTGCTAACACAGAGCAAGCTAGATGTGCACCTATACGTGGCAAGTGTGGCGATTGCTTGCAAGGGATTATGAAAACCGGGTCAAGAAAATGTATTTTGGTAAGTTGACCAAAATACCAAAAACCATTTTGGATCAAAACCGTGGCACTTGAGAAAGTGGGTTAGGTCGAGGAGAACCTAAGAAGATAAAGTTGGATCAAAAGCTAAGGGCTTAACGAATTCAGGCTTATTTGCTTTGAAAGCATGTATAAGTGTAGTGTATGAGTAAAACCCATGTTGTGTGGGATTAACGTGTTCCCCCATTCATATTAAGTGGATAATATCCATTATGGTTAGATGGGGCTAGTTGCCTTTTCTATTTAATAGGTTGGGATGGAGAATTGCTAGTTAACCATCCACCCATTCTAACATTACTCATTGAAGCCAAGTGTTCTAAGGTTAGAGTTTAAAAAGTATGAGTGTTGTGATATACTCTCTTGTCCTCTAAGTGGAGTGTCTGCAAAACTTTCATCTCTCATAGATGTCTCTTGTTTTGGTTGATTTTTTGTTGATTTGATTGGTTTTGATCTTCCCTCTCCCATTTTTGATGTTACTGGTTGCTAAGGATAATTAAGTGATTGAGATATATGTTGAAAATCAATCCTTATCTATCTATGAATCAGGTTTGCAAGTTCTTGAAATTGTCTTGTTTTTGCTTGATTTGGTTTCTCCGAGTGATTTCTTGACCTGGTCATTTTTGTCTTGATTCTTTGGGTGTTCTTGCTTACTGCGATATATGAAAGTATATCTAGAATTATCTTGACCGTTATTCACCACGAGTAAGTCATATTCACCTTTTTTATTTTTGCCCAATTGTGGTGCAATTTTTCAAATAGAAAAAGGTCACAACTTTGATAACGATTTTCTCGATCATTGGTTGGAATAGGTTCGTGGCATTCTAAAGAATTAGTATACCAAGTTTCAAATTATTTATATCTACGGACCAAATTTTACATTTGATTCTTGGTTATAAAATAGTGCTATTTTTACTATTCATCGAGTCGATTTTGGATACCGGGGTGCTGTCAGTACTAAAGCAGTACTCCCAACTTTACTATGGCGGCGCTATTAATTTTACTATTCATTTCTCGGTTTTTTGTTTTGTTAGCTTTCCATCTTAAATGTTCATAGATCTGTAGTTATTAGAGTGAGGGGTCGGTGAATATTTGAAGAACATTTGAAGGCGTCATTCTGTTGCCATACCAATCTTACATGTCCAAATGATATTTTTTTTTAAGTGTATAGAGACTACATTGGCTCACTTAATTTAATTTATGCAACGCTAAACATTTCACCAACGCACACAACTTGATTAAAAATCCAAATTTTGAATAGCCATCCGCCCATCCCCATCTGTCTTATGTAAGAGAGAGAATAAGAGTGGTAGTGCCAATGTATTTTCCTCATCATCAAATACATGATTTTTTTGACCATACATGCATTACAAAAACAATTGGAGCCTTACGCCATATGCCTGCATTTTTTTTTGTATGGATGTATATAGGTGCTTAGTCGACATTGATTGGGTCAAAGTCTTAGGTAAACTTTGTACTTCCCGTACTTACCAAGGATAAGCATCATGGCCAAAAGATATCAGGTATGTTTTTTAGCTTTGGTTTATGCCCGTAGCTTATGACTTTTGTGTTATGTATAAAAGAAAGTATAAAATAGCAGAAACTCACGTACAATTTTGATCGATATAAATGAAGTTGTTGCAGTATATGCGACAATCAACTTATAGACTATACCTTAAAAACACTTATTTAAAAGCTAATTGCTGTAGAAAAGCCAAAAGGTAGCTTTTAGAAGTAGAAAAAAGAAGCTCATAGGTCTAGCTTTCAAAAGCCAGAAGCCGAAATGAACCCATTGGTTTTTTGGCTTTTTTTCGTCTTTTTTGCTTTTGCTTTTTTTTTCTTTTTCTTTTGCATTATCTGTGGAGATACAATGGTGTTTCTTTCTTATTTTCTTTTAATTGAATGATTCAGAAAAAATTGGAGGACACTATAGACAATTTCGGTCAAAAGTCTTTAGAAAAAGACAAAATAAACAGGATCATAGTGTTTCTTCCTTTTCTTAAAAAGAACTTTTTTAGTGTTAATCTGGCATCAAGTGAAATGTGGGAACAGATCAAAGTAAACGGATAGAAGATAGGAATGTTAACTTTATCCCCTTTGTGTGGCTGTCAATTTGTCATGCATATGTAGTGTCAAAATGCACATAGTTATTGAAATCGGACTGATTATTGACCCGCTCAACCTTCAGATCCACGATTTATCGGTCCAATCGATGTTTAGCTGTCAGACTGTCGGTTAATATATCTTAATTATATAATAGAACACAATAGTAAGTACGCTTTTTTGTCAGCAGAGGCAGTGTAAAGGCCTCAAGCAACACGTCCTGGGTTTGAGTCCTCTACCCGTTGTTCTTTTTGACAAATATTCCCGCTTCATGCGCAGCGTTAGCTGTCCTCCGGTCCAACAGCGCCGGTTTTCACACGTTTTGTGCCAAACTGGCCGGTTTAATAGGGAAATCTCCGGTTCAGAGCGGCTCAACTGCATATATTCTCAAAGGTAGCATAAATAGGACTCCCAAGTCCCAACAGCTGGTGCTGGGCTTACAAGTTATAGCATTGAAGCTACAGGCCAGAGCGCTGAGAGCACTAGTCAATAGCTGCTATTATAGGGGGGGATGAGGTCTGATCTCCTAGTTTTCTTCTATGTTCTTGTTATTGTAGTGCAAGCTTATGGTGAGCCAGCTTCTTTAGGTACGTAAAGAAGCTCCTAGCTCCTAATTCAATACTCCTGTTTGCCAATCAAACTTACGCAAACCTTCTTTTGTAAATGAAACCTGAAGTTACTCAAATGTCTATCTTGCCTTTCGTGGAGTTGTAGAGTGCCCCCATAGTATTTTTGCTCGATTGACTATCTTTGCTTTGCTAATAGTTGCAATCATGATTCATAAAACTGTGGAAACGGTTGGTACATGCTTCCTGCTGGTTTCCAATCAAACTGGTCTAGGGGAATCCGCTCTATTTTAACACTGATCTATATATATTAAACAAGTAATTCCTACTAACTACAATCAATGTTATTTATCTATTTCCTCATGCAGCCACATCACTCGTATTGTTCATAACCTTTGGATTAAAATGGAGTATCACAGATGTTTGTTGGATGAATTAGTCCACACTAACTGCAATTAATCTCTACTTTTCTGTCTGGTCATCGGATTGCTACCAGAGATCGTTGCTTCCATTCGATTCACAACCAACAAACTGATTTCTACAGATTCCCGATACAACGGCATGGGATATCCTTCTTGTTTAGTCCAGAGTTTGGCTCAGTCTAATCGACCTTCTGTTCTCTAGTTAAATTCCAAAAATTTCGGACCGATATCTGGAAAACCGATGGGCCCGAAAACCTTCTTGATTATGGTTTTTTGAACTGTGGTTGCAGTCGACCCAACTAAGTGCACTCCTGGTGATTTTAACGGAGATATTTATGTGTATTAATTGGGTATGGGTTCTAAGAGTATCTCTAACAGTGTCATCTCAGCTATATTAAATGAGTAAAATGCTATAGAGAGGAGAGAGGAGGTGAGGAGAAATAATGTGCTATTTCTTATACAAGAGACGATTTAAGTCCGTAAATCAACGTAAATAGTAAGAGGAATTATTTACTGTTAGAGAGATTGTCTCTAATACTATAGAGAGGAGATTTACTATTATATATACCCTAAAAGACATAAGGAAAATATAGTTTAGGTAAAAGGATTTTCAAAATCACTATCTTTATTAAATCCCAAAAGAATTAAACTTGGTCCACACCCGCATGGACTATTTGTAAAGCACAGGACTGTGGAGATGCTGGAGTCGGCGGATTCGGAAGTGGAGGTCAGAATCGACAAGAGGTATCGGGCTCGAGTTGTATTCGGTTCCATCTGATTCTTTTGGGAGGCTAAAGAATCGGTTTAGTTATGTTTTCGCTGATTCCAATTTTAGTAGCAGCCAAACACCCCTATTCCATCTTTCGAAAAAAAAGCTAGAATCTAATTGCAATTCCACAATTAATTTCATACTTAAATCCTGGGAGCCAAATGGGGTGTAATAGAATTACAGGCAAATATCACATCCGCATATCAACCTTGCGAGCAAAAATTCTTTATACATGGCATAGATTTCGTTAGCCCAACTTCTTAATTTGATTTTTTACATAATGCCATATTTGATTTCAATAATAGATGTTAATTACCACTCTGTTTGAAATTTTAAATGTTATTTATGTTTTACCGTATTTGATCTAAGGTCAAGATGGTAAATACTCCCTTCGTTCTTTTTTGTTTGATGTTATTAAATATTCATGGTCAGCAAGTTGTGACATCGACCATTACTTTTTATATCTTTATATTACTATAAGTAATCAAACTAGTATATTATGAAAATAGTTTTTATGACAGATATAGTGATATAGTTTTCGTGGCCAATATAGATAATTTTAAATATGTTGGCTATGAAATTTTAGAAAGTTTGACTAAATGGATTCTAAAATATCAAATAAAAGTAATGGAGGATTTTATTTAATCTATATGATTATTCAAATACATGTGTTGATGTATCAATTTCCATGCCGAAGTCAGAATATGCAATTTTCTCAAAACAAAGTTTATCTCAAATTTATTGGTGCAATTTTCTCCCTTAACTGCTCTTCCTGCCTATTTCCTTTGTCATTTGTTGTACTATATGTCCAAACTGAGCAAATACAAACCATTATTTCTTGATTGGTAGGATTTGTAAGTATTGACTGTGGTATCAGCAGTGGCTACCCTTATACAGACGAGAGAACAAATATCACATACAGCTCCGATGATGGATACATTAGCACCGGAGAAAATCACAACATTTCACCAAATGCTGCCAAATTTGTGGTTCAGAGGCAACTTCTAAATCTCAGAAGCTTCCCTGCTGGAGGTAGAAATTGTTACACCATAGATTCTGTGGTGCAAGGTAACAAGTACAACGTGAGAGCAACTTTCAAGCATGGCAACTATGATGAATCAGCTAACCAACAGCATGGTGTTCATGTGATCTTCGATTTGTATATTGGAGTTAACTTTTGGACAACAGTGAATATCACTAACACAACCGTTTACTATGATTATAATGTTATACACGTTGCCACTGTCAGCACCATATCGGTATGTTTGCTAGACATTAAGCAAGGAACTCCTTTTGTATCTTCATTGGAGGTGAGGCCATTAAAGAGCTCACTTTATCCGGCTGCCATGGTGAATCAGTCTATCAGTTTGTACGTTCGGGCTAACCTTGGTGCAACGGAAACCATCAGGTAGTTCTTGAATGTTAATTACATGCATGCTAACTTGAAATACAACTTCTTTGCTAATGTATTTGCGAATTTTTCTATGGTTTTTCTTATAACTGGAATTTAAGTAAATAATCTCTCTCCACTGAAATAAGCCCCAATTTTCACTCTGGTATAACTTTGTTGGCTATTTACACCATATATGTATGTTATTCTTTTGCGAGGCATATATGTATCGTTATTGGTTTTTTGAAGGTACCCAGATGATCCTTATGACCGAATATGGGATTGGGGCACCTTGCAAGGAACGGACAGCATACCTAAAACTACCAGCCTGGTTAGCAATTATCCAAATGACGTATTTGATGTTCCCCCAGTTGTAATGCAGACAGCAGTCACCCCTACTGGCAATGGAACCTCCCTTGACTTCCACTGGGATTCTGAGCTCCTCCGCATCATTCCACAGTACTTTATCGCCCTCTACTTCTCCGACTTCCAAAACCTGCAGGTCCGCGAATTCGATATCTACCTCAACCGTCAGCTATGGAACGTAAATAACAAGCCATGCAGGCCACCATTCTTAATGGCTTACTACATCTACAGTGTTGGGACTTTGGCCATTGCCAGACAGTACAACTTCTCCCTTAAAAGTACTAGCAACTCCGAGTTGCCTCCCATCCTCAATGCGTTGGAGATATACTCTCTGATGCCCATCGACCAGCCTTCCACTCTACCAGCTGATGGTAGGTGACTGTTACTTTATTTTCGCACAACTAAATTGTCATTGTCCTCGTTTACATGTGCCAAATGTCATCTGGTCGTTATAGACCCCTGTAAACTAAATTCAAGTTCCTCGTATAAATTTCTTTTAGGGCGAAAGAAACTTGTTTGTTGAACTTCCCATAACCAGTAAATAGAAGGATTAACAAGTGAGATAATTATGAGATAATAAAGTTTAGTGTTAATTATGAGATAACTTGTGTTTTCCCCCAAGTTTACTTCACAATGTGCCTGAATCCTGCAGAGGTATTCTGCCATGCTCACTGTACTATAGTCCAATGAAACAATTGTTTTTGAAATTAAAATAATCAAATGAAATAAAGGAATTCGAGATACCTAATTATCTTTCCTTCATGTAAGAACATTTCTATATTACGTTACTAACAGCAGTGAAGTAAGTGTTATGAATAGCGCTAGTATTCAATATGAGGCCAATGGGCCGGTATATATACACAAAGTACAGGAGGCAAATATGCAAAGAACCCCTCATAACAATGGGGAATAACAAACTATACATATATCTCTAACACCCCCCCTCAAACTCATGGTGGATCAACAACACTGAGTTTGGAGAGGTAGAAGCCGTGCTGTGCTCGAGTCTGGGCCTTCGTGAAGAAATCCGCTATTTGAAGCTCCGAAGGCACATACTGAAGAGTAATCACCTGATCATGCACACAAGTCCTCATGAAAGAAGCATCAACACCAATGTGCTTGGTGAGCTCATGCTTCACAGGATCACGGCACACCGATAGCACTGCATCGTCGACAAGAGAGGGGCGGTGTAGTGACGAAACACCAAAATCCTCAAGTAACCACCGTAGCCAAGTAATCTCTGCTGTCAAGAGAGCCATAGCTCGCAACTCACCTCTGCACTCGAACGGGACACTGCAGCTTTCTTCGTCTTCCGTGCAATAAGAGAACCACCAAGAAAAACACATGCAGAGAGATAGACCGCGATCGGAGGATCGCTGGCCAAGTAGCATCCGAATAGGCTCAAGCTGTAATGAATCGAACGTGGAAAGAAGAGATGGCGAGAGATAGTCCCACGAAGGTATCGCAGAACTCGAAGAAGGTGGCTGTAGTGAACCTGAGTGGGAGCTGAAACAAACTGACTCAGAATATGAACTGGATAAGTTATATCCGGACGAGTAACAGCAAGGTAGACAAGACTCCCAACAAGATGACGATAGCGAGTCGGATCAGAAAGAGGCTCGCCATCGAGAGTCGGAGGTGAACATTGAGCTCCATGGGAGTCTCAACCAAGACGCTGATCAGTGAGAGAGGCGCGATCAAGAAGATCCTGAATATATTTCTCTTGGGACATAAAGAAACCATCTGGAGTGGACGTAACCTCAATCCCAAGGAAGTAACTAAGAGGACCAAGATCCGACATAAGGAACTGCTCACTAAGACGAGCCTTGACAAAGGCAATGTACTCGAATCATCCCCGTAATGATCATATCATCAACATACAGGAGAAGAAGAGTCCGACCACGAGACGAAGTGTGGACAAAGAGCGCAGATCATGATCACTAGCTGAAAAACCAGCAGAAGTGACCACAGAGGAGAAGCGCTCAAACCAAGCACGAGGGGCTTGCTTAAGGCCAGAGAGAGCGGCGAAGGCGGCATGACCATGCCCTCGAGGAAGAATACCCGGTGGCGGATGCATGTAGACCTCCTCGCGCAACTCGCGATTAAGAAAGGCATTCTTGACATCAAGCCGAAAGCAGACCGGTGGCAACAGACGCCACCGAAAGAAGAGTGCGAACAGTGGTCATGTGGGCCACAGAGCAAAAGTCTCGTCGTAGTCAACACCATGCTCTGCTGGAAGCCACGAGCAACAAGACGCACCTTATAGCGCTCAAGAGAGCCATCGAGCGAGTCTTAATCTTATAGACCCACTTACATGTGATGGGATGAGAATGAGATGGAAAAGGAACAAGATCCCAAGTACCGAAGACGCTCGAGGGCAGCAATCTCTCGGCCATGGCAAGCTGCCACTCGGGGTGAGTAACAAAGATCCCGGTAGGAGACAGGCTCACGAGTAGCTGCGCCAAGCAAAAGCAAACAGGCAGAGGCCGAATCGATGGCGATCGCGGAGAGCGTAGCGAGGAGAAGATGACCCATCAGGGGAAGACGAAGCATCAGAAGAAGATGGAACAGCAGGAGAAGATGGCTCATCTGGAAGATCCTCAATACGAGGTCGATGAGTGTAGAAGATAAGGGGAGAAGGTACTGTAGTGGGAGGAGCCTGCGGAGTCGTAGAAGACGACACAGGCGGCGACAACGGCGGAGAGGCCACAGGGGGAATATGTGGAGACTCAGTGGGACAGGTGGACGAGGGCAAAACAGATATAGGTGTATCGGAAAGGTCAAGAAGGACAGAGACTTCACAGAGGAAGCCAAGGAGAGGCGGGACGTGGGTAGAATGGACGAGACTCGCCGAAAGTCACATCCCGAGAAACCCGTATCCGACGACCAACAGGATCCCAGACCGATAGCCCTTGTGCTCAAGATCGTATCCAGAAAGACACACTCAACAGGTGAGCGGTCGGTTTGGTGCGTTCTCGAGGCGAGGAGAACGTAGCAAACGCAGCCAAACAGATGAAGGGTAGAGTAGTCGGAAGAAGACCACGAGACGCTCAACAGAATCGCTCCTCAAGAGCGAAGAGGGCTGGATGTTGGCGAGATAGGTGGCGATGAAACACCTCGGCCCAAAAGTGAGGTGGAATAGAGGCGGCGATCATCGAGCACGAGCCGTCTCAAGGAGGTGACGATGCTTGCGCCAATGACACCATTCGAGCATGAGCACCAGGACAAGAGGCGAGTGAGAGTGCCCGCTCGCAAAGGAAGTCGCGCAGTAACGAGAGAGGTACTCGCCATCAGAATCAAGCACGAAAGACACGAATAGGAGTGGAGAACGTGTGTGAATCATAGTGGCAAATTGTTTATAGATAGACAAGGCCTCACTACGAGAAGACATGAAATGTATCCAAGTATGGCGAGAAAAATCATCTATAAAATGATATAATATCGATGACCCCTTTCAAACAAAGGAGCCGGACCCCAAACATCCGAATGAACAAGATCAAAAGGGCGCCGAGACAACGACTCACTATGAGGATAAGGAAGCTGGATCTGTTTACCTAACTTACATACGACAATCTAAAGACACGTCTCCGAGATGCACCCGAAGACCACGACGAACTAAGGACGGCAGGCGGGATCCACACAGATGGCCAAGACAATGATGCCACCGCTGGAAAGAGCCGGTAGACGGCGGCGGGCGAGAGACCGGCGGCGATGGTGGCAGCGGAAGGAAGGTGAAGCGTCAAGCTCCCGAGACGCCGTGAGTCATGACGCCGAGGCCGAACCAACCGAGCTCCGTGTGGCGATCCCGAACACAACAAGAGTCGAGTCGAGAATGACCCGATAACCAAGGTCGAATCGCCGCAGAGAAGAAGGCGCAAGGTAAGGCGAGGAACATGAGCAACAAAAGGAACATGAAAAGATGAATTGCAAAGAGATCCTCGACCAGAGACAGAAAGAGATGTACCATCAGCAGTAAGAACACTGACATGAGAATCAAGAGGTGTAATAGAAGACAGAGTGGAAGGATCAGGAGTCATGTGAAAGGATGCTCCGAATCAAGAATCCACGGGAGGTACTGATGTGTAGGAGGTGGTCTCTCGGTGCCAAGAGTTAGTAGCGAACCCTGCAGAACTCGCCGAGGAGAACTCGAGCGGCAAGTAGGCGTCGGTCGGCTATCTCCCGCCGGTGAGAGAAGCTGCTGAAGAAGTCGAGGCGACGCCGTCGTAGAAGCACTAGTGCCGAGAAGAACGGCGTGAAAGATGCCGCTTCTTCTTGTAGCACTGGGACTCGGTGTGGCCATCCTTGTCGCAGAGGAAGCAGTGAGGACGACCACCTCTAGGCGAGTACGGCCACCACCACCGTGGTAGCCGCCGGAGGAGAAGCGATGCAGTGCACGAGCGGCGAGCACGAGGGGAGTGGCATCGCACCAGCACCACTCAAACGAGTCTCTCCGCGCGTATCTCGGTAAGAGCCTCCGGAGAGTGACACGAGGGTGGCGTGCAAGGAGGCGGGCACGCTTTGCTCGAACTTCGGGGCGGCAGTAAGGAACTCGTAAACCCGCTGAAACTCGTGTCAAGACGTACATCCGTGCAGCACGGACGTATGATGCGGCGGCGATGCGGAGAGAGTCCAAGCGACGCCAAGCAAGCAGAGCTCGAGCGTAAAGGCGTCAACAGAGCATCACCTGCTGAAGAGAGTGCTCTGGCGGACCACGGACAGTGCAGTGGCATCACCGGAGGGCTCGAGCGCCGACGAAGATGAGTCCACATCCGAAAGCCGAAGAGTCCCACCACCTCGTAAGAGAATCGAGGCCGACATCTGGCGATGAAGACAGCAGCAGCCCGGCGGCGTCGTCATCGTACCACCGAGTGTAGACGGTCGACGCTCCTTGTAGGAATCAGATCCTCCTGGTAGGTAGAGGCAGCGTCATCATCAGCAAGGCGAGCGGCCTTAGTAGCAGCCTTATCGGCTGTCGAAGGCAATGCAACAGGCGTAGGCTCCGTCGGAGGAATAGGGCAAGGCGGGCAGGTGACATCGCCGAGAGGACGCCCGAGAGCGAAGACCACGCATGTGAATGCGCATGTGAGACAAGTCGGTGTAATTAACACCATCAAAGATCACCGGGCAGCGAGGGAGGGAAACGGTGCCCATTGGTAGGCGGCGCTGGACGGCGTGGCGACCAAGACAACGAAGTCTAACAGGCGGCGCTGGACGGCGCGGCGGTTAGAACGACGTTTTTTTTTTTTTTGTTTTGTTTTTTTTTCTTTTCTTTTTCTTGGTCGGTTTACAAGCCGACCGACTTCACCGAGCCAACCCTAGATCGAGCGGAGGCGAGGCGCAGCGGCGGCGGCAGCGCGAGCGAGGTGGCCGGCGAGGCGACGGCGGCGAGAGACGACGGCGACGGCGGCCTCGGCGGAGTGGCGGCCGGCGGCAAGCGGCGCCAGCGGAAGGCGGCCGGCGGCGAGCGGCGCGCCGGCGAAGGCGGCCGGCCGGCGGCGCGCGGCGAGGCGGCGGTCTGGCGGCGGGCGGGCGGCGGAGGCGAGGCGCCGAGCCGAGGCGGCGAGCGGCGAGCGGCGCCGACGAGGCGGAGTCGAGCGGGCCGACGCGCAGGGGAGTCGGCGGGGCCGACAGCGGAGGGGGAGTCGGCGGCGGCGACGACGACGACGGAGGAGTTGGCGGAGAGGCCAACGGGGGAGTCGACGGCGGCGGCGGCGAGGCGATAAGCGGAGCGACGGGAAACCCTAGGTACGCTCTGATACCATGTTATGAATAGCGCTAGTATTCAATATGAGGTCAATGGACCGGTATATATGCACAAAGTACAGGAGGCAAATATGCAAAGAACCCCTCATAACAATGGGGAATAACAAACTATACATATATCTCTAACAGTAAGCAATGATGGTTCCAATATGTGATATATTATGTTCGATTCATATGATGATTTATGTCATGTTTGTGATGTTTAGTTAATGCTATGATGGCAATTAAAGCCGAGTATCAAGTGATGAAGAACTGGATGGGTGACCCATGTTTACCACAAGACTATACGTGGATTGGCTTGAAATGCAGTATGGATGGAGCCGTATGGAGAATAACATCTTTGTAAGTGTATATTGTACTGGATAAATTCAAAAATTAAAACCATGCCACCAATTTTCAAGACAATGTTTTTTACTCTTTTTTGACATTAGCAAATTCACAATAATGTACAGAGATTTGTCCAACAGTGGTTTGCATGGTGCAATATCTGATCAATTTTCCTTGCTCAAATCACTCCAACGCTTGTAAGTATGATAGCTTATGCTACTCAATAGTCTAGGGACCACATGCTTCATCTCATCTGCTAGAATAAATAGCATGTTTCACAAATTGTCTTTCAGGAATTTGTCATACAACAGTCTAAATGGATCAGTACCTGATTCTTTATTGAACCTATCACTTATTAATTCTCTGTAAGTCCTGCCCTTAGCATTTTGGGAAACTAATTAAATTTGTATCCACGTTTGTGAATAATTTGTTTTCTGCAGAGATTTATCAGGGAATGACTTTCGTGGTATAATTCCCGAAGCACTATGCACAAGACGGAAACTGACTCTGAGGTTCAGAATTTTACTTAGTTCCTAACTTTGCCAGCAGTACTGAAGTTACCAAACGGATGTTTTGTCAAATTAATTATACAATGCGGATGAGACATCCCATGCATTCATTAGAATCTTATGTGTCAATTTCTGCAGGAACACATCAACTTAGTTTCATGAAATTCACATGATGCTATATATTTGATTCAATTACTTTTGTCTTTTTTGCTTATTAATGTGGGCATGATTTTTCAATGGAAGTTGTGGCATAGCAAAATTTTCTCTTGTTTTTGTTTGCGATTTGATTTCAAGAAAGTATTTTCCCCTGGTTTTAGGTATGACACTGTGAATGGAGACCCATGCAACGGAAAATCACCAAAGAAAAAGAATATTGCTATTATAGTTGGTATAATTGTTTCAGTGGTGGTGGTGTTAGGCATTGTGTGTTCCATTGCAATGTTCATTTTCTGCAAAAGGCGACGAAGCCAAAGCAAGCCAGAAGGTAGATCATTCATTTACAGTCAGTTAATCTTTCATGGTTTATCTATGTCATTGACTGAATGACAGAAAAAAAGAATGATGTTTGTCAATATTTTTTCTATTTTGAATGACTTAGTTTGTCAAGATGCCTCCTCTCCCACCATGCATTCTATGAATAAAGATTCTATAAGTGAATTAGATCGTCAGCGCTGCCCACCAGTACCCGAGAACCGTGAATTCACATACGATGAATTGGTGAAAATAACAAACAATTTTTCGGTATGTATTGGTGAGGGAGGATTTGGACCTGTCTACCAAGGTCAATTAAAAGATGGTACTCAGGTTGCTGTCAAGATGCGTTCGCAAACATCAGTCCATGGGCAAGGAACAAAGGAGTTTTTCGCTGAGGTATTTAATTTCACTCAATGGTGTATTAACAAGAATTTCCATATACACAAACATCTTTGTGCTTGTGATTTCTTATACTCTCCTTTTCTTTGGCTATGTTTCTCCTTGTTACATATGTAGGTGGCAAGCTTGACAAAAGTGCACCACAGGTGTCTCGTTTTGTTGGTTGGCTATTGCAAGGACAAAGACCATTTAGCGCTTGTGTATGAACACATGCCTAATGGAAGCCTTTTTGATTATTTAAGAGGTTTGTGCAATCCAGACAGCTCAAATTTTATTTTGCTACTTTTAGATTCAATCCATTCCAGGAGAAGGTACTCTGGGATTATTACTATATTGTACCCATCAGGTCCAGTGGCTATAAAAAGCTAAAGAAATAGGTTCAGATTGTGGTGTGTATTTCGTAATATGTTCTGATTATCGTTCAGGTCAAAAGGTTGCTGTTAGAATCTTGAGTTGGCGAGAACGAACACAGATTGCAAATGAAGCTGCACAAGGTATGTCTGGAGAATTATATTAGATTTAATCTCTTTGCTGTTGTGTCCGTTTCGTCAGAAACTATATTTAAAATAAGAATTTGCACAATAACTGACAGGTCTGGACTACCTACACAAGGGATGTGTGCTACCAATAATTCACAGGGATGTAAAGTCTCAAAACATTCTTCTGGGACAACACATGCATGCTAAGATCTCCGATTTTGGTCTATCCAAGTCCTTTCTGAGCCCAGCACAAACTCACATATCGGTCACTGCTGCAGCTGGCACCACAGGCTACATCGATCCAGAGTATGTACTCATGAATACTCATTTTCTTGTTTAGACTAGCTTTAATCCTTGTACTAGCACTGAGAAATACTAATACGACTCATTGACGACAGATGAACAGGCTTTTACACTGATGTTAATTATTGTTTGTGCCTAGATCCTTGTTGGGTGGCAAGCTCACTGAGAGCAGCGATGTCTACAGCTTCGGGGTCGTTCTGCTGGAGATTGTCACCGGTGAGCCTCCTATTTTGCCGGGCCTGGGCCACATTGCGCAGCGTGTAAAGCAGAAGATCACTGGGGGCAACATCGTTGCCGTCGTCGACCCAAAGCTTCAGGGTGCGTACGACATCAGCTCCGTCTGGAAGGTCGTGGATATAGCCCTGCAGTGCACGACGGAGGCGTCCGGCCACAGGCCGGCAATGGCTGCGGTGGTGGGACAGCTCAAGGAGGCAGTGGCGTTAGAGGAAGCTCGTGAAAGAGGCGGCACCAACGTGGACACCAGCAGAGGCAGCGCTGCCGGCGAAATTTCAGACAACTGGAGCCCAGTGCCCCGGTGATCGACATATGGCATCAGAGCGCGTCAATCATATTTCTATCCCAGGAAAGGAGAAATTATGTATAATTAAGCCTTCATCATGATGTTTTCTTTCTGTGTGTAATAAGCTCGGATTCAAATGGTTGTTCGACGGCTGATGGAACTCTAGCTAGTTAGTTTGGTTTTGCTGTTTTCAGAAGTTGGTTTCTTGTTGTGTACATTATTATTTGGAAAATTAAGGACCATATGATAATGTCCAGGATAATATTGTGATAAGCTAAGTTTGGAGAGTGAAAATTTAAATTTTGTAAAGTTTGCATTTTGTCAAATTTTTTGTTAAATTGGCCGTTTGATCACTGGCTTTCTGCGGTCTGACTGTCGGTGTTCTACCGGTCAGACCGCGCCTAGTAGTATGACTGTAGCGGTCAGACCGCCGACCAGTAGTACCGATGTTTAGTTGCTGGTTACAATTTTTAGAGTGGGTTGTTTTCATTGTGTGACTGGACTGACTGGCTCCAAAAAATTATTTTTGTGTTTTTGGGAATTTGATCATGAGAAGATTTGAATTTTGTTTGGTCAGTGCACTAATGTTGTATGATGCATGTTTTGGCTAACGTGGGTCAAGTTATGAAAACTTGTGTCCGAAAATAATTTTTTTGTCTTTAGATGCGCAAGAAACTTTGGAGTCAACCATGATCAACAATAAGAATCGGAACTATATTTATAGAGGAGTTGAGGCCCAGAACGGTCAAGAATATTGAGTAAGATGGTTGAGCTCAAGTATAGCACGAGAAAGACAAAATGTTGAAGGGAAGATTCAAGTGATCGGATGCACCAAGTAGCTTGGTCTGTCCGAGTGAGGCATAGTCTGATAGAACCAGAACGGGAGAGATTTGTCGATGCGTGGTACGCCATTAGTACATATATATGTAGCGAGCACAGTGATTGCTTACAATGGAAGATGAAAACCGATGCAAAGCAAGGGCATTCTAGTAATTGACCAAATAACAGAATGTGCATTGGATCAAAACCGCGACGCTTGAGGGGAGCTTGAGAAAATGATTTAGGTCAAGGAGATGTTGAGAAAATCATGTGGATCAAAGACTAAAAACTTAATGGATTTGGGTTTATGTGCTTTGCAAAGCGTACATGAGTTAAGTGTGAGTAAAATCCATGTTGTGTGGGGTTAATAGGTTTTCCCAAACGTGCGAGTGGATAGTATTCATTAAGATTAAATGTGGGCTAGTTGCCTCATCTATTTAATGGGTTAGGATGGTGACTTGCAAGTTAATCATCCAACCATCTCTCAGTCCAACTTAACGTTTTAGGGTTAGGATTAGAAGAGTGAATGTTATGATGTGCTCTCTTGTCCTTCAGCTAGAGTGGTTATGAAACCTTCATCCCTTAAGTAGCAATATATCAACTTTGTCTATCTCTCATAGTGTCTCCTTATTTTGATTGAGTTGATCTTGTTCTTAGTGGTTTTGATCTTTTCTCTCCCTTTCTTGATCTTGATGTGTGCCAAGGACGTATAAATGATAGAAATGACTCATGGAGATCATATCCCATCCATCTAGGCACCAGGTCTTGAAGGATTTCGATTTTGCCCGTTTTGCGTGGTTTTGTCCTAACCGTAGAGTTTATTGACCTTAAGGTTTTTGCTTTATATCTTTTAGAGTTTATGCTTACTGTGACATGTAGATATATATATTTAGAGCCATCTTGACCATCATCTACCACTACACAGGACCAATCTGTTCTAACACACACTTTGCAACATATTTAGCCTGTGTTGCAGGAAAACTCAACTACAACACGTGCTATGTGTTACTGTTGCTAACGCCTATTTGTAGAATTACTAGCTCAATCCATGGAAACATAACCAGTTTAGTTACCCTACAACACTTAGTGGTCATGTTGCTACACTTGACATATGTGTTCCTAGGAGAACATAAAGAAAATTGTGGTCCATTTAACACTGCCAAATACTCAGTAATTCGCTTTAAAAGTGTAAAATGAAAAAAGAACAGAAAATTTTATATTGGTGAACTTGAAAAAATTGTGATCCATTTGCCACCATCATATACTCTATAATGTGCTTTAAAAATGTAAAGTGACAAGAAGAGTGGAAAATTTTATGTTGGTGACCCTTAAAAAATTGTGATCCATTTGCCATCTCTATATACTATGTAATGCGCTTTATAAATGTCAAATGACAAGAAGAGTAGAAAATTTTATACTGACGAACCTAAAAAAAATTGTGATCTATTTACAACCTCCGGTGCTCTATAATGCTGGTTAAAAAAATGTAAAATAAAAAGAAGAATTGAAACTTTTATGTTGCGAGTGCAATACTCAGACACACCACCTAGCCTTTGACAAGGAAGCCCACAACCAACCAGACTACTACTACTTTATAATAGTGAAAGGATATTATTTGTTAAGCCAGTACAACCACCGACTAAAACACATCCCTTCAATGGTCTGGAGTTTATTATAGTGCTTATCCCTGTATGAAAATTAAAGTAAGCATTTGCTTTAGGTTCTATCAACTTATACAAACGAGTATTTGTACTTCAAATGAGCTAAAAATTTTACATAGACTTTCACTTGCATTGCTATCATGCCATAAAAATTTGTTGATGGAATTCATTATGTACTATGCAGAAAAAAATCTTAGAAGGCAAGACTTATGCTTTTTGCGTACGCCATTCGACTATATCAATTTATTCAAATGAGTATTTGTTCTCTGAATGAGCTAAAAAATTTACATAAGACTTTTACTTGCACTGCAACAATGCCATAAAAATTCACCGCTGGAGTTCATTATGTGCTACGCAGAAAAAAAACTTGGAAAGCAGGAATTGTGCTTTTGCGTACACCATTCGACTATATCAACTTATTTAAGTGAGCATTTGTTCTCTGAAATGAGCTAAAAAATTTACGTAAGACTGTCACTTGCACCGCAAACATGCCATAAAATTTCGCCTCTGGAGTTCATTATATACTATGCAGAAAAAATCTTAGAAGGCAGGATAAGTGCTTTTTGCGTACGCTGTCCAGCTATATCAACTTATACAAGTAAGCATTTGTTCTCTGAATAAGCTAAAAATTTTACATAAGACGTACATTTGCACCACAAATAGGCCAAAAAAATTCACCCCTGGAATTCATTTCGTACTATGCCATGAAAATAACTGAAATTTGGACTTGTGCTTTTGCCTATGCCATCCAGCTATATAAATCTATTCAAATGAGTATATGTTCTCCAAATGAGCTGAAAATTTGACATAAGACTTTCACTTGCACCGCTATCATGCCATAAAAATTTGCCAATGGAATTTATTATGTACTACGTAAAAAAATCATGGAAGGCTGTAAGATCGAGGAGGCCGACTAGAGGGGGGTGAATAGGCGGTTTAAAATTTTTCTTCTAATTTAAACTAACAATTTTAACTCTAACAATTTTCTTATAACAAGCAAGCAATGTAGTAACTATGACAAGTTAAATTGGCTCAAGTGATCACTAGCACAATATCAATTAACCTAAGAACAATCACAATTCAAGCCTAGGTCAAAGTTTGCTACCCTAAAATCACAAGCAATTAAATGATTCCAATGAAATGAATTGCTTGAAAGTAAATAAGCACAAGAGAGCAAAGCACAAGAGACACGATCACTTTTTACCATGGTGTTCGAAGACTTGCCGGTCTCCCCTAATCCACATTGAGGTAAGCCCGAACGAATCGGATTGGCTCCACGAATTGAGCCTAATCACCTCGATCACTAGCAGTAGCCCTTTCCCTGTCCGGGTAGGCAACCTCCAAGCCTTCACAATTTTCGGGCCTTCTCACAACCTTCTTGAGAAGATCACCGAAACCTCCAGCAAGCCGTCTAGGTGCCGGCAAGCACCAAGAGTAATGACTCACAGCGGCTAGATCACACTCAAGTGTCAAATGGATCAATCTAGTATGCAATGCACTTGAATTCACTCAACTACCTCAATTGAATGCAATAGTGAAGAAGTGAGGTGTGAGAGGTTGCTCTATGCTCAAGAATGCTCAATGGGGGTTCAACAACATGTCCTTGTGCTGGTGGGGTCGAATTTATACCCCCACTAAACTCAAATAGCCGTTGCATTAAACAAACCTGAAAAATCAAGGAAATCGGAACTACCGCAGTGTTAGGGGCGGTACTTCCGATTTTCTACAGAATGCACAGAATGGCTATATCAGTGAGTCAGAAGTGACCGTTGGACAATGGGTGCGGTACTACCACCGTTAAAAACGCGGTACTTCCGGAATCCCGGAAGTTCCAATTTTTCCCCGGTACTTCCGATATCAGAGAGCTCAAGTCTTGAAGAGGTTGCTCTCTGGAAAAAAAGATCCGCCCTCATAGCCCGGTACTTTCGGCCTTGCGGTAGTTCCGCCGTTCAATATGCGGTACTTCCGATTTTTGAGAGACTAAGTTTAATTCCGGGCGCTCTCTGGAAAAAAAGTTTTGCTCGGGAGCCCGGTACTTCCGGCCTTGCGGTAGTTCCGCCCATTGAACGCCGGTACTTCCGAAATTTCTGGCAATGCACAGTTTGGAATTCAATTTTGTTTTTAAGTGCATGCATGATCCTAAATTGATCCATAGGGCACATTAGCATATGATCAAGCATTTCACCATGATCCCTCTTAATAGTACGGCATCTAACCTATAATTCGGTCTTCCAACCTTTCTCCAAGACCGGTAAAAATAAAAGATCCCGAAACTATTTACCTTGTCGCCTTTGAGATCTTTGAATATTGTGAAAACCTTTTATGTGCCTCTTTCTTTGCTGTTGAGACTAATCCTTTCAAACACTTAACACAAAAATTAGTCCCATGTTCACATAATATCATTAATTACCAAAACCAATATTTTTAGGGGCCTAGATGCTTTCAATCTCCCCCATTTTGGTAATTGATGACAACATAAGCAATTTTGAGAAGAATAGAGATTTGGTGATGAAAATCATGGGGAGTTTAATTGGAATAATAAAAAGAAGACAAGAACTCCCCCTAAATCTATGCACTCATATGTGAAATTTTTGCACGGTTTCCACTTCACATTATATGAGATAGCACAATATTCAACAAGATGCATAAACAAGGAAATAGCATTTAGGACACATAATCCAAACATAGTTCATTACAGCATGCATGAAAATTAAAGACTAAACATCCATAGAGTTAAAACATCACATGGTTCATTACACCATACTTTATTACATAGCCAATAATAGATAAAAGTTTATTTCTAAAGCTTCATTCTTCTCCTTGCTTCATTTCTCCCCCTTTGGCATCAAGATACCAAAAAAGAGCTAATCCTGGGAGGCACGAGGAGAAGCACGACGACGGCGAGTGTAGCGGACCGGAGCCACAACGCTCTCAAGGGACATGATGCGATCCCCGAGAGAAGAGACAGAAGTGATCAAGGTAGCAACCTGTCCCGAAGTCTCAATCTGACGCTCCTCAAGCCTAAGGATGGCGGAGTAGATCTGAGATAAAGTCACATCGCCCTCGCCCTGAGGAGGAGGATCAGCAGCTGCCGGTGGCTATCCACGGGGACGAGGAGGAGCAGGAATGGGAGGCTCTGCACGAGACTTGTAAGGCTTGTGCACGGTGCAAAGAGCTCCTCTGTACCCGGTCTTCCTAGTGATAAGAGCCATAATGTATGGTGCATAATTTATCCTCCTGACTCTGTCATTCTTATTGGCATCAATCTCCCGGATGATAAGATCTACCACATCAAATTTTTCGCCGCGCATGATATAATCAATCACATTCCAAGCATGGCCGCGAATGGCGTCATAATTCCCACTCTTTGGGTAGATGGTATGATTGATTATCCTGTTGACAAGACTGGGAATGGGGAGCAAACCTGCTATCGTCCCTAGCACACATCCAGCTGTCCGGTCATAAGAATCAGTATATGCTGAAATGGGGAGCGCCGGCCTATTGAACACCTTCTCATATGCGCTGGACTCAGTGCCAAGTGCCAACTCAAACTCATGTTTGGTGCACTCAAGGACCTGCTGTCCAGTCATCCAACACAAATGCTCATAATTGGCAGAGATGTACAAGGTGGCATAGAACTGCCGGATCATCTCCTCTTGGTAGCTGGACTGAAAAGCAACAAGGTGGTGGATTCCTGCTTGCTGAAAAAGTCTATACACACCATCAAACTTGTCTATCTGAGACAAGTGCTCCCAGTCCACATACTTATGCTGAGCAAACTTGCGCAAAGGACTATACATTTCCATATAAATTTTCTCCTGGAACTTTGTATGAAACTTCAGGTTCTGAGAATTGCAGGGGAGCACATACTGACTACGGCGTCTCATAATAGCATAATCCTCACTTGAGATCTTTGAGAGGTCCACTTCATGATCTTGTGCCGCAGGCATTTCCTCATCCGAGGCCTCATACTCCTCGCTCTCATGCGAGGCCTCGGATCCGCTCTCATGGGAACCCTCGGACTCATTCTCTGAGTCGGAGGCGGGACCTTTGCCCCTATCCTCGTGCTCGGGAATAGCCGTGGAGGAGGATTGACCTTGAGTTCCCACATAGGTCTTGTGGGAAGTGTTCTTCATCCTCGGCATCTTCAAAGACAAAGTAATATAACAAGGAATGAGCTAGGATTCAAAAGGAACAAGTTTGAAATGAAAGAAATGAGTTTCTGTTGTTTCAGGGAAATCGGAAATACCGACGGCAAAACTGCGAAACTTCCGGGAATCCGGTAGTTCCGGCATTGAAAGTGCGGAACTTCCGGGACCCCGGTAGTTCCGGCCGCTCGACTGGTAGTTCCGATTTTTCTAAGATATTTCTAGGGCATGGTTAATCTTAAGTCTTTTGGAGTATTTCTTGGATTGAATCCAATGCATGCATGTATAAACATCATAATACCCCAAATAAACTAATTTGCCCAAAGAAATTTCAGCAAAAACCATCACATTTTCAAATTTAACCTAATCATAATCTAGGGTTCTTAGAGCAAGATAAAAAGGGTTTTGATCCCATTTACCTTGATGAATCGAAGGAGAAGTGCAGAGAATCACCCAAAAATGAAGAACTCTCCTCGGATTCGAAGATCGGGAGAGGGGGAGGTTTTTGGGAGAGAGAGTGGAAGAGAGAAGAGAGGAGGGGTGCGGCTTGGATGGGGAGAGGAGAAGAGATGAGAGAGAGAGAGAGGAGTTAAGGGAAAAAGGAGTAACGGCAGGGAGGTTGGCGGTTTTGGAAACCGCATTAAATTTCGCAGATATCGGAAGTTCCGATTTCTCAGAAATCTCGGAAGTACCGCAAAAACAACAGCGGTAGTTCCGGATTTTCTGGCAAGAGCGGAAGTACCGCAAGAATAACTGCGGTAGTTCTGATTTTTCTGGAACTTCTCAGGAATTGAACTTTAGAACTTGAAAAAATGCAAATGATCCCTAGTTTTGCACTCAAATAAAATCATTCAGGATCATTATGCATGAATAAAGCTAATGCTATACTTGGAACATAGTTTTTATAAAATTAATCAAGTTTTTGCCCGAAAGAGGATAAAATTCATTTGAAAGCCACAAGAGAGCATCAAATGAGCAAAAATGATCAATGCAAGAGTTCAAGCTACATTTGAGTAGTCTATGACATTTAATTCATTCCTCAATTTGCAAAAGCGGCTTTCATCTAGTGGTTTGGTGAAAATATCCGCTAATTGGTCTTCGGTTCGGATGTGGCTAATTTCAATATCTCCTTTGCTCACATGGTCTCTCAAGAAATGGTGGCGTATATCTATATGCTTAGTTCTTGAGTGTTGAACGGGATTATTAGATATTTTGACGGCACTATCATTATCACACAAAAGAGGCATTTTGTCAAATTTAATTCCATAATCCATCAATGTTTGCATCATCCAAAGTAATTGAGCACAACAACTACCGACGGAAACATATTCGGCTTCGGCGGTTAAAAAGGCTACGGAATTTTGTTTTTTGGAAGACCAACATACTAGAGACATACCTAACAATTGATAACTACCCGAGGTGCTTTTTCTATCCACTCTGCAACCCGCATAATCAGAGTCCGAATATCCAATTAATTCAAATTTTGCACCTTTGGGATACCAAAGCCCTATGCTTGAGGAATGTTTTAAATATCTTAGAATCCTCTTTACGGCCACTAAATGGCACTCTTTTGGAGAAGCTTGAAAACGTGCACACATGCAAACACTAAACATAATGTCGGGCCTAGATGCGGTAAGATAGAGTAAACTACTAATCATGGATCTATAAAGCTTTAAATCTACCGACTTACCTCCTTCGTTGAGACCTAGATGCACGTTTGTTGCCATGGGTGTCTTGATGGGTTTGGCTTCTTCCATTCTGAATTTCTTGAGTAGATCCTTCAAATACTTCGTTTGGCTTATAAATGTCCCATCTTTGTGTTGTTTGATTTGGAGTCCAAAGAAGTAGCTTAGCTCCCCTATCATTGACATCTCGAATTCCCTAGACATTATCTCACCAAATTGTTTGCAAAAATCTTGATTAGTAGAACCAAATATAATATCATCGACATAAATTTGACATACAAAGAAATCATCACCGATAATTTTTGTAAATAGAGTTGTGTCTACTTTTCCAATTTTGAAGCCTTTTGAAACAAGAAAGTTACGAAGACGCTCATACCAAGCTATAGGGGCTTGCTTTAAACCATATAGTGCCTTTGAAAGTTTGTAAACATGATTAGGATATTTTGCATCTTCAAAACCCGGGGGTAGTTCTACATATACTAGTTCGGAGATTGTTCCATTAAGAAAAACACTTTTAACATCCATTTGAAATAACTTGATATCAAAGCATGATGCAAAAGCAAGCAAGATTCTAATTGACTCAAGTCTAGCAACCGGTGCAAATGTTTCATCATAATCTAAACCTTCGACTTGAGTATAATCTTGAGCTACTAACCTTGCTTTATTTCTTACCACAACTCCGTTCTCATCTTGTTTATTTCGGAAGACCCATTTTGTGCCAATTACGTTGTGCTCTGTGAGTCTTTCCACCAAAGTCCAAACTTCGTTTTGAGTGAAGTTATTTAACTCTTCATGCATAGCATTTACCCAATCCGGGTCATCTAGGGCTTTATCTACACGTTTAGGCTCAAAAGAAGACACAAAAGAGTAATGTTCACAAAATGAAGCTACTCTAGTGCGAGTTTGGACGCCCTTACTCACACCACCCAATATTTGATCTATTGGATGGTCCTTGACGATTGCATTGTGAATCTTCAAAGAATTTGGTTGTTGACCTTTTTCTTCATCTTCTATGACTTGAATGTCATTTGTTGTAGAAGAGGTTGGTGGTTCCACTTGTCTTGATGTGCTTGGTGAAGATGGATCCTCTTTTGGCTTTATGTTACCAATTTGCATATTCTCCATTGCTTTACGTAATCCCTCATCTCCTATATCATCCAAATTCTCATGCTCTTCTTGAGAGCCGTTAGTTTCATCAAATTGAACATCACAAGACTCTTCTACTAAACCCAAATTTTTGTTATAAACTCTATAAGCTTTACTATTTGAAGAATAACCTAAAAGAAAACCTTCATTACATCGACTTTGAAATTTAGAGAGCCGAACATCTTTTCTTAGAATATAGCATTTGCAACCAAATACTCTAAAATAAGAAATGTTCGGTTTTCTTTCAATGAGAAGCTCATAAGAAGTCTTTTTCAAAAGACGATGTAAATAAATGCGATTTATGGCATGACAAGCGGTGTTAATAGCTTCTGCCCAAAATTTATCGGAAGTATTATATTCATCAAGCATTGTCCTAGCCATTTCGATTAATGTACGATTTTTCCTTTCTACAACTCCATTTTGCTCCGGAGTGTAGGTTGTGGAAAGTTCATGCTTTATTCCAAGTTCATCACAAAAATCTTCAATTTTAGTGTTCTTGAACTCAGAACCATTGTCACTCCTAATTTTCTTTATTTTAAAATCAAATTCATTTTGGGCCCTTTTTGAAAAACTTTTGAAAATCCCGGAGGTTTCACCTTTGTCATTTAGGAAGAAGACCCATGTGTATCTAGAGTAATCATCCACAATGACTAAACAATAGCTATTACCCCCGATGCTCTTATAGGTTGTTGGCCCAAACAAATCCATATGTAAGAACTCTAATGGCCTAAAGGTTGACATGATACTTTTGGAAGAGTGAGAATTAGCGACTTGCTTTCCGGCTTGATAAGCACTATAAAGTCAATTTTTCTGAAACTTCACATCCTTCAAACCAACAACTAAGTCATGTTTGAAAAGCTTTTTGAGTTGTACCATACCCACATGATCTAGCCTTCTATGCCATAACCAACCCAAAGAAGTTTTTGCAATTAAACAAGTTTTTAAACAAGACTCATTTGAAGTAAAATCTACCAAATAGAGATTGCCAAATCTAAAGCCTTTGAAAACAAGTTCATTATTATTTTCTTTTGAAATGACTACATTTTCTTTAGAGAAAGAGCAAATTAATTCTAGATCACATAATTGAGCAACGGATAGCAAATTGAAATTTAATGTTTCTACCAAGGATATATTAGAAATGGAAAGATCGTTTGAGATAGCGATTTTACCTAAACCAAGTACCTTTCCTTTGCTATTGTCTCCAAAGGTGATCTTGTCATTGCTCCCATTCTCAAAAGTAGTGAACATTTTCCGGTCTCCGGTTATGTGTTGAGTGCATCCACTATCCAACACCCAATGCCTTCACCGGTTTTGTAATTCACCTACAAAAGAAAATCAAGCTCTTTTAGATACCCAAATTTGTTTGGGTCCTTGGAGGTTAGTGACCAAGGTTTTGGGCACCCAAATGGATTTCTTTTTAGCATCCAAAATCGAGGTGGCAATGAAATGAGCAATAACATTTCCATTTGTGGTTTTCTTAAGCATATAGCATGAATCATATAAACCAATGGAATGTATCTTATTATTAACACAATCATTTTGCATATGTCCTACATTCCGGCGTTTAGTACAATATTTTCCATTTTCTTTTACAAACCTTGGGGGCTTGTACACCGGTTTTTTACCTTTCTTAGGAAGTCCCTCCTTATTAAATGAACATCTTTGGTTACTTAGCAACCTATCAAGGGTATCCTTTCCCTTGTAAGCTCTTTCTAAACTTTTATTTAATTTAAGCACTTGTTCCTTTAAATTTTCATTTTCTTCAACAAGTACATTATCATGAACAAGAGTTAAAGCATTTCTAGAATCAACATTAGAAGAGCATGGCATGGCAAGTAGATCATCACAAGATTTTGATTTATCTACACTAGGCATCAAAATATCACATGATATACCAATGCTAATACTAGATTTTCTTTGATTTTTATGGACAAGCAAATCATGCGATTCTTTTAGCTCATTGTATGATTCTTGGAGAGATACATGCTCTTTCTTTAAAATCTTGAATTTTGCTTTCTCCTTTCCAAGAAATTCATTTAATTCAACAAGCATATCCATTAAATCATCATATGAGGGCTCATCGTCATCAAGGAGTGTTACCTTCTCTCCTTTAGCCATAAGGCATGTAGGAGTGGAGAATAGTGACGGAGCCTCTTTTATAGCGATGCCCACAAGCCCCTTCTTCTTGGGGGATTCGTCCTCGCTTGAGTCAGAGTCAGAATACTTCTCCTCGGAGTCCCATTCGCCAATATGAGCTTCGTTCTTGCCATCCTTGTGAAGCTTTTTGAAAAGTTTCTTCTTGCCATTGTAATTCTTCTTCTTCGATGACTTCTCCTTGTCATCTTTCTTGGTGGGACAATGAGAGGCAATGTGCCCCTTCTCATCACACTCATAGCAACGAATGTTGCTATACTTCTTGTTGGAGGAGGAATGTCCCTTCTTGGTCTTCTCATAACTTGCGCTTCGGTTTGGGCGCCTCCTCATGAACTTCTTCATCCTTCTCACTAGAAGGACCAATTCTTCTTCGAAATACTCCTCATCATCATCCTCGGATTCTTCACTTATCACCGCTTTAGCCTTGAAAGTGGATTGCTCCATGAGCTCTTCCTTGTCCTTTTTGTATAGCTCGTTGGTGATGAGGTTGCCCAATAGTTGAGTTGGTGTCATTCTTGCCAACTCCGGTGAGTTGAGGAAGAGTGTCACCAGCACTTCATATTTCTCCGGCAAAGCCCTAAGCATCTTTCGAACAATATCAAGATCAGAGAGGTTAGTACCAAGACCCTTGAGCTCATTCACAATGTTGTTGAGCCTTGAGTACATCTCATTGATGTCTTCATGGGACAACATTGTGAACGTCTCATATTTGATCCTAAGCCGATGCAATTTTGCCTCCTTGACTGTGGATGTCCCTTCGTGTATTTCCGAGAGGGTAGTCCAAATAGCGTGAGCCATTTCAAGATTGCTCACTCTATTGAACTCATCTGCGTTCAAGGCTCCAAATAGAGTATTCATAGCTTGGGCGTCTAAATGAGCGTTACGCCCATCTTGTTCTGTCGGGTGATCCGGATCAAGAGCCATGACATAACCCTCATTTACGACTTTCCAAATATGAGGACTCATGGCCTTCAAATAAATAGACATCCTAATTTTCCAATAAGCATAGTTTGAGCCATCAAAGAAAGGTGCTTTTCCTATTGTAATACCCTCGCTAGCCATCCTTTTCTCTCTAGACGGTTAAATCTAAAATCGAGAGACCAAGCTCTGATACCATTTGTAAGATCGACGAGGCCGACTAGAGGGGGGTGAATAGGCGGTTTAAAAATTTTCTTCTAATTTAAACTAACAATTTTAACTCTAACAATTTTCTTATAACAAGCAAGCAATGTAGTAACTATCACAAGTTAAATTGGCTCAAGTGATCACTAGCACAATATCAATTAACCTAAGAACAATCACAATTCAAGCCTAGGTCAAAGTTTGCCACATTGAGGTAAGCTCGAACGAATCGGATTGGCTCCACGAATTGAGCCTAATCACCTCGATCACTAGCGGTAGCCCTTTCCCTCTCCGGGTAGGCAACCTCCAAGCCTTCACAATTTTCGGGCCTTCTCACAACCTTCTTGAGAAGATCATCGAAACCTCCGGCAAGCCGTCTAGGTGCCGGCAAGCACCAAGAGTAATGACTCACAGCGGCTAGATCACACTCAAGTGCCAAATGGATCAATCTAGTATGCAATGCACTTGAATTCGCTCAACTACCTCAATTGAATGCAATAGTGAAGAAGTGAGGTGTGAGAGGTTGCTCTATGCTCAAGAATGCTCAATGGGGGTTCAACAACATGTCCTTGTGCTGGTGGGGTCGAATTTATACCTCCACCAAACTCAAATAGCCGTTGCATTAAACAAACCTGAAAAATCAGGGAAATCGGAACTACCGCAGTGTTAGGGCGGTACTTCCGATTTTCTGCAGAATGCACAGAATGGCTATATCAGTGAGTCAGAAGTGACCGTTGGACAATGGGTGCGGTACTACCACCGTTAAAAACACGGTACTTCCGGAATCCCGGAAGTTCCGATTTTTCCCCGGTACTTCCGATCTCAGAGAGCTCAAGTCTTCAAGAGGTTGCTCTCTGGAAACAAAGTTCCGCCCTCATAGCCCGGTACTTCCGGCCTTGCGGTAGTTCCGCCGTTCAATATGCGGTACTTCCGATTTCCGAGAGACTAAGTTTAATTCCGGGCGCTCTCTGGAAAAAAGTTCCACTCAGGAGCCCGGTACTTCCGGCCTTGCGGTAGTTCTGCCCATTGAACGCCGGTACTTCCGAAATTTCTGGCAATGCACAGTTTGGAATTCAATTTTGTTTTTAAGTGCATGCATAATCATAAATTGATCCATAGGGCACATTGGCATATGATCAAGCATTTCACCATGATCCCTCTTAATAGTACGGCATCTAACCTATAATCCGGTCTTCCAACCTTTCTCCAAGACCGGTAAAAATAAAAGATCCCTAAACTATTTACCTTGTTGCCTTTGAGATCTTTGAATATTGTGAAAACCTTTTATGTGCCTCTTTCTTTGCCGTTGAGACTAATCCTTTCAAACACTTAACTCACAAATTAGTCCCATGTTCACATAATATCATTAATTACCAAAACCAATATTTTTAGTGGCCTAGATGCTTTCAAAGGCACGACTTGTGCAAAAATACTAATTGTCACATCTTAATTTATGTTACAGATTAATTATACTTGTCCATGTCATATTTATTGCTTGCTAATAATCTTTGGCAAAAAATTTTGCATGCCACTACAAATTTGCTTAATCTCTTGCCGAGTGCAAATTGCATAAATTTTTGGTGCTATATTTTCTCGGTAATACTTTCCCACAAAAATCTTCTAACTAAATGCTTTCCTCGGTAATGTGAAAAGTTTCCCTCCATTAAGATTACAAGAAAATCTCTAATTACTACCCTCTCCTCCTCAACCTCCCTTCACGTCATACACATCCCAATGCTCTATAATTTGCTTTAAGAATGTAAAATGAAAAGAAGAGAATAAAATTTTATATTGGTGAACTTGAAAAGAATTGTGATCCATTTACCACTGTCATATACTCTATAATGCACTTAAAAAATGAAAATAACAAGAAGAGTGGAAAATTTTATATTGGTGAATGTTGTAGGGGTGGCCCCCACCTAAGCCCAGCCGACCAGTTAGAAGGCTGTAAGGCCCAAAATGGGACATGTATAATGGCATAAATGCACTTGAGAGGGATATTCAAATGTAAGAGTATTATTGTAAAACACTCCCTATGTGAGTGTATATATACCATCCAGGTCATGGGGGAAACCCTAAGCATTGCTCACCTAACTCTCTACTACCATACCTCTCTCTCTGTTTGGTCTGTAACCACAACAATTGGCGCCGTTCGTTGGGAGAACAAGAGCAAGCCTCAAGATCTGAAGAAGAAGAAGGATGGCACCGAAGAAAGCTTCATCATCGGCGGCTAAGAAGAAGAAGGGGGGCGCGATGGAGTCCCGCGTCAACACCAGAGCTTCGACGTCGGCAATCGCGAGTATGGATGACGGCGCGGGTGCGGTAGCCATGAACATCGACGCTCATGGCGCGACGATCGACCCCGCCACCGCTGGCGCGATGGCCAACCCTGCCTCGTGCGCGAGACGATCGACCCCACCGCTGGCGCGACGGTCGACACCGGTAGCATTGACTGGGTAGTTGGGAGCGGTAACGCCGGCACCCATGTTGGCCTGGCCGCCGTCCCTACACCTGGTGTGGGAGCGGCGAGCGGTTCCGGCGGCAATGCTGGCCTCGTCACTGATTCTGGAGTCTACCGCGCCGGTGCATTGGGCAACCCAGGAGCGCAGGCCATGGTCACCGCTGTCCCGGCAGCGCAACCAAGGAGCCATGTAGGATATGCAAGAGGCTCGGAGTTAGCAGACCCCGCCGATGGTCAAGCCAGAGCCCACGCCAGAACGGGCGGATAGCCGCGACGCCCCCACATCCAACCGCGTCCCGCTGCGATGAGTGGACCCGGAGTCCCCACTCTCTGTGGGCCTGCAGCAGTCGGCATGGCCGGAGGACTTCAAGCTCCCTAGCGCCATCGAGCCGTACAAAGGCGACACGGACTCTCGAGAGTTCGTGCGCATGTACGAGACCGCCATCGAAGCTGCAGGCGAGGACGACACCACGAAATCGAAGTGACTCCCCCTCGCATTACAGGGAGTGGCGCTTTCTTAGTTTTTCACCATAGAGCCAAACTCCATCTACGCATGGGAGCAGATCCGCGACCGCCTCTACAACAACTTCCAAGGGAACTACGTCGAGCGCATTGACGCGGATCAGCTCTTCGCTGTTAAGCAAAAACCCTCGAAGAAGCTCCGGGAGTACTTCAAGTGCTTTGCGAAGGTCCGCTGCCAGGTCAAGGATGTCAACGAGATGACCATCATCAATGCAGCGGTACAGTGCCTCTGCCCGGGGCCGCTGACCGAATACAACACACGAAAGCCAATCAAGATGGTGGCAAAGCTCTTTGACAAGATGGAAGAGTACGCCAGAGTGGAGGAAGACGTGCGGCGGCGCCAGGGTGACGACTCCGACACCAATCAGGTGGAGGGCACAACGAAGAATGGAGACTCGCCAAAGGAACGCTCCTCGAAGGGCAAGCGCAAGCAAGAGCCATCGAAGGACGTCCCTGAGCGCAAGGATGCCCAGCACAAGGACTCGTCGGGCGACAAGCCTAAGCGCGGCCAACAAAAGTCTCAGAGAGCCTGCTACATCTTCGACATTGAGGGCGGCTCCGAGGACAACGCCCCCACCGGCCGCAGCGGCAGGGCTCGCCAAGGCTAGGGGCGGGGGCGTGGCTAGGGTCGCGATAATAGGACCCGCGTGGAAAACGATGACCAGCACTATGGCCAGTGGTGCGAGGTACATGGTCGAGGCGACCATGACACGCGCGCATGCACCACCATTGCGGCACTTCGACAGAGCGTTGCCAGGGATAGAAACCTCGAGGTGCGGCCGCCCATCGTGGGCCATGTCCAACAACCCCTGGAAAGGCCCCATGCGGATCCAGGATCAGGGGTTGCAGCCTTAGGAGGGCCCCCTGCGGATTCAAGCCCACGTGCAGCAATCTCAGGAGGGCCCCCTATGGATCCAAGCCCCGGAGGGAGCCCAGCGCAGGGTTATAAATGTCATCTCCGGGGGCTCCACGCTGGAGTTCACCTCGGTGCGGCAGTGGAAGACCTACGCGCTGAGGCTACACCACGTGGCAGCATACCCGGCGCAGGCACCGCCGGACTGGGCGCATCACGAAATTACCTTCACGCCCGCTGATGCCGAGGGCGTGGAGTTCCCCCACCAAGATTCCGTGGTCATCCAGGTCGCCATCGTAGGATGCGACGTTAAGCGCGTCCTAGTCGATGGAGGAAGCTCCGCGAACATTTTGTTCGCAGCGGCCTTCGACTAGATGGGGATCTCCCGAAGTCGCTTGGGCCCCTCGGGGATCCCACTGCAGGGCTTCGGAGGTCAGCCCCTAAGGGCGCTAGGCCAGATATGCCTGCAGGTCTCCTTTGGTCGGGATGACAACGTGAGGAGCGAAGACGTCACCTTCGACATCGTCGATATCCTGTACCCTTACAACGCCATATTGGGGCAACCAACCCTCAATTCTTTCGGGGCAGTTCCACACCACGGCTTCCTATGCATGAAGCTCCCGAGCCCGCGGGGTATCATCACCACCCACGGCGACCAGGATACGGCCCGACGCATAGAACTCGATACCCGAGGCCCGCACCACGAGGTTCAACGGGATTCTTAGAGTGGGCATGACAGCGCAAGGGCCCTCGGCGGCTTCAACAAGCACCCCGCCGGGCTCCCACGCGAATCGCTCCACCAGTAGAGGCTCCCAGCGTGCCCTACCTCGCCGCCACGGCAACGATAGTTGCTGCTATTCCCGCTCTCGAGCGATTAGTACCCTGTCTTTTGTAATCACTCACCCACGCAAACGGGAGTTCAATAAAGTTCACCGTTTGCGAAACAAGTCTTATTTTCTGCAAAGACGTGCGGGGCTCTCTCCGCGCACACTCTCCGTGAGTATAAACAAAGACACGCGGTAAACGTGTGCACTCTCCATGAGTATAAACAAAGACATGCAGTAAACACGCGCACTCTCCGTGAGTATAAACAAAGACACATGGTAAACGCACGCACTCTCCGTGAGTATAAACGAAGACACGCGGTAAACGTGCGCACTCTCTGTGAGTATAAACAAAGACATGTGGTAAACATGCGCACTCTCTGTGAGTATAAACAAAGACACGCGGTAAACGCGCGCACTCTTCGTGAGCATAAAATAAGACATGTGGGGGGATGCCTCTGCGTGCAATCTCCGGAGTATAAAAAGAAAGACACGGATGTTGTTCCCGTGCACGCGTGGATGTTGTCCCTACGCGTACTCTCCGGAGTATAAAGAAAAAGACGCGGATGTTGTCCCTACGCGTACTCTCCGGAATATAAAAAGAAAGACGCGGATGTTGTTCCCGCGCACGCGTGGATGTTGTCCCTACATGTACTCTACGGAGTATAAAAAAGACGCGGACGTTGTCCGTGCGCACTCTACGGAGTATAAACAAGACGCGAATGTTCCCACGCACGCATGGGTGTTGTCCCTACACGTACTCTCTGGAGTATAAATAAGACGTGGTTGATGTTCCCACGCACTCTACGGAGTATACATAAGACGCGGATGTTGTCCCTGCGCACTCTACGGAGTATAAACAAGACGCGAATGTTCCCACGCACGCGTGGGTGTTATCCCTACGCGTACTTTCCGGAGTATAAATAAGACGTGGTTGATGTTCCCGCACACTCTATGGAGTATAAATAACACGCAGCAGAGGCTTACCTCTGCACACACTCTACGGAGTGTAAATAAGACGCAGCAGAGGCTCGCCTCCGCGCGCACTCTATGGGGTGTAGATAAGGCGCAGCAGAGGCTTGCCCCCGCGCGCACCCCATGGAGCACAAATAAGACGCGTGGATGTTGTCCCTGCACGCGCCCCACGATAGAAAGTATGGAAGTCGTCAGCGCTGGGAAGCGCTCGCCACGGTCGCTCTCGAGGGGACCAGCTCCACCGCCACCACTTGAAGGGTAGGGGCGAGCGCCGCGCGTCTACTTCAACTAGGTGCCAGCCCGCCGCCACCGCTCAAGGGTAGGGGATGGAGCGCCGCGCCATCGCGCCGACCAGGTGCGCCCACCGCCACCGCTTCGAAGGGTAGGGGACGGAGCGCTCGTGCGTCTACTTTGACTAGGACCAGCTCGCTCCCACCGCTTCAAAGGGTAGGGGGACGAGCGCCGCTGTCTATTTTGACTAGGCGCCACCTCGCTGCCACCGCTTCAAAGGGTAGGGACGGAGCGCCGACGCTCGCCGACCAGGCGCCGGCTCGCCGCCACCACTTCAAGGGTAGGGGACGGAGCGCTCGTGTGTCACTTCGACCGGTGCCAGCCCACTACCACCGCCAAGGGTAGGGGACAGAGCGCCAGGCGTCTCTGCTTCGACTAGGTGCCAGCTTCGCTCCCACCGCTTCGAAGGGTAGGGGACGGAGCGCTCGCGCGCCTACTTCGACTAGGTGCCAGCTCCGCTGCCACCACTTTGAAGGGTAGGGGATGGAGCGCTCGCGCGTCTACTTTGACTAGGCGCTACCGCTTCGAAGGGTAGAGGACAGAGCTACTTCGACTAGGCGCCAGCTTCGCTGCCACCTCTTTGAAGGGTAGAAGATGGAGCTCTTGCGCGCCTACTTCGGTTAGGCGCCAGCTTCACTGCCACTTCGAAGGGCAGAGGACGGAGCACACGAAGGTCTACCTAGCGTATAGGCGTTTGCGAAATAAAGTCCTACGAGTCTACCGGAGGCAAGCGCGGTCGTGAAAAGTGACGGAGACACATACTTCAACCAAAGCCCTTTCTGCATTTGTTAGAGGATGTTTACAAAGGGGTGTGGCAAGAATCAAACGTACAAGCATCCTCGGATGTTCGAAGTCGCTACTCGGCTGGCTCCTCCTTAACATACGTCCGCGCTGAAGCCTGGCCCGAGGAGGCCCGGGCCACCCAGAAATCCAGTGATTCTACAGTCCACCGCCAGTGTCGAAGGCATCGTCGGGTCACGAGGTCAGAAATAAGCGGCCAGTCCCTATCAAGTAGCTGCCCAGAGCATAGCAATACGTGTGGTCAGAACACCGGGACAGCTTCCACTTTATTAATAAAAAAGGGGGTTGTATGCATGGAAACGCATACCTACACACCAGAATCCAGGCGTCACACCTGTGGATCCGCCCCAGGCCCTGCAACAGCGGTGTCGCCTCCGCGGCGCCGAGGAACTTCGTCGAGCCATTGACCGAAGTTCTCCTCGCCGCCCATGGTCCGCCGCAGCTCTAGCTTCGCCGCAGCCTCCCCGATGTACTCCCAGATTTGTTCATGGAGATCCCGGGCGGCTCGACGAATGGAACGCACGACGCCTGACATCACCCCGGCTCTGGCAGGCATCTCCAGCTTCGGGTCAGGCAGCCCGTCGACATGCCGGCAGCCTCGGTGATGAAGCAGTGCAAAGGCCAAGCGCGAGGTCACGAAGGAGTAGTGGTTGCCGAAAGATTTGGTGCCACTGAGAACAAGGTTGGACGCCTCCGTGATTCGACGGAGCGTCCGTGGCAGCTCCTCAGTGCCGAAGGAACGAGGTGGTAACTCAATGACAAGGTCTTCGAGGGCGCCTTCCAGTGCCAGCATGGCGTCCCACACCGCCACCGAGGCATTGCCCAGAGCACGTTCCCGCTCCCAAGAGACGCAGTGAGGTGGCCTTTCTCCTCTTCCAGCACAGCGATTTGCTGCAGTAGGTCGTCTCGCTCCTCCGCGGTCGCTCGTCGTGCCGCCTTTGCGGCCGATCGCCGCGCCGCCGCCATGAGCACCTCGGCGTATGAGATCGCCTCTGCGCGCTCCGCCTCCAAGCGTTGGATGCGATCGTCCTTGGTGGAGTGCGTCTCCTCGGCCACGCGAAGGGCCTCTTCAGCGGCGCAGCGGTCCTCGACCCAGCTCGCGGCGTGAGCCACCTGGAATGCCCAGCCAAGGGTGAGGGTCTATACGACAAAGCGGTCGGTAAACTTCTAAAGGACCACGCGTCGCTCAAGGTCGAGTACTCACCCTTATCTCCGAGGCCTCCAGCGCGCCTCCCAACAGCTCCGACCCGCATGCCAGCAGCGCCTGGCAATCCAGGTTCGCATCCGCACTGTCGGCAGCCCCCTGCCACGCCCCCAGCACCTCCGGACGAGGGATGAAGTCTGTTAAGTCCAGACGTGGGGCCCCCGTGATGATAGTCTCGAAGGGGTCGGGCGTCGATCCCAATGGAATGCCCCCGCCCCCCGAAGATTGTCCGCGCTCGGGAGACCGTGCCACTGCGAAGGGACGTAGGGTTAGAACCTTATGGACGCACCACACGATTATGTGAAGGGAGGTAGGCTTACCTTCCGCACCGAGTGGCGAGCCCCCCGAAGAAGCTGGCTCCCTGGGCCAGGGACCCTCTGTGTCGGAGTCGGAATCCCACAGGCCCTTGACCCCGGTTGCCACAGCAAACCCCCTCGCTGAACGGATGGGTGATCGCGTGCGTGGCCACTTCGCCTTTGGAGAGCAGGGCGAGGACCCTGCCTCGGTAACCGCCGCAGGTGAGGACTCCGCTCCAGCAGCCGCTACAGGTGACGGCTCCACCTCAATGATGGTCGTAGGCGAGGAAGCTTCCCCCTCCTGGTTGTCTGCACTGCCCAAGGACACCTGATCATCATCCTCTGCGCTTGTCTCAAGGTCCGAATCGGCATACTTCGCCGAGTCAGAGTTAGTGTCCATCGAGGAGTCACCCCCGCCAGAGCTGACAGGAGCGACAGTCGATTCATCGGGCACTACCGCGGAGGACCGAGCCCTCCGAGTCGGCAGTCCTTTCCTCTGGCTGTCATCGTCCCGATGACGAGGCTGGCTCGGAGCTGGGGTGGCGCGCTTCGGCACGCGAATGTCTAGGGCTTCGCACACCCAGTTTATTCGCCCCAACTTCGCCTCCGTAGTCGCAACAGCACGCAGGCTGTGCTCCCTGGCCGCATATGGTCCAAAGAACACGGCCACCGCACGCTCCGTGTCCTCCAGCAGAAGCCCTACAAGCGGAAAAAGGCGGGATAAAAAAGGCAACTTCCACTGAGACTTACGAGGGTTAGAGGGCCTCGGCAGCGATGATATGGATGGGCGGACATTGTCACGTTGAAGGCCCCGGTGTGAGGCGCCACTCATCGGCAAGTGGTGCCACACCGTACATGACGAACTTTTCGGCGAGGTCGCGCATGTTGAAGCGGGCGGTGATCCCCACAAGCCTCCGCGCCCTCCGCCTATCCTCGTCATCGAGCGGTATGTCGGGTGAGGTATTGAACGACATGGGTCGGCCCCTGCACTCGAGGCCGTTGCCGCTCGCCACGCAGTGGTAAAACCACCGCTTCATCCAGTTCAGCTCCCACTTCGCCCGGGTTGAGTTGGCGGGGAAAACCTTCCCGCACTGCGGCCACAGGACGAAGTTGACGCTGCCGAAGTTGGAAAATGTTCCCCCTCTCAGCTTCTTCAGCTGGCACCGGGCATCGTGGAGGAATGCAAATAGCGACGCGCTGGGCTAGCATGCCTCCGTACACAGTGTCTAGCTGTAGACGGCAAGGCGGGCTATCGCGTTCGGAGTTAGCTACGCCAAGGTTCGTAGGACGGCACCGACAATCATGGCCGCCGGGATGCGAAGCCCGGCTTCAAAATAAACGACGAAGATGACCGCCTCCGACTTCCCCGGGCGCGGTTCTGTCTCGTCGCTGGTAGGCAACCGCACCTCGCGGCGATCCGACAACTTCCCCTCGCGCAGCAGCGTCTGTATCGTCCCCTTCATCGTGAGCGTTGGGCCCAGCACGCGGGAGCAGGGACCCTCTAGTTTTTATGTCGCCACCCACTGTTTGTCCAGCGGCAACGACTCGCGCCCCTCAAGCGTGTACGTCACCTTGATCGGCGGCGGCGGCCGGGGTGAGGTGTTACCGCTGACCCGTTGAGTGTGTTCTTCGCCGGGAGCCATCGTTCTCCGAGGGCTAAACAATGACGGGGGCAGCACGACGGCAGAGAAGACGAGAGCACAGGGCGCAGGAAAACAAGAGGCCAGTAGGTATCAGGAAGAGAGTGCAGACGCAGTGCCACAGGGGGTATTTAAAGCCCTTTTGTCTCTCGCACCACCGGTAAGCATAACTGGCGGGAGACGAACCGCTCGCCTCCCCACGATTCAAGCCGAAGTGGCTCAGCCGCCCACGCGCATCATGCCCTATCAGAAACAGACGCATGACCGTGGTCGTGCGATGGCCTGACAGCGCCCGACGTGCCAATCGTGTCCTGCCACGCGTATGCTCCCTCGGGAACGAATGCATGTCGCACGATGTGGCGTATCCTCTATTGCGCATCGGCACGTTTCTCGGGCCATCAATGCAACATCGGCAGGCCATTGACCAGTCAACCTCGACTTCACCTTCGGCATGGTTTTCGCCTCCGCAGAGTGACTCCGACTTCGGCTTCGTCCCCGCAAAAAGACACCTCGCTGCGCCTTCACAAGCCTACGCGGTGAGCTCGAAGACCACCTCTACTTCGATTGCGCGGGTCGACCCCGGTGCCTACTCCGGCCTATATTTATGGGGTCTAGCTAGGCCTCCGACTCGGCCTCACATGCGGGGGCAGCTTCGCGTCCCGATCGTAACATTCTGAATATCTTTACGCGATCAACATTTCACAAATAATACCCGCGGACTTCGGTCAGGTGCAGGTTTGGCTTCGCCTTCACGGGCCGCCCCTGGTGGGCAGAGTCTGGAGATGTGCAAAACCCGGTCTAGCACACAATGCCAACACGGCACCGTCCCCGAGCCGCGGGATACAATGTGGCCCTCCGATCTCCAGCCTGCGTGAAGACTCCGAAGTCGGCTCTGATCGAACCCGTGGAGCAGCGCCGACGGCCACCTTAGCTTCGAAGTCCGCGCGGCAACCTCACAGCCCCAGCCAGTGGGAGATCAACCGGTGGGAGATCAGCCGGCGAAAGACGAGGCGCCACACTCAGGTATGCGCACGGCGCACCTATCCTGCCAGGCCATGTGTCCCGCGCCCTCGGGAAGACGCGTTCGCCACCCGTCGTCTGGTCGCGCGCGCGAGCACACGCCTCCCCCGAGGCGGCCCCTGACAGTGAACAACGTCCTAGTCAGGCTTCGTCACGTGTCCCGATGCCTCGAGAAGTGTGGGTGAAGAGGCCCCGTCGCCGCGGCGGCGCCATAAAGATGCGCGGCGTGTCCACTTCGAGTTCGCTCCTGTAGGGGCCAACCCGCCTTTAGCTTCGGCACTGCGCACGTGGGCCCGACCTGCCCTGCACCTCGACAACATGTCCGCTGAGGGAGCATGGCTTCGCCTAAGTTTCGACTTCGTCGACATCCCCGACTCTACAATTAAAAGACCCCGAAGTCGAAGACGGCCTCGGTAACCAGCTCGGCTCCATATCCTTGGGGCGAAGTTCGGCTGCACTGCCAAATAAAAATTCTGCCCAAGGTCACTGAAGGTCACAGGCCGCAGGGACGGAGGGGGCCAAATGGCTAGGCAACATGGCTTCGGCCCGTGAAGCCTTTCACCATGAGAGGCTCCTGTTGTAGGGGTGGCCCCTACCTAAGCCCAGCCGGCCTATTACAAGGCTGTAAGGCCCAAAATGGGATATGTATAATGGCATAAATGCCCTTGAGAGGGATATTCAAATGTAAGGGTATTATTGTAAAACACTCCCCATGTGAGTATATATATACCATCTAGGCCATGGGGGAAATCCTAAGCATTGATCACCTAACTCTCCACTACCATACCTCTCTATGTGTTTGGTCTGTAACCACAACAGTGAACCTTAAAAATTTTGATCCATTTGCCATCGCTATATGCTATGTAATGTGCTTTAAAATGTAAAATGATAAGAAGAGTAGAAAATTTTATATTGATGAACCTAAAAAAATTGTGATCCATTTACAACCGCTAGATACTCTGTAATGCTGGTTAAAAAATGTAGAATAAAAAGAAGAACCAAACTTTTATATTGCGAGAGCAATACTTGGACACAGCACTCGACCTGCCCACAACCAATCGGACTTACTGCTACTTTATAATGATGAAAGGATATTATTTGTTAAGACAATATAGCCACTGACTAAAATCTCATCCCTTCAATGATTTGGAGTTTGTTGGCCCAAATCATGTGCCACTTCTCATCAAAAGGGCTCAACAAATTCCTAGCGGCACTCTAGGCTAGATGTTGTCAGTGGCAAACCGAACAGGGGGGGTAAGGGGGGATGGCACCCCCTAGCTCTGATCGGAGAGTGGGTAACCCCATAGCCCTCCTAGGTCTGACAGGCGCCACCACCATGCTATTGCCATGTTTCCTCTTCCAGTCGGGTAGTTGGTTGTTGTTGGTCGGCAGAAATGTAGAAGAAAGTGTGAACAAGACATGGGCTACTAGCTGCATGTAAAAGAAGTTTCGAATTCATTATTTATGCTGGGCCAACCATGCTGATGCGGGGTGCCCGATCTTCACGACATAGGATCGATAATGATAACTTGGATCCGTGCAACCCAATGAACCAACGGCGTTAATCACTATCAAAACAGCAACCTATGACAAAAGAATTTGTCCAACCATACGCTCGTGATCCCGTCTACCCGACCACAAAGCAGACACGTCGTAGCTCCTGAGAGTCACAAGGAATCATAAGGACAACGTTGTAGAGAAACACCCAATTTCCCACTAGATTGCAATCAGATGGCAAACTCTAGGAAGAACAAGCGTATAGCTCTCTCTTGAAATAATAGATTCAATCGTGGTCTGTTAAAAAGTTACGTATTACAAGATTTATATAACCCTTGGGAGGCCGCAAGGTCTCCTACCCAACTACTAAGTGTTTTAGACTCAGACTCTCACAAAAAGGAAATAAAAATAAAAACCCATAAGGTTTTTGAAAATAAGTCCTCCTCCATTATGTAGCCCTTGAAATAAACTTTCTAAAAGATCACCTCAATCGGACCTCATGTGTGAAAGTTATTGCCTTTATACACTAGGTATACAATCAGAGATACGGTCACACTGTTCCGAACACCTTTAAGTCAATCGAACGGCTGCAAGTGTCTCCAACTAATCCAATGGCTGGATCGTTCGACTTGGTCTGAATGTTACCATAAATATCAACCATCCAAGGTTGATCGAACGATGCAGAAACGCGAACGTTCGGAGTGGTCCAAACGTCACCGTCGCTACCGACCGTCCAAAACAGATCGAACATCACAAAATGAACGAACGATTAGAGCGGTCCAAACATCTCCGAGGCCATTAGGTGGCCCGTTGAAGATTGGATGGTATGACACATTGAAGTAGGCTAAATGTTTCCAAGGCGATCAAGCGGTCCGTGGAAGATCAGACGGTGCGATCGTTCAGAGCGGTCTGAACGTCTCTGAAGCATCTGAGCGTCCAATGTTGATCAGATGGCTTGGACAATCAAAACCATTCGGACTAGTCCGAACGTTCCGAAGGTACTGTCAGCGCCCGATGTGGATCGAATGGTCCTGAACACATCTGAGGTCGATCAGATCGATCCGAAAGGTAGTTTTTTATACCAATTGAAATCGTTTGAATGTCCGAGCTCTTTGTGAATTTGATTGTTCTCGTGGTCGATCTGACATGGCGATGAGGATTTGAACGTGTCTTCCCTTTCTTGACTCCAATTATTTCTTCTCCATTAGCTTCTCCTACATAGCTCCAATTCCAAAAGCTTCACATTGTTCAAACCTGAGAATGCACAGCACATTGGAATGAGATAGTATCCAGTCTTCACATAAATTATAACCAAATTCAATTAGAAGTGAATTCACTTGTTGATTAATTTGTTTAGCTCGTGCTTGTATAATCGGTCCAACTGGTGTTTTCGAGATGTCCTCATCATCCCCCTCTAGGAAAGGAGTCGTCCTCGACTCTGATTCTTCCAGACCCAAGAATGGTGATAAATCAACAACATTGAATGTAGAACTCACAACATAATCATCACCTGTAAGCTCGATCTTGTATATATTGTCATTGATCTTCTCAAGCACTCTGAATGGACCATCTCCCCGAGGCATTAGTTTGGATTTGCGCTTGTCTGAAAAACGTTCTTTGCATAGATGCACCCAAATTAAATCACTTGGTTCAAATAGCATCTTCTTTCTAAACTTGTTCGCGTTCTCAGCAAAGTATCATGACTTCTTTTCAATTTCTTCTTTAGTTTTGACATGAATGTTCTTCACATATTCAGTGTGTTTCGATGCTTCTATGTTGACATGTTCATGCAATGGCAGTGGCAGCAAATCAAGTGCCATGATCGACTTGAAACCGAGGCCGGGCCGCTTGAAAGGAGAAAGGAAAAGGAGAAAGAGGGAAGAGAGAGAAAAGAGAAGAAAAGAAAGGGTTAAGCCAATTTTTGAAATTCAAAATTTTAATTTGTATTCTTAATTCACATTAGGCTTTACTGATTTTGAGTTTTGCATAATATTCAAAATTTGAATTCTAGTTTTCACATTTATCATCCCTTACCTTAATTTTACTTTGTATATTTTGCTTTTATGAGTATTGCGTACATTTGAAATTTATTTCCTGTTATTAATTTGTATTGTACAAAATTCGGAAAGACTTCAAATAAAATTGTAGAAGATATTAGATTGCCAATATGATTCAATAAAAAAAGTTTTAAATTTTCACAAATTTTTGGACCTATGAATTTTAGGATATTACACGCACCGCTCTTGCGCCATCCTCCCCTTCCACAGCTGCCCCAACCACCTTTCCCATTCCTTGAAAAACAGAATAAATCAAAAACTTTCAACATGATTTTGGAAAACATCAAATCGGGAAAATTCAAATTGAGAAATTTTCAAATTGGGGAAATTTCAGATCGGGAACTTTCAAATCAGGAAATTTCAGCTCGAATCTGAGGAATTTTAACTCGATTTGGGGAGATTTCAACTCTGTTTCAAGAAAAATCAGCTCGATTCAAATAGGAAAAAAAATGAAAATTAGGGTTAGGTTTTTACCTTCCCAAGCCGATGGGTGGTGCGGGCTCCACCGGTGGTGCGGCAATGCGAACTTCATCCGGCGCTGCCTCCACCAGCGGCGGCGACGTGAGCTTCAGGAGAGGCACCACTAAAGCTCATCCACCAGTCGTCGTGAGCTCCATCGGTGGCGGCGGCGGCGTGAGCTTCAGGAACGGCGCCGCGAGCTCCACCGGCAGCAGCTCTCCGGCGGCGGCGGCTCTCAAGAGTAGCAGGGCAGGGGGCGTGTTCGGGGGAGTCGGCGAGTCGCCATTTTTGGCTCGTTCGGGGGAGTCGACGAGTCACCATTTTTGGCTCGTGTGAGTATGATCATACCCCGACCATGTCATCCATGAACAGGCTCCGTAAGATCCTATAGAGTAGAAATGGAATAAGTCATATCACATGATCTAATTCTCTATTTATTACACTTACTTTTTTTTATTATAGTATGGAAATGCATTCATTTTCTTTGCATCGATTGCGATCCGCAATACTATCGGAGTAAAAGAAGGTATCTAAGGAAGAACGTCGGCTAGACTTTTAGATTTTTTTATTAGTAATAAGTAAATACTTTGTTTGGGTATGTGTGTGTGAGGTGGGAGCGGACGGGGATATGATGCAATTTTGTTGACTTCACATTGATGTTCCAATAGCACGTATGGTGCGAAATGCTATGATGTTGTTGGAAGTTACATTATGAACAACATTGACAGTTGGAGACCGTCCAGCATTGACACACCACTACAGTAGTGGCCGGCAGGTCTCCAGCGAATCTCTTATGAACCTCATAAATTGACAGACGCAGAGGTATTACCTATTGTACCTTCGGCCATGACTCAGGAGGCTCTGATGCCGGCGATTAGGGAAGGGCACTTTCTTTATTGATAATTGCTTAAGCAAAACATGACTGGCAGCCTCCTTAACTAGACTTTCGTAATAAACCAAAGCAACTTAGAGATAATTGTAGGAACTAAATCAGAACCTTCTAAACATATCTTCTTATTCCTTCGGTGCCCTGGAGCGCTGCGCAAATCTAGCCCGAGCTGACTCCTGCCGCGCGCTGGACTTATTTGGGAGACGACTACACGTCTAGTCCACAAAGGAGTCCACAATATTGCTAGTATCCAACTGACTATTTTCCTCATACCACCCATTCCCAAGGAAATAAGTTCATGTAACCTGCGCTGTGAGAGATACTCCTATTGTGTAAAATAATTAACATGCAGCAAATTATCAATGATGGAGAACAGGAGTATGGCAAGTACTTTTTGAGAGACGAGCATACCAAAACCATAGGTCTCCCTCGGTATTTATGTACTACCTCAGTCTCATAACAAAAATCCGATGCATATAACTAGGAGGTATCTTATTTAAGTATTATTAAATAAATCATATCATATTTGTCTCTAATATAAATCGGATACATATACCTAGGAGGACTCTCTTAGTATTTGGTATTCTACGTGGCTGAACAATCGGGCCCCGAGAGAAATAGCACACATCTGTTCAAGTTAGCTTGGCGAAAGAAATTGACTATATATGACGAGCCACAGGGCAATACCTGGATGAGAGGCCTACAACGCATATTCACAACTGAGCAAGCGAGTGAATTCGTGCAACTCTGAATGCAGCTCAGCCTAGTAACCATTAGGGTTGCAAATGGGACTGGTCAGCCCGATTGCCCACGGGTCCACCCCTTAAGTTATGGATCATAGGGTAGAGGGTCAGCCCACGAAATTAAGAGGTCCAATAGGAGCCAAACCCCATCGGCCTCCCCCTCCGCCTACCCAGACCCACCGTTGCCCGATTTCATTTAGACATGCTACCTAACATGATTGGTATTGAATTATTTCTATACTAACTGTTTATCTTGTATAATTATCTGAACCATAGGTTCTATTAAGCATAGCGTGGCATCAATTCCTGACTTGATTGACCTCAGTGATTCTCCTATATGAACTTTAAGATCAGGTAACACTGATAAAACTCAACTGCTGGAGTATACCGGTGAACTCTAGAATATTGATTTTGCTGTATGGTATTTCATTCCTTTCTGAAAAATTGTTCGGAACAGAGAAATCTTGAGAAAAAAAAGAGAGGCAGAATTCTTATTGTCCCCTGTCTTGCGCACGTGTACGAAGTCGTGGCTACTGGATGGTATCCATCATGGCTTGAAGAGTAGCCTCTCAGTGTTATTAGCTTTGGATCATCATATAGGAACTCACTTGCGTGAGGATGCTCATAAAACAAAAGTGGATGCAATCCTATGTGTATAACATAACATCTGATTAATGGTATATTAACTTGATTACAGAGAATTCTAAATTTTGCATGTAAAAAGGGACAATTTTGTTTTTTATCGTTTCTTTAATGTTCATTCTTGCCACTGCATGCTTATTGAGCAGCTGAAAATTTTGAGGAGTCTTATAAAAAATGCAACAGAATAGAGTATATTGACTAGTGACTACAGGGCATGCTCATAAAAGAGTAATTTCAGCCACACAAATGTTTTGGTGGTTCGGAAATTGTTTATCTACCAATATGAATCCTTTGGCTGCATGGATTTGTCTTAACTTTTACTTTACCGACAATCTGACCTGTCATTACGTTGCTGTTATGTGAATTAGCTTCTGAGGCCGTTTTATATTCTTTTAGACGCTATACACACACACACATATATATATACACATATACACACACACACACACACACACACACACACACACACACACACACACACACACACACACACACACACACATATGTCTCTGTGTGTATGTATATGTATATGTTTCAGGGATTGGATTGTTTGTGTTTAGTTCCATGTGCCACGTAGCATTATGAAGGTGGTCCGGCTAGTTGTTTGAGTAGCACGGATGGGGCCGGCTTTTTGGTGCAATATCTCAGTGTGGCTGGTTCATTTGGACCAAATTGTAGAACCCGTGTGGCCTTGCTGGGGGCAACCAGTTCAAACTTCAAACTGGCCAAGGCTAGAAGAAATTAAGGGATAAATTTACCACCAAATGAACAAAAGAAGTATTTGTTGCTGTTGTGCCTAGGCTAAAAAAGGGAGGAAAACACTATAGATCACCATATATTTGGCATGACTTGTTCATAAAAAAGACTTAGCTGCTTCAAAAAAACTGTTGTACTGGAAACATAAATTTTTACTAAAAAGGCTTCTTGCAAGTTGCAACATCATCTAAGGATCCCCCGCCATATATTTTTTCCTTTACACGAATTTACTGAAGTACATGGCAAAGTGAGCAACCTACTATGTTAGATTTGTGTAATTCATTGAATGCCACTATTTTTTAATCTATTTTCTGTTGAAACTGGATATTTTGTAGATGAGGCAACCTGCCTTCCTTTTAAAGTTAATAATTGAAATTGTAAATGAGGCAGCCTGATTTCTTGCTTTTGAATGCAGGACTCCTCGCTTTTTGCCTTGTCAGGAGCTCTTTTGCTGAATTTTCTGAGTGAGGATTGTGCTGGCAGCAGTGATCAAATGTTCCTCAAATGTTGTTTGGTTGTTTGCTATCCAAACAAGTATCCAACTATTCCTCAAATCAGCAGTGATCTCTCTTAATGCTCTTTTGCCATCCAAGTACCCAACTTTCCCTCAAGTGTTGTTTGGTTGTTTGCCAATATCACCTTAAGAGAGATCACAACTCTGTGTGCGGTCACATTTAGCTGAAGCCACATTTTGCTCTTGGTCCATGTTGTTTGTGTAAATGTGTACATCCTACATCTTGTTTGAGCTTACTGCTATCTTGGACCATGGGATGAAAGTGAACCAAGTTGATTTGCACCACCCTCCCATTGAACCATTTTTATTTGTTAACATTTTACTCAACTCCTATATTTACCAGTCACTGTTTCTTATTGTGGTTTATTCGACATGTTCGAATGTTTGTTCGCTTTGTGTTATGTTTCCATGACTAGCAGAGCATTTGTGTTATGTTATAGACTAGAGAAGTTTCTTTCTGCTCTTATGAGTCATCCGGTTATTTATTGGAATGCTACAAAAGATGGCAATTTGGTGTTGTCCTTTGTTTTTTGAATTTCATGTGCTCTCCTTTCCTGGACTGCAAGCAAAAAAGTTTGATTTTAGGATACAGCGATGTTGTAATTATTGCATATGGTGAATGATTTCTTTTCTATAGTTAAAAATGCTAATGCATTTGAGGGCCTGCTAGTAAGTTGTTCCAGTGACAAATTTATTCACCATATGCAACAATACACCAGCTGTCTAGCTAGCATTACAGGCCCTCCAATCGTTTACAACTTTACACAGTTCCAATATGCACTCACCAGTCCGTTCCAGACTTCCAGTTAGACCTGTTCAAATGTCGGGCCCGGCCAGGCCTGGAATGGTCAGGCCTGAGCCTGGCGTGACCCAACATAGGCAAGGCATGAGGCCCAAAATGCCTGATTTTCCTATTTTTGGAATAAATTATTATTACCTAATTCTTTTTTAGAGTAAGATATTATTATTTATTTGGATTTCTTTCTTTGGATTACCTACAGCCTGAAATTCAAGGGCGAGCTCAGAAAGATCGAGCTAGGCTGGGTTAGGCCGACCAGGCCAGGCTGCCTACGAATAGGTCTACTTCTAGTACGTAGCTGACCAGTGGCGGATCCAGGAAAAATTTTTGGAGGGATTGAAGTACCTTCAGCTCGACCTCAGCCCCTTCTACATTATACATCTATAGTTAAAAATTTAGGGGGGGGGGGCTCCAAGGGTCCGGTAGCGGTAGGGGGGCTCGAGTCCCCCCCGCCCCACCGCTTGATCCGCCCCTGTAGCTGACCTATGATGCTCCTTGGGTCACGAAGGTTCCAAGCATAATAGAATCGGGCAGACCCTTACCCTCGTCCTATGCAAATGGGACAAGCAGGGTAGTGCTAGGGCCAGACCAGACCCGACCCCTTGCACCCCTATAGTAAGTTGGATAGCCAGAGGGATGATCCAAACCAATCTGGCGCTAAGAGGGACGGGATCCCATTCGTTCCTTGGGGTCAAATGGGCCAGACCCAATCTCTTTCTCCCGATGCCCTTGACACCGATCCCTTCCCCCCAACGTGCCACCTCCTGAATCCTACCACCCTAAGTCCCTACACATACCAGATGTTGGGATACTAGATAGACTACACTAGCGTAAATTAAAATTTCTACCGCGTAAATTCTCCGATCGGATTTTTATCGTTTCAACAGTTTAGTGTGTCACTCTTTAAGTTCATGTAAACTTGGTTGTAACTCAGAAACACCTTTTTGACCATTGGTCTGTATTGGTCCCTAGTAGGGCATATCGACTCTCAAACATATACAAAGGTCAATCTAGACAAACCTTATGCAATATGATATGTAACTAGGTCTTAATCATTTACGATCAGTTTATAACTTGTTACGATCAGTTCACAACTCCTTACGACTAGTTCATATCTCATACGACTAGTTCACAAACTAGTTTGTTGTATATCCGGCTAGCTTACAACCAGTTCGTATCTGGTCAAATTAAATAACTTGTTTGTATATTCTCCTTTTACATTATAATACCGTGGTCACCATGGTCTCCATCCCTGGCAGGTCCTGGACTGGATGAAGACTTTGCAGCCACCAGAGTACCACTCCACACATTTTTCCACGATGCCTCCCATTCTCAATCAAGATAAGCATAGAAGTTTTGAAATTTAAAGAAAAGTTGTACATCTAAAAATCACACGGATATGAACTTGCCAGCAGTGTGCATCTAAAAATCACATCCCTTTGTGCTTCACTGTATTCTTTCCGTATATGTATAGTTCTCTTTGCCCAAAAGGTTGAAATGGGATATCCGAATGAGACTGGAAGCAAGGAAAACTCATGAGTAAACATGTCACCAGAGGCAAAGAGTGGTATAAATAGAAGTGCAGAAAGGAGAATTATGAACAAGAAGTGAAGAGTTGGGGTAATAAATTTTGAGTTTTATCGCAAAAATATTGTGTTAATGAAAGTAATGGATGAGTAGCTAAGGGCATGTTCTTTTCGGCTACGGCTTGTGGCTTTTGGCTGAAATTTTTGAATTTTGGTTGTTTACGGTACAGATTACGGAGAGACAGATACTCACTTGCGATTTTGGCTGGTACAGATGTTGGGCTTTTAACGTGTAGATCGTTTAACTTGTAGACCCTATCTTGAGAAAATACTTCGTTTGAAAGTTAAGTACTGTAGTAAAAGCCAAAAGCCATCAGCTTCGGAGGAAAAGAACAGGCTCTAACTCTGCAAATGATAGTCATAGAAACAGCGATCAATGCATGTGCATGAATGGGCAGGAAATGTCTATGTTAATAAAAATCAGATGATGATGATGTTAGTGGTTACACGATAGGAAATGTTCAGGTATTTGGCCCTCCGAGTGCGCCTCGAGTGGAACAATCACTGGCAAATCATGCAGCTCAAGCTGCGCCGGCCGCCCGGCCGGGTAGTCAGCTTTTAAGATATGTATCAACATATGCACAAGGCTACATTTATCTGTTTTAGAAAAAATCTTGCTCCTAACTGTTGACCTGTTACAAATTTTAACAAGATTGATTCACAGATTTTCTTTAACCAGTAAAGGTGTTATGCTTTTCTTGAACGAAAGATTGATCCCTGTTGGCAGAATGAGCAAGCTACCTTGTAGTTCATACATCTCTAGGTCGGAACTATGCATCATTGATGTGCTCTAGTTGGTTCAGTTTGATAGCTTCTTACATTAAGAATACTCATCACATAAGACACGTTTCACTCTACCCTCAGCATTTCCCGGCTAATCACGTATCAGTCCATTTTATGCAGGGTGAGTTATCAACATGTTGGTCCAGCTATATGTCATTATCCCACGAATAAACAAAAACAAAACACTGCTTTTGAGAATTATTTTGTCGAATGTAAAAAAATACTTACGTAAGAAGGAACCAGGCAGCCTCAAATACAGCACGTTGATTACTCAAATCACAAATGAATTTCATTCGAAATATGATATACAGTGTGCTGAAATCCTTATATAAAAATCCTGACCATGTCGAGAAGCGCACGGTGTTTTCACAACATTATTTTTCTCTTCTTGTTGAGGTAAATTGATTTACAGAAGAGATATCCTGAATGGAGACCTTGTTAATTCCAAATATGTATGAGATTTAACAGTGTAAAGAAACCTACACTGCTGCGTTGATAGCCTACCATGCTAGATGATTCCCTTACCTCATGAGATCTTGTGTGAAGAATGTCCAACTTGTTCAGAGCGTACTATTTTCCCAATCCCACCCATTCCCAAATATTTTGTATAATTTGGGGTGTGTAGCTAGTGTAAAAATCATGAAAAGGGTAATTAGTTAGGCAAATGGAGGATACAACGCTCACTGTCACAGGAGCACTCCTTCCATTATACTATACTTCAATCATTCCGCATTTTGGGTTAGGAATTCGCGTTGTGATATATATATAGAGGAGAAAAGGGAGATGTATACCACTATAAAGAGCGATGGGAGAAGTAGGTGTTGTGACGTGAAATGTTTATTGAAGAGGCGGTGGAAGTACTGAAATGTGTAAATCATGTATGATCAAATGATCCGTGTCCGTGTGCATTGATTGGCATACAGTACCAGTGTATAAGACAAAGACAGCGTGGGAATGGGGTTGGTTGTGGTGCTCAACTAGCTTATGCTCGTGGTATTTGAGTAAAATTGTATTATAGTCGTAGTTAGTTTTTCTAAAAAATAGAAAAAAAACCGTTATATCATCACGAACAATGTAAAGAAATAAAAAAAAGAGAAAAAACTGAAAAACCAAAAAAAATAAAATAAGCTAAAAGTAGAAGTCGATGTGTTCCAAATAGTTTCTGACTTAAATAAACCAAAAGCCAAAATACTGCTAAAGTTATTTGGAGCGGGACAAAGGTTTAATCGTATGCTGGAAACTTAGATCAGATAGCATATATAAATCTAAAATAATTAAGACTAGAAAATCCATAGTAATCTTTTTGATTGAATCAGCAAGCATGAAAACCCAAGCGAATTGTGGTGCGTGTCTTCTAGAAGAAGTGATCATATCCAAATATTTTATTCGTCATAATCTCTGTCCGGTTTTCTAGAAAGAAAATCGTCATGTCCTCTGTGGGCTTTGGCTTAGCACGAGTTTCTGAACTAGCTAATTGCTGCAGAACTGCGGCCATCACTAAGAACTTAATTTGTCGTCATTTGCTGTGGAGAAAGCTGTTTCTCGCTTCAACTCCGATGCAATTTTTCCAAACATGGGCAGGAACTCCGAATTTTTTGAAATAATCATTTTTTATTCAGAATTACAAAAAATATAGTTACGATTTTTTTTACACTTTTGGCTTCACGTCGCTCAACTATTCGATGATTTCGGTTAGTTACCCAACCGTTGGGCGACTTTGCCTCTAGTCACCTAACGGTTGGACGATTTTAAATAATAATGTAATTATTGTATTATTCCGATGAAAATAATTGTAGGGGAGTAAATGAGAATTTTTGTAGGTAATACATTTAAAAAATCTTGTTTGTAGTTTTTTAAATAAAAGGATAGACAATATCGTTTGATGCATTTGTGATTTTCGTACATTGTGAATGGTCTGAAACATGTTAGAGTCACAATAACATTTTTCGATCATCATACGTTATTGTAGTACGAGAAATTTCTAAAGAATTTTATAAAAACAATTGAGATAGCAATGATTCATAAGTAGGAATGTAAGTGATAGATGCAATAGATAATTCGTACACATAGGAACACAAAGCAAAATACATACACAACCAAAAAAGAACACATAGTAGGGGGAAGATCCACTACTCACCACCAGCTACACCACCCGCAGCACCTTCTCCGTCGTCGCCATGTCCTACCTCCCGTCTGTGGCCACCCGTATAGCCCCATTTGGGCTTCCTCAGCGTGGGATGTCGGGGTTTGGGGCCTAACGGTGTGAAGCGTCAGAAGGCTTGCTGACCCGTGCTCCCAACGCCTCGAGGGTTTACTGCACCTGTGGCTACATGAGAACTGGGGGGCTACTGAGTTGCGACACGAAAAGGACCTCCGCCTAGTCCTTCGCTAAGAACTCGCTCATGTCACCCGGGAGATCCTCGTGGGGGGATAGGTAAACTCCTGACTGGTGTATCGTTCCTGCAGGACAGGTATTGTTTATTCATACAATATATTGACACGCAAAAACCCTTAAGAGACAAAACGTACCCTCCAAGTGGATGATGGCCTCCACCCAACTGCCATGCCCGCTGGACTCACCCTGGCTGTAAAACGTGGGCTACCCTGCCAATACTAGGTCCCAGATGACGACGGCGGCGGTGTGTAGGCACGTGCCCACCCTGACCCTCCGACCTAACTCGGTGGCGACAGTATAGGTGCCTGGGGTAGGCACGTGGCCACGCTAACCCTCCGGCCTGGTTAGGCGCCGGCACGGCCTGTGCACGTGGCCCTCCGGAGCCTCTTACCTGAGCTATAGGACGTGGTGGCCTCACTGTGCACATCGACGTGGCCACCTCCAGGAGCATCTTGCACAACGTGTGGGTGAGGACATACTTTGCCCTCTCGTAGACCCAATAGGCAAGGACCAGCAACTCGTTGTGCATTAGCTCCAAACCACGGGCGACCTGTCCACGGCTGACCCAGTGTCCCCCACAATGTCGGCGGTGATGTTCATTTATAAGAAGTACATAAAAGCATTAAAAGAGTAATTGTGGTAACTGTATCTTGAAACTTTCAAGCACGAGAGTACGTACCATAAGCGCCAAGTTCTACACTAAGGCCAGTCTCAGTGGAAGTTTCATGTCCCAGTTTCCAACACACTCATATTTTGGAAACAGTGCAGAAAAGTTTCATCCCCATGAAACTCTCTCTACTCCCATGAAACTTTTATCATCTCTCTCTTCATCAATACAGTGCCATGTCAGCGTATTTAATACCTATGAAACTCTATGAAATCCCACTGAGACTGGCCTAAGTGTATGGGGTACGCATCAGTCAGTGCTGGTACGTGAGTGTGGGGAGTGTCAATGACACGCACCAGCCTTGTGTGTGTTTGTGGACCGTACCAGCGTAGGTACTCGGTATATGAGCTGGGGTCATTTGTGAATTTTTGCAACTCAAATACTTTTTAAATCGTTGCATACTATTTTAAATCAGTGCGTTCTATTCTAATCATCACGAATAGCTTTAAATCTTTCGATGTCTATTAAGAATACTAATTACGGGGTTTGTATAATTTATAAGCGATTGAAAAATTTTTATTTTAGTCATTTCTGAATTTTTACAACTCAAATGCTATTTAAATCGTCATGTATAGCTTTAGTCGCTACGCATAATCTTAAATCATTGCGTACTATTGTAAATTGATGCATCCTATTCTAACCGTCATGAGTAGTTTTAAATCTTTCGATGCCTATTAAAAATACTAATTACGGGATATCTATAAATTATAAGTGACTAACCAAATTAACTGCACCTTCAAATGCATAACAAAGCGATCTAACGGTAATACAATTATTATCAACTAAATTACCTTTAGTTTCTAAACTAAAAATTCAATGATTTCAATTGCTATCCTACCATGTTGCAAAAATAATTATAAAAATATACAGAAAAATCACCGTCGTCGATACACAGATTCCTCCTCCTCTCTTCCTCTTCTTCCTCCTCCCCTCCTCTTTCTTTTCTTTCCTGTCCTTCTCCGCTCTCTCTTCTCCCATTCTCCCCTTTCTTTCTTTTTTCTTACTCTCAGCCGAATGGAGGAGGTGCCGGCCGCGCGGGGGTAAATACCCCCTAGTTGTCCAATTGTTGGGCATCTAGGAGCAAAGTCGCCAACGGTTGGGTGACTAGGCTCCAAGTCGCCTAACCATTGGGCAACATAGACTAGTCGTTCAATCGTTGGACGACTTAGCCACAACAGTTCGACGATTAGCTGAAATCGTCTAACGGTTGAAGGACATGAGGCCAAAAGCGTAAAAAAAGATCGTAGGTATATTTTTATAATTCTAAATAAAAAATAATTATTTAAAAAAAATTCCCGGAACTCCGATGCGATATCTAAGGAACTAACTGGTGAATCCCTTGTGGACTGGAGCCCTCAACTTCTGTGCCAAGCTGGATAGAATAGGGGTCATCATCTGAGACTTGCAGGGCATGCTCCTCTTTCAAGAGAAATGCGTCAGTCAATGTTCCGCTTACCACGGAGGCAATGGGCGCGCGAGGTGGGATTCTGCAGGCCTAAGAGCAAGTATAATAAGAGGTTGTTAGTAGGTTGTATGCTGAGGTGGAGGAGAGAGAAGAGAGGTGGGCTGTAAGTTAACAGCCAGCTGAAGCACAAGAACCAAGAAACTTTGTGAGAGAAAGGGGTGGGTCATACAACCTTCAGCTGGCTTTAAACTACTATATAAACTAGTTAAATGCCCGTGCGTTACTACGGATTTTAAAATTTATCATACTACATGTTTTAAAATTTATGGATGGTAAAATTTTTCAGAATATGCATACAAACTGTTTATGATCGAGACTAAATGTTCGACAATTACGTTTGGAGGTCCAACACTTCCTGCTAGGACAACACACAGATTGCTCAGGGTGTAATCTGCTTCCTTACGAATATCAAACTGTGCACTTGTGAGGTGGTGTATCAGCAAAGGCATGGCCTCACTGGTGAAAATCAATTTCTTGTGCTCAAAACTGCCTGCTGCTATATTTGGCAATGCCCACGATGCCTCCTACATAGGCAGTCCACAAAATTGATAGCATAAATTAGAGATCAGTATGTGTTGCTCAAGTCTAAGTAAAGTTGAACCAGCAAAGGAAACCAGACCTTTCTGAGGACCCTACTGTCACTCTTCAAACATTTGATAAGGCTTGATCTGAGAACAATATTTAGTTAGTACTTGCAAAATTAACATCCTCTCTGGAAGACAAACTGTTAACTCACGATAAATAGTCGCAAATGAAACATGGTGCTCCTAAATAATTGGAGACTAAGGGTGGTGAGCTATCCTGTGATATTGTTTCCAACAATTAGGATTGAATCAAGCATGTATCCATCACTGGCTACAAGATTTCCTAAACCACGAAGTACCTAATTTGAAGTAAAAGTATCAATTTGCCTGTGCTGCGAAATCACACATGCTACTTACATGTTTAAAACTAAGTGCAGAATTCGACAATAACTGGGAAGGAAATATCCTCCTAAAAAACCGATGCATCTATAAGACATGACCTGCTCAAATGTTGGATACCAATTTGACAACCAGACTCCACACAAGGTTATGAAAGTTTGTAGTTCAAACTAAGAGGCATCCCTCTTAAAGATATAGGACAGTTAGCTAGGCAGTAGTTAACTATGATATACAACGTGAAATATAGGTCTTCAATTCATTTCAGGGAAAGCACCAAAAGTGTGAATAAGCAAAAGGAACACTATGCGATAGAGAAAAACAGATAATACCAGAATGAGTAACTACAGGTTCTCAGAAACCAGCAGGCGTCCAATAAGCAACTGAGGCACAAAACTTCTTACTATTAAGCTGATAGATTTTTCTTAAAGTGCTAAAAGATAGACCACTACCCACGCCACCTCAATTGCTAGCTCTTCATCCCTGAAGGATCCAAAACTTAGCTCATCAGTTGCAGTAATGAGTAAAAGCATGCATGTTACTTTGATAAAATTTTAGTTAAATGTTTTTCATGCCATTTATACATTTTAGAAATACCTAAAACATATAACCAGGACTAAAGCAACTGCACAAGAAAAATAGTACCAACTGCCCAGCAAATACAACATGACAAGGCAAGTTAGAAAGCACTGGTCAGTGAATCTAAAGAATGTTCTGTATGAAACTGTAAGAAAGAATAACAAATAATTAGTCCCTTTTGTTATGATTAAGAAGCCAGCATCAGAACAAGCATGTCTCTCCTTGAATTTTAGAAATTCAACTAATTGACGAGTAAAATAAATTGAAATGCAATACAATAAAAAGATGTCCATCAAGAGACATACGCCTTTTCCAAGTTCCTCGTGATCACATTTAGCACACTCTCAATGCTAATAATCTCATTTGCAGCCTTGGCATCAGGCCCCTTGGTTATAAGAGAAACAACCGTTTCAGTAAAATGATGCTTGATCAATAACTACATGGCTACATGCATATATATCAGGCTGATTAGGACCTGTTTGGATGGGTTCAGCTTCTAGAAAACCTTATAAGCTACGCATTTCATAAAATGTTTTGGGAAGGGGCTTAAACTTTTCAATACAAATATGGCTCAAACTTTTGTCAGCGGGAAAATATGGCTTAACCTTTAAGAAAACCCTTCATTAGTACCCTTCTTGGAAGGGCTTAAGCTTTATCACCACTTTAAGCTTATGCTAAAGCCCTCCTAATTCCTTAAAAAAAGCTCTTGGTAAAAGGATAACTGTGAGATAAGAAACTCGAGACACACACAATCAGAACAAGAGATATAACCTTGATGAGATTTGACAATGCCCAAGCAGCAGTTCTTGCTGTAGAACCCTTGCTTGAAAGCATTAAGTGGGCAAGAGCCCACAAAGCACTTTGTGCGAGTAATGTGCTCCTCACTGCCTTCCTTCACGAACGTTACCAATGGCCCATGCACATTGCTCAGCAACAAGTGTGGAGCTCTTCTCTAACAAAGATATATTGATTAACATTTTTAGTAGACAAAGATAGATTGATTAACATTTTTAGTAGATAAGCACCCAATTTAGTAGATTGACTAACAAAGAGATAAATCAAGGTATTCTGCACCCAATTTAACTTGAAAATAGATAAGCACAATAGTAAGTCTCAAACAAGGATGAAACGAGGGAGTAAAAATAGAGATAACTGAAAATTCTCCAACACAAAATCACTAACTGCAGACATCTCCAGTGAATTATTAGGTAAAGCCTATATCCACAAGATCTAAGTGCACAAATATAAACCGGTAACACCCACATGCCTAATTATTCTAAATATACTATACTCAGGGTCAAACGCCTTAGTATTTCTATATCAAATGCTAAGAAAGCCTCAATCTATCAAGGATTGTCTTGCCAGCATAATAGTCTAAAGTCTGCAATAGCTATTTTGCTGCAGGACATTCAGAAATAAGCATGAAGTCACCTATCCAGAGATCAGGGAGTAGAGCAAGTATTGTCCATGGATGGCTGTAGAACAATCAGCAAGCTTCGATCGATGGTTGTAGCAAGCCTAGAGTCCTAGACTGCCTCGGCACGGAAAATATATAAATCAATCAGTAATCAATCAACGAAACTATAATTGCCATAAGCCAGTATTCAATGAGATAATCACAAACCCAAAGTCCTACATTACACTTCTTCTCTCATTGCTGATATAAACGTTCTTCTCTCACTCCTAATATAAACATTAGTCACTAAATTTCAATGATTATAAAGCAAAGAAAACATTTGAGGCACAGATGCAGGAAGGGCTATGTGAAACCTAGCAGCCACATGCCCGCATCTGATAGATACCAGTTCTGGTTTGTGGACACCAGTGATAGATACCACATTTTTACAGTCAAGTGAATTATTGTTGCACAAGTTGGAACAACACATGATCCGAGACAATAAGAAAGATGGGAGATAATTCTGCTCACCTTCAAGCCAGAAGCGAAGGCACAACAATGACTGATGCAATCAAGGAAGCGGAGCCAAAATGGATAATCTACAATCTATATAGTTCTCCCCCGTAATCTTTACTTACGTGATGCTCTAGATCACTAAATTTCAAGGGAGAAATATTACCATAAATACTAAAGACTACCCACTAAGAATCTCTAGATATGTATGCTTTCATTTGTAGTATCATACAAAGCGACTTCACCTCAGTAGAGAACATGGGCCTGATCAGTGGATCAGGCGCCACTGATGTGGTCGTCTTCTGCTGCAGCCACTCACCACCTCTAAGCCGCTGTTGTGGAAGAAACATTCGCCACTGCTATGGAGCCGGATGGGCGCTTACCCGCCTGTGCCATCGGGGGTAGATTAGCGCAGATATCGCCCATTCCGGCCGCCATCGAGAGAGGAGGACTCGCGCCCATGCGGACTTCCACGAAAGCTTGGCGAGCGCGAGCGGCGCAAGACGGTGGACTACCACGCCGCCATGCTTAGCAGCACGGGCACTCGCCAACGGTCTCCTCGCCCCATCCTCCCGCTCCGTGCCTCGGCGGTGCATAGGAGGCGCCGGTGTGTCCGGCCCCGCGCCGCTGGCGAGCGCCAACCCGCTTGTCGCCGCCGAGACGACCACCACCTATCTTTGTCGGCTGCGCTGTCGACTCGTCCAAGCGCCAACCGTCAGGTCCAGATCCACGACCACTGCCACAATCAACCGCCAGATCCACGACAATATAGGACGTGCGTGAGCAGGGCAATGATGAAGCTGCTCCGTGTGAGAGAAGGCGATAGGGACCAAGGGGAGGCGACGGCAGCGCGGGGTGGGAAGAGGGAGGCGTCAGTGGAGCGGAGGAGCGGGAGGCGGTGGCGCGCGGGTGGGAGGGGGAGGCGTCGAGCGAGCGGAGGAGCGGGAGGCGCGGCAGCGCGGGTGGGAGGAGGAGGCGCGGCGAGCGGAGGAGCGGGAGGCGGCGGCGCGGCGGGTAGGGAGGAGGAGGCGCGCCGAGCGAGGAGCGGGAGGCGGTGGCAGTGCGCGGTGGGAGGGGGAGGCGTCAACGGAGCGGAGGAGCGGGAGGAGGCGGCAGCGCGGGTGGGGAGGAGGAGGCGCGGCGGATCGGGAGGCGGCGGCGGCAACGCTGGGTGGGGAGGAGGCGCGGCGGAGCGGAGGAGCGGGAGGCGACGGCAGCGGTGGGGGAGGCGAGGCATCGCGGAGCGGAGGAGCGGAGGCGCGGCGCGCGGGTGGGGAGGAGGAGGCATCGGCAGAGCGGATAAGCGGAGGCGGCGGCGGCGCGGGTAGGGAGGAGGAGGCGTCGGTGGAGTGGGAGGCGACGGCAGCGCGGGGTGGGGAGGAGGAGGCGTCGGCGGAGCGGAGGAGCGGGAGGCGGCGGCAGCAGCGCGGGGGCAGAGCGAGGTCTGCGGAGGGAGGAATCGAGGGCGGCGTGAGGTCTGCGGAGGAATAGAGGTGGAGCGGCCCGCGCGAGCACAGTCAAAAAAGTAGTGAAAAGAGAAGGAAGTGTAGGATGCACCATCACCTTGAACTCCTCCTTTTAAGGAGTAGAGATGGGCTGATAAGTGGGCTGTAAGTGTCCATACAGCCAGCTGAAGGCTGTATTATTAGCCTAAACTTCACAAACTGACAGATGCTGCTATTGTCTTTGTTCGGCCCTTGCTATTATCCTGTCTACTCATTTGCTGACGCTGCCCATTCCGAAGGAAGCAAACTCATGTATCCCATGCTGTAAAGACATACCCCTATGGTATTAAAACTATACATGTATCCCATGCTGTAAAGAGATACTCCTATGGTATTAAAACTAGCCAAATTTTCTATACAATTGCGCTGCTTGATATACATACATATATTTATATTTAAAAATAGAGTCATATTTACTATATAAATCTAATGTGTATGATTGAAAATATAGTTATATATATTTGTTATACACCATTATATATTCTTGATTCAACAAATATGGGGTGCAGATCTGTCTTCTTCCTTTCACTAAATGCAAGAATTTTTAGTTTATCGGAGTGAGCATAATGACTCCTTTTAACATTGTTTTAATTTATTAGTGGTAAGTTCAAAACTTTAATCGAGAGTATTTGAGAACAACGTTTATTTAGTAGTAGAGGAAGGAGCTGTTATACCAGCATAAACCTATCTTGGAAGGCAAATACCTTAGCTGCTTATAGCTCTGTTGGCTTTTTAGATTTTAGACCCATACACAGCACGTTTCAACTATAGCATGTTTGTTTATCGTGGGCTCGAACCAAACTGTTTGCTTGTACATCTAATTTCACTAATGCAGAAAATATCATCACAAACAATTTTAAAACGTCATCACAGACGGTTTCGTGTGCCGTCTGAGTTTATAGGTCAATAATGACATGAAGTCATCATCGACAGTTTTCGAACTATCTGTGATGCAGTTAATAACCGTCTGTGGTAGTTCACTATCACAGATGGTTTATAGTTAAAACCATTTGTGATAGCTGATGTATCATAGATGGTTTGTAATTGAAATCGTCTGTAATAGATATGTATCATAGACTGTTTGTAGATGAAATTGTCTATGATATTATTTTGTATTGCTAAATCTATTTTTGTTTGTTGGCTATCCTCAGGAAATGCTAGACATGCGCTCTGAAATAAGCAGAAACATAGCAAGTACATTTATACATCCTATTCACATTCATTTCAAAAACAAGAACATCAATTTCACAAATCAATTAACTCAAATAAAATAAATTAACCATTCAAGAATAAATACATATATATACCATTAAGTTCAATCTTATCACAATCAAGTTCAATCTACATTGTAGAACTCCCTAGTTTGGTTTATGACCTGAGACAACAAGAAGTATGTAAACTGTCCTCGAATTTTTCAGAGCTCGCCCTGTTCTAACACAGTTGTAGTGATGATCGCAACCTGTTGTAGGAAGGTCAAAGTCGTGCATACATATAAATTGATAAGTATGAAATAATTATTGTAAGATTGATAAACCTGAGGATCATTGGTCACCAGGGAACCGAGGAGTAGTTCCATATTGTGGCAAACATAGTATCCACAGGTGTTGCCCAGGGCTGCTGGTGACATTAGTTAGTTTAAGAGGCATTACTACGAAGTGTTATATAGGATTAATGTGTACTAGCGAATACTTGAAAATTTAGATCGTGTCACAGGGCGTTGATCCCTCCTTGGATCTCTCTGCAGTAACAATGTACATAGCGAACGACCCACGTGATTCCAAAAAATTAGCCTTAGCCCTTGCAAAGGAAGGAAAGACTACAATAGAGTTATCTTTGGAGAAAATGTGTTTACCTATCAATTAATTGTCAGACAACTGTAAAGTCGTGTTTGGCCCTCTTTAGGGAATCAAGATATATTACCATGTTCCATTTTGGTATAATTACAATTAGAATCCAGTGAAACCTACATAGGTATGTCGTCATGGTTATTAAATCTAAGTTTGTGTTACTTATAAACTATAAATCAATACGTATAGCCACTAGTGCAGCACTTACCCATGGTTGTAGGGCAAAAATATAAATTCCTTGTTGCGGTGAGTCAGCAATGATGTCGTCATATAAGCCTGAATGAAGGATGCATCCTCCTGGATGATTTACATGGAGACCAAATGTGGGTCAAGGAAACCTACTAGTGATTTCCTTGATCTGGCATCAGAAACCATGTATATATATATATAAAAGCAAAGAGTTATATATGACATTTATCAGTATTACACAAATGTAGACTGTGATTGTACACACTTATAGTGTCCCACATCAAATGAGTAAGGCGTTGAGGGTGTCGAGGTTGAAGAGAAAGAACAAGTCCTTGAAAATCACCATGAAGACACAGTGTTGAACCTCGTGGTGAAGATGATGCAGCCTGAAATTGATGTTGACACCCGAGAACAGTTGTCTCTCTATCTTGTTGGCCTGTTCCATATACCATGCATGCAATCTCTGGCAAGCGAATCCTAGGGTTAGGAGGCGCTCTATAGGGTTAACCAACAGTTCGCCTAGCACGAATTTATGGGCCAACAGCAAGAAGGGGGTATCGCTGGTCTTCTTTGGTTTTCCCTTGCCGCCTCACTATTTAGAGGTTGACTTCATGGGAGTCGATTGGGCACGAGGTACAGATGCATGTGATGCACCTCGCCCTTGCCACGTTGGTGCAGGTATCTTCAGTGTAGATAGCTCCCATGGACATGGCACCGCTGCAGGACTTTCCTATGAAGTTGAGACCGGTGCAGGTAGCACAGATAACTCCTGTTGACATGGCACCATTGCAGGACTTTCCTGTGAAGTTAACACCAATGCAAGTGCCTCTAGGTAGATATCTCTCTTGGGCCACTTGATGAATATTCTAATGGCTTGTCCTAGAGTCATGACCTCGTCATTTTGGGGTATCAGCAGTGGGAAAACCTTATAGTTGGTATGAACACCATCTATATTCACTTTTATGAAACCCGGCGCTAGAGTACACCAAGGCTCTAGCATCGAATGGATACGCTTGGCCCTAAGCAACGTCCAGGGCAACGGAGGCATAACTCACTTGGAGGTGACACTTCGTAGCCATCTACATACGATACAAAATTAGCTACTCTAATAGGTCTAATGAATGGATCGAGCATTCCAGAGATAGGAAATCTATGGTCACTTTTTGAAGTGGGGTTGGACACGTAGTTAGGGGGCTGGCTAGCATAGTAGCAGCGGGGGCTTACAACTGATTTCCCCTATGCCTTTCCTCAATACTCTCTATCTGTCGTTGCATATCATCTCTAATGACATCGGTGATCTCCTCTATGAGGGATTCATGAATCTCCTCTCATAGCCGTGCATCGCACTTGGCTTTGGTTCTCTTCCTACTTTGGTATGCTTTGGAGTCCTCTCGGAATCCTTGTTTCCCAGGACCACGGAGAGTATATCTCTCTCCCTAACTGCCTGGAATAAATCTTGGGAAGATTCTGCACTCAACATTTCCTACAAGAGCCCAATATGTTATTTCACTTTCTATGAAGTTATGGAGTAATTACAAACTAGGTAGTGAGATATCTTATCAGGCACTGGGATACTTCCTCATCTGTGGGGTTTGGAAAGGAGATGGCCCCTGAAAATATGGTAGATGACCTCGCTCTTATCTACTTTCGGGCACGCTCGTCAGGGATCCTGGCAAATGGCAGGGAGGCCTCTCGTAGGATTGCCTGCTCATCTTTGTTCCTCCATTGCGGGATTTTACCCACATACTCAGTGATGCTGAATTTGTGGGGTGTGTGTTTTTTACCTGGAGGGCCCTGTACACTGCACTCTCAGTTCTAAACTCATCTGTCATCTTCTTTACCATAAAGTCTTGCCAGCACTGTTCCAGGAACGGATACTTCTAAAAGGGTGTCAGATACTTCTCCATGCATTGCTTGATAAGCATGCTCTTGAAGTTCTTCCACGCTTTAAATGCTGCTTGCAACGCATGTCATCACACGGAGGCATGGTGTTCTTCTAGGATCTCGAACGATTGGAAAATTTCTATCAACAGCGCATCTTTCTGAGCTTTGGTCAAGTCCTTCCACAAATCATAGGTGATCTTGACCCATTCCCATGCAACTATTTCGGCCATTCTCTAGAATGTGGATGCTACTCAATGAGGATTGAGAGGCGTCGTAGATGCATTGACATCCATGATAGTAAATCAGCCTTAGGCCTTTTCGATATTCCTCTTTCAGCGCGATTGGATTTTCCAAAGGATGGTGCATCAGACGCATGAGGCGACAATGATGGAGAATTAGTAGACGACATTTTCACAAGAAATAGAAGAGGGTGACATCCACAAATATTTCATAATATTTTCATCAATAAACATGGAGCTCAAATTTGAAGTGTGTTGTCTTGCTCTCAGATGCAGAGTTGCATAAGACAAAATCTTGGTCTTCTCAATACTTGTCAATATTCTTCATTAATTAAATATGATAATTATGAATTCGACTTTGAGGTTTCATCAAAATTCTCTATATTTAGTCAAGAACAATACTATTGACAATAATCCAATACCTCCTTTGGACATAAAATCAAGAAATTAATAGTGCAAGGATTCACTATTTGAACAGAATAGTGTATTAAAAATAGATAATAGAAGTGTCTGTCTCAACAATGGTAGTAGACACAATCAGCGAACAATGAATCTCCAGTAACAAATGACAATAAGAATCAATTCAAATAGCTCAAGCCTGACAAAGTTATCATTTTAATATCATAATATGACAGTTACCCTCACCGAGCAGTAAAACCAAACCCACAAGCATTAGAAGCAATGTCTCCTAGTACTAAAGTAATGAACAAAAGAAAATTTACTAATATAGGACACACTCCTAGCAATGCAAAATTGAAAGCCAAGATACTCACAAAGCATGTGTATTCCACATTCCAGCAAACCAAATAAACCAAAGAAATTTCAGCAAGCTCACTCGATGATACCAACCCTCAACATATCTATCGCACAATATAACAATTCCAAAAAAAATAATTTGAACCAAATAATCCAATCGCACAACTACTAGGGTAGACACCAGATCGGAACAAGACCAAAGGCCAAGGAGAAAACCGTTCTGCCAATCATCCTAAGATGTATACACATATAACCACGACATGAGGTAAATCTTCCAACCAAGTAATGCATCAGATTGAGAGGATGATAAGTGTGTCATGCACTAACTAGATCCCACACATCCTATTTGAAGAAACATGATTATCATCTGCCATTATGCATTCCAAGAGCCCATAGGCAAATCAACGGAGACTAGGCTAGGAGTAGAGCAGGAGATCAATGCGTACTTGGATGGATTCGACGAGTGGGACGGGAGGTGATGGAGCGGGTGGATTTGTGAGAGGCTGGGATTTGAGGGGAGGCTCGGGGAGGAGGTGGCATCAAGGACAACGGCGTGGGCTCAAGGGAGGAGGGAGAGTGGGAAAATGAATCGTTTGAGTGGGGGGTGCAGGCAAACCCTAGAGTCTGCATGTAAATAGTTGGACATCATAGACGGTTCTAAATTAGAACTATCTGTGATAAATGCACATCACAGACAGTATAAATAGTTGGACATCATAGACAATTCTAAATTAGAACTGTTTATGATAAATACACATTCTCATATGCGCAAATGCAAATTCAAATATACATGACACATTCCCATATTCACAATGCAAATTCACATATACATGACACATTCTGATATACATAAATGCAAATTCACACACACACACACACACATATATAACAAATTCTCATATACATAAATGCAAATTCACATATATATGACACATTCTCATATACATAAATGCAAATTCTAAACATATGACATATAAACATTTCATTCATTATTTTACTTGCTTATTTCCTTTAAAAATAGCCCTTCATGATGATCGACGTGTATGTAGCTAGTTTTATCATGTTGTTCTTCCTCGACCCTTATGCCATTTGCGAAAAGGGGCAACTCATTAGATTAATTGTATTATTTCTCATCCACTACATTCTCAACTCCAATAATCCTTCTTTTTCCATAAAGAACTATGTGGTACTTCTTATTTCCTAGTTGGTTACATAGAAGACTTGAACAATTTGGTTAGCAAGTATGAATGGTTCATCTTTGTATCTGACACATTTGAGGTACACGGTAGTGATGCCATACTTGTTGACCTTCACCTATGGGAGATAGACCCAATGGCACCAAAATAGGGGATCTTGAAAAGCATGTAGTCGAGTTCCTAAATCTCTTCTATGAACCCATAATAGGAACTCCTCAATTCATCGGTACTAAACGTATCTATGCGAACACCGCTATTCTAGTTACTGCTCTTTATATACTGGGCCCGCGTATAGAATGTGTACCAATTTATGTTATATCTTTGCCATATCACAACTGTAAATGTTAGCCCTTTTGCTAACCATGTCTGCATATCACTTGATGAGCTCCTAGAGAGTCACTCCTTCAACTATTGGTTGAACTGACTGTTGTGCTATCTTGTGATCCAAATATCCAACCGCTCTGGATTCTGTTGCAGAAGCATGTCCTTGTGCTGGCCGATATGGGGGACACTTCATTTATGTATTGCAAGGCTGTGAAATGGGCTTGAGTATACGTATCCATATATGCAGTGATAGCTTTCCTTTCAGTGGTCCCGATACCCTTGTGCCTCCCCACATGACGAGATCGAGGTACACCTATTGGTTTGACCCGAGCCATGTAATTGATGTAGAACTCAATGACCTCTTCGGTTGCATAACTTTCGATGATGATGCCCTCCGACCGAGATCGATTTTGTATATAGGATTTGAGAATTCCAATGAACCTTTCAAACACGTACATGCTACGTAGGAACACGGGTCTGCACATTTTTATCTCCCACACAATGTGAACAATAAGATGAACCATGATATCGAAAAACAACAAAGGGAAATACATCTCAAGATGACATAGAGTCATCACTACCTCGTCCTGTAGAGCATCTAGTCCTTTGAAATCAATCAGCAACCTCATGATTGTCTCTCGAGCCTTGATTAGCAAAGTACTTATAACTATAATAGGAGCATCTGTGTCATCAGCACATGAGAATCATGAGACTTCATGATGAGGACATCACTTCTTCGGATACATACAACACTCCTCCACTTGGCATTCAAGGACCAATCACTAGAGCTCGCGCCCGACAATTGAATTTACAGGTGAGCTCGTTCCTAAGTACTTCCTTTTGTTCATTTGAGAATAGATTGCTACCTAATGATTTAATTATGATTAGGAACCATGGAGAGAACTTGGAAGTACTTGGAGAAGGGTTACAAGGCGCACAAGTCCAGCAAGGGCGGTCGAATCATGTTGGAGGTCCAATTCAAGCCGACTTAGAATCCAATTCGGAGTCCAGGACCAGGCCGCACTAAAACGGATGCCCAGATCGCATCCGGACTCCGTTTTGGACGTTCTACATATGTATGGAAATCTGAAAAGACTAGCTTTCCAATGGATCTGGTCCCATGTCAAAATTCCTTCTGAGTCAACAGGAATCATCAAAACAAGTGGGCATTCAGAATCTGTCAGGGTGCTGCGTCACCGTCTTTTGGGCCAATCGGCTTTGTATCGTGTTGGAGCCCATTAGGGGCGCGTCCAGGGGTTTTGCATGCCCCTCACTCCTTTATATCCAGCTGCCACCCCCACCATTAGGGCTTGGGTTTTGCTTAGATTAATTCTGTCTTTGAACAGTTTCGCCGTTCATCGGTTTGTGAGACCCCAACTTTCGAGTGCTACATCAATACATCCGCAATTCAGTTGTGTTCTTCCTTGTTCTTGCTTGTGTTCTTTGATTCGCAGGCGAGGATTAGCCTTCTTGGCGAGGTCAACTGGCGTGCACGGTTGATAACCCGAGGAGACGTGGTGCTGCGATTGCGGGTTCGAACGTGTCGCTCGAAGCCGGATCGATTTGTGTCGCGCCTCCACCAAATCGAACATATCCAGAACCTGTTGGAAGATCGGGACCCCATCCCCATCAAGTGGTAATCAGAGCTTTAGGTATTCCTTCAGGTTCGAGTTTCCCTACCTTTGTTCTTTTCGGTTTTCATCCTAGAGTCCAAGAAAAAGCCCTACAAAATTTTTTTTGTAGTCATAGGTTGTTTCCTGTCCTAGATCTCGTTTAGCCTTTTGCACAATTTAATTCTAGAGTCCATAGTGTTGAGTTTGTGTCCTTAGTCGAGTTGTGTTGCTGGTTTAGATCGTGTTTTGTTTTGGGTTATCTTGCTTCCGGTACCTTTCATACAAACCCTAGCTGTCATCCATCGCGTTTTCCACCCTCTGTTTTTGTTTTCCCACCCATATCACACCCTCTATTTTGAGTCATCCTTCACGTCTCGTGATCACACAGCACCATCCCCCACCTTTCCCCAAGCTTCCGCCACCAATTTCCTCCACCCGATTTCGTTTCGGCCTCCACAGAAACCATAACTCGGAGGCTCAACTTCAAACGGCCGTAACTTTCGTGATACGGACTAAATCAGCGATTTTTTTGAAATTGGGTGAAATTAAATTTGCATCCGGCCGACTGACTCGATCGGGTTTCGCGAATTTATTTTGCCCAAATTCGGCCCGAAAGTGCAGACTGAGCTCGAACTTTCATCACCAAATTTACAGCACATTCATCATTTTCTGTAGGCCACACCTTATATTAGATTGAGGTGAAACTTTGTGTGGTTCCTATTTCTGTGCTCTGCTTTGTGAAAAAAATAACAGAAAAAAAGAAACAAAAAAGAAAAAATTTCAGCACCTGGTTTTGCCTGAGAGCAAAGGCACCTGAGTTCCGTGCCTAAAAAAAAGAAAAAAAAGAAGAAAAAACAGAGCACAGTTTTAGGTGACAGATATTGTTTTGTGCTGTCTTTGTCTGGCCACCTTTGTTGCTATCTTTGCTTTACTATTCTGGTCTCAACTCCTTGTTCATCATATCATACCTGATATAGGACACATTTAGGCCAGCAACTAGGACCAGTGCTTTTGACATTTATTCAGCATTACTATCTGTTATTGATTTGTGTTCCACCGATATATTTGGCCTTCCAAGCTCCATATATCTACTGATAGCACGCTTTGACCCTTGCAATCGTACTCCACGCCGACATGGTATCACGAACCAGCCACCGGTTGTACCACCGCCGCTTTGGTAAGAACACTTGTAAGAGCTTGGTAAGCCACTTCCTTTGAAGTTTCCCCGCCCTTCATTTGTAGTTGATAGGGATAATCCTTTGTTTTCCCCTGTGTTTCCACTAACCATGGCAGAGACAAAGGAGACGAGACACCGGTCGATTTCAACGAGTGTGTTAGTCGCGCCAGCTACAAGCTGCGCTCGACAAACAAAATGCTTCACTCAGCGCAAGATCGACACCATCGTCGCGCCATTGCCCGCTTGAACACCACGGAAGGCATTGAGCGGGTGAAGCGGTGGATGGCTGACCTCACGGGTCGGATGGACAAATTGAGGCACGCCGCCACTGCCAATGATGGCCATCGCCATGATGATGACACGGTGGCGATGCGATGGCAACATTGATCGGCGGCGACACAAGATGCACGACTACGTCGGCGTCTTCAGCAAAACCAACAAGGTATGGGAGGTAATAACCAGAACCGACATGGTATGGAAGGTAATAACAGAACCGACATGGTATGGAAGGTAATCACGAACCGTCATGGTAACGACGACCCTTTTGCTAAAGTCAAGTTTACCATTCCATCTTTTCTGGTCTTTATGATGCTGAAATATATCTTGATTGGGAGATGACGGTGAGAGCGAAGTTTAATTCTCACTTGGTTCCCGAACAACATAGAGTTAGACAAGCTACTAGTCGGTTTAAGGACTTTGCTATTATCTCGTGGAATGAATTATGTACCATGCGCTACAACCCGATACATGGGAGCGGTTAAAAGAAGCTATGCGTAATCGCTTTGTTCCTCCCTCATACAAACTTGAATTGAGAAAAAATTGCAGCGCTTAGAACAAGGTGATAGTTCTGTTCAGGACTATTATGCTGAACTTCAAAAGGGTATGGTGCGTTGTGGGGTTGTTGAGGACACGGAGGATAAGATTTGTCGTTTCTACGGGGGGTTACGGCGTGAAATTCAGGATATTGTTGACTATAAAGAATTTACTATCACAACCGCTTGTTCCACCTTGCTATGCTTGCAGAAAAAGAATTGCAGGACGCAAGGAATCGCGAAGGCACACACCGAACGCCCTTCTACACGCCGCGAACGACTACATCGGCGGGACTGCCCAAGTCTTCTTCGAATTTTCGTTCTCCTCCACCACTGTGCACAAGATTGCAGCGCCACCAAAGCCACCTTCAAAAATTCTTTGCAGTTCCAGCCAAGAGTAGTTCTTCTTCCGTCGCTTCAACGGGTCGCTCCTCCGACATTCGGTGCCATCGCTGCCATGGGCTTGGTCATGTGCGTAAGAATTGCCCTAGCCAACGGGCATACATCGCCACGAAGATAGAGGCTACATCAGCACTTCGATGTCGAGGAGGATGATGATGTTGCCGCTGCCTCGGATGACAATGGCGGTGGTGATGACGACTGGTCCTTGGTGGGCGCCCACGGTGGACGCCACGGAGCATCATTGTGCAGCGAGTCCTCAGCACACAAGTAGAACAAACCGACAAGCTTCAACGCCATAATTTGTTTCAGACTTTCTTCGCAATCAAGAACCGGCGTGCACGTGTTATCATTGATGGAGGAAGCTGCAACAACTTGGTGAGTTCTGATTTGGTCAAGAAGCTTGGCTTGACCACGCGACCACATCCACATCCATACCATATTCAGTGGTTAAATGATTCTGGAAAAGCTAAGGTAACGCAAACATGCCAAGTCCATTTTTCCATTGGTGGTTATGCCGATCATGTTGATTGTGATGTGGTTCCCATGCAAGCATGCTCTCTTTTATTGGTCGACCTTGGGAATTTGATAATGATGCTTTACACCATGGTAGTAGTAACAAATACACTTTTATGCATAAGGGAAAGAAAGTTACTTTACTGCCTTTGACCCAAACTGAGATTATAGAGGCCGATAGGGAGAGAGTTGCTGCTGCTAATGATGCAAAGGAACATGATAAATCTGAAAAACAGCAAGTAATCCATTTGAAAATTCTGTTATGCTTGCCACAAAATCAGACCTTGCTGAAATTGATGATGTTAATGATACATGCTATGCTTTGTGTGCAAAGATGCTTTATTTTCCTTGATAATATGCCTTGCACTTTGCCCTGCTCCTGTCACTAACCTTTGCAGGAGTTTAGAGATGTTTTCCCGATGAGATACCTTCAGACTTCCACCCATTAGAGGGATTGAGCACCAGATTGACTTAATCCTGGAGCGAGTTTGCCAAACCATGCGCGCATGGGACCAATCCCAAAGAGACTAAGGAGATTCAGCGACAAGTCCAAGACCTTTTGGACCGTGGGTACGCACGTGAGAGCCTTAGTCCTTGTGTTGTTCTGTTCTTTTGGTTCCCAAAAAGATGGTTCTTGGCGTATGTGTGTAGATTGTAGAGCCATTAACAACATTATTATAAGGTATCGTCATCCTATTCCTAGGCTAGACGACATGCTTGATAAGTTGTGTGGTGCTATAATTTTCACAAAGATTGACTTGCGTAGTGGATACCACCAAATAATAATGAAACTTGGCGATGAATGGAAAACTGCTTTTAAAACTAAGTTCGGCTTGTATGAGTGGTTAGTCATGCCTTTTCGTTTAACTAATGCACCTAGCACTTTCATGAGATTAATGCACGAGGTTTTACGTCCTTTCATTGGCAAATTTGTGGTTGTTTACTTTGATGATATCTTGATTTATAGCAAGTCCATGGATGAACATTTGAATCACTTACGTGCTGTTTTTAATGCTTTGAAAGATGCACGCTTGTTTGGTAACCTTGACAAGTGCACCTTTTGCACGGATCGAGTCTCTTTCTTGGCTATGTTGTGACTCCACAGGAATTGAGGTTGATAGAGCCAAGGTGGAGGCGATATGGAGTTGGCCCACGCCCACGACGGTCTCCCAAGTGCGCGGAGTTTTCTTGGCCTTGCAGGATTTTATCGCCGCTTTGTCAAGGAATTCAGCACCATTGCGACACCATTGATTGAGTTGACAAAGAAGGCGCCGTGTTCCATTGGGGGCCGTCACAAGAGGAGTCCTTTAATCTTTTGAAGGACAAGCTTACACACGCACCATTGCTCCAACTTCCGAATTTTGGTAAGACTTTTGAGCTGGAATGTGATGCTAGCGGAATTGGTATTGGTGGTGTTCGATGCAAGAAGGCAAACCTGTTGCCTACTTTAGTGAAAAATTGAATGGTCCTGCTCTTAATTATTCCACGTATGATAAAGAATTGTATGCTCTTGTTCGTTCTTTAGAGACGTGGCAACACTATTTATGGCCTAAAGAATTTGTCATTCATTCCGATCATGAATCACTTAAGCATATTCGTAGTCAAACCAATTTGAATCGTAGACATGCTAAGTGGGTTGAATTTATTGAATCTTTTCCTTATGTCATTAAACACAAGAAAGGGAAGGATAATGTGATTATCGATGCTTTGTCTCGACGCTATACCATGTTGTCTCAACTTGATTGTCGCATTTTTGGTCTTGAACCTATTAAAGCACAATATGCTTTTGATGCTGATTTTAAGGATGTGTTGCTGCATTGTAAAGAGGGGCAAGCATGGAATAAATTCGTGATCAATGATGGATTTTTGTTTAGAGCTAACCGCCTATGCATTCCAGCTTGGATCCGTTCGTCTTTTGTTGTTGCGGAGGCGCATGGAGGCGGTTTGATGGGACATTTTGGTGCTAAGAAGACGGAGGACGTTCGCCACACACGTCTTTTGGCCAAAGATGAGGCGCGATGTTGAGCGGTTTGTGGCTCGCTGCACTACATGTCAAAAAGCTAAGTCTCGTTTAAATCCACATGGTTTATATATGCCTCTTCCTGTTCCTTCTATTCCGTGGGCAGATGTTTCTATGGACTTTGTTTTAGAATTGCCCAGACTAAGAGGGGAGGGATAGCATTTTTGTTGTGGATCGCTTTTCTAAAATGGCTCACTTTATACCATGTCATAAACCGATGATGCCGCTCATATTGTGACCTCGCTTTCAAAGAGATAGTTTGTTTGCATGGTATGCCTTCTACTATTGTTTCAGATCGTGATGCCAAGTTCTTGAGTCACTTTTGGCGTACTCTATGGAACAAGTTGGGTACAAAGTTGTTGTTCTCTACAACATGTCACCCACAAACTGATGGCCAAACCGAGGTGGTGAATCACACATTGTCTACCATGTTGAGAGCTATTTTGAAGAACAATTTGAAGCTGTGGGAAGAGTGTTTGCCGCATGTTGAGTTCGCATATAATCGAGCGGAACACTCCACCACTAAGGTAAGTCCTTTTCAGGTAGGTATGGATTCAATCCCCGTGCCCCTATTGATATTTTACCTTTGCCTACTAGTGAGAGAGTTCATAATGATGCTAAGGAGCGTGCTGATTTTATTTTCAAAATGCATGAAACTACTAAGGCAAACAATGAAAAGATGAATGAAAAATATAGGATTACTGGTAGTAAAGGTCGAAAAGAAGTTAAACTTGAACCGGGTGATTTTGTTTGGTTGCACATGAGAAAGGATAGATTTCCTGAGTTAAGAAAATCAAAATTGATGCCTAGAGCTGCTGATCCTTTTAAGATAGTTGAGAAGATAAATGATAATGCATATAAACTTGAGTTGCCTCCTGAATTTGGGGTTAGTCCCACCTTTAACATTTCAGATTTGAAACCATACTTGGGAGAAGAAGATGAGGCTGAGTTGAGGACAACTCCGCTTCAAGAGGGGGAGGATGATGAGGACATCACTTCTTCGGATACATACTGAAGTGCTACGGGTAGGCTGCACTAGCACAAATTAAAATTTTCTACCCGTCAACCAAGATCACTGCAGTTATAGATCACGGTCTTACCACTAGACGCGCAGGTGCGGAAGTGATGCAGCACGTCGGGGCCGAGTAGTCGTACTAAGTTGATGCAGCACGTCGGAGCAGAGTAGTCGTACTACTTCCTCGTCCACGTCGCGACGTCCCACGTACAACTCTTCTCTTGCGATTCGTCCAAACGCTACAGATGCAGCGCCGCCAAAAGTATCCACACGTACGGGAGGAAGCGACGCACGCCGGATTACTAGATCCACGCGAGCGACCAGGGCGTGGGAGGGGTGGCAGCCAGGGTTTGAGGATGTCACGGAAAACTTCTCTACTCCAACCCTGTGCGCCCTTGCCCTCCTTTTATAGACGTCCTTACAATGGGCTTGTACGAATAGAGGCCCATTAGGTCTCAATACCAGCCTAACTCGGATCCAATCCGAATTAGGCTTCACCCTTAAGTGTGTGACCCTATAGGTTCACGTATGTTTAGACATGACGCGAGTATACTTACTCGGTCAATAGTTGGTAGCGGCCTCTAGCAAGACGTGCCAACTCCTAAACGCACATAAAGATCATATCGGACGAACCATCACAACGTTATGTACATGCCAATCCTTTTGTCTCACGATATTCGGTCGAGCCCAAGCTGACCACTCTTTCTCGATCCGTGATTCAAATCCCTTACTAGGTTAACTCTTAACCTTAAGTAGCATGGCCATGCATTTCGATCCGATCACCGAGGCCCAGAGATATCTCTCTGTAGAGAGGGGCAAATCCCACCTCGAGTGACCATGCCTCGCAAAGATGCTTCATGACAAACCCGAAAGCTATCTTTATAACTACCCGCCACTGAGTAGCGTTTGATAGCCCCTAAGTAAGTCGATTCACATCTCAAGCACGTGCGACAATCTCAGGTCTAAGGACAAGGCGTACACATTGTATAGAGAGAATCATAAGTATAATAGCTATGTCTCATGTTGGGTCGGTCCAACCCCATGTTCTAAACATGTGTCCACATCATTGGTTTGACATCTCCGTGTCTATGACCTGTGAAACATGGTCATCAACCGATACATGTGCTAATCCATCATTCACGTGTGTCCTCACATGAACTCCGACTAGGGACAACTTTAGAATAACCATATAAGTAAAGAGTTTCACAAACAAGTCACATACTTGTTAATCAACACAAAGGCAATATTCAAGGAACATTTATTAAATCATGGATACAACGAAATATCATCATCTCTATGATTGCCTCTAGGCATATTTCCAATGATCTCCCACTTGTACTAGAGTCAATCTAGAAGATATCTAATACCCATAGCTCTTGTGTGCGCCTCATGCTTAGGCTGTGGAGAGGCTTCATCAAAGGATCTGAAATATTCAAATCCGTATGTATTTTGCATATCTTTAAATCTCCTCGATTGAGGATCTCTCGAATGAGATGAAACCGCCGCGAAGACGTGTTTGTTCTTTTGGTGATTCCTTGGCTCCTTGGCTTGCGCAATGGCCCCACCGTTATCACAAGAAAGATCCGCAGGATCGCACGCACTAGGAACCACACTTAGTTCAGTTATGAACTTCCTTATCCAAACACCTTCCTTTGCCGCTCGTGTCGCAATGTACTCGGCCTCCGTTGTAGAGTCGCAGATGCCTCCGCTTGGAACTCTTCCAACCGACCGCACCACCGCTCAAAATGAACACAAAACCCGATTGCGATTTGTAATCGTCTTTGTCGGTTTGGAAGCTTGCATCGTGTAACCATTTACAACGAGCTCTTCCTCACCTCCGTAGACTAGGAACACATCCTTAGTTCTTTTCAAATACTTGAGGATGTTTTTAACCGCTGTCCGCTGACTCTCACCGGATCACCTGGTATCTGCCAGTAACACTTAGAGCATAGGAAATATCTGGCGAGTACATATCATAGCATACATGATAGATCCAATTGCAAGCATATGGAATCTTACTCATGCGATCTCGCCATCGGTTGTCGAAGGACACCGAGTCTTGCCAAGATTTATGCCATGAGACATGGGCAAGAACCCTTGCCTCCTCCATGTTGAACCGTTTCAACACTTTGTCAATGTAAGTACTCGGCTTAATCCTATTAGCCTTTTTGATCTATCTCTATAGATCTTAATACCTAAAATATATGCCGCTTCCCTAAGTCCTTCATTGAAAACTATTTTTGGTGAGGTCTTAACGGACTCGAGCATAGGAATATCATTTCCAATCAGTAATATGTCATCTACATATAAGATTAGAAATACGAGCGAGCTCCCACTTGCCTTTTGTAAACAAGAAGATTCTTCTTCGTTTTTGATGAAGCCAAAACCTTTTACCACTTCATCAAAACGAATGTTCCAACTCCGAGATGCTTGCTTCAATCCATAAATGGATTTTTGAAGTTTGCATACTTTTCTAGCATTGTTTGGATCGATAAAACCCTGGCTGTATCATATACACGTCCTCGGTTAAATTTCCATTAAGGAAAGCCGTTTTGACATCCATCCGCCATATCTCATAGTCGAAATATGCAGCAATAGCTAGAATGATCCGTATAGATTTAAGCATCACTACAAAGTAGAAGGTCTCATCGTAGTCAACTCCTTGAATTTGCCGAAAACCTTTTGCGATAAGTCGAGCTTTATGGATATGAACATTTCCATCCATATCAATCTTCCTTTATAGATCCATTTGCACTCTATGGTTTTAACACCATCAGGCGGGTCAACCAAGTTCCAAACTTGATTGTCCCCCATGGATGCTATCTCGGATCTCATGGCACTATGCCATTTTTCAGAGTCTGGGTCCATCATTGCTTCCGCATAGGTCGAAGGCTCATCGTTGTCTAACAATAACATATCCCGCGTATTGTGGAGCCTTTCCGACCTTCGTGGTGGTGGTGCTTCTTTTGCCATGGGTTCCTCAACTTGTTCTGCCATGTAGGCATCATTCGTCGAGTCTTCCCCGATTGGTTCATCTTGAACCTCTTCAAGCTGCACCGTTCTTCCACTTGTCTCCCTGTTGAGAAACTCTTTCTCTAGGAAAACACCACTTCGACCGACAAACACTTTGCCCTCTAGTCAGTTGTAGAAGTAATATCCAAAGGTTTCCTTCGGATATCCCACAAAAATGCATTTATTCGACTTGGGTGTGAGCTTGTCCGACTTAAGTCTTTTGACAAACGCCTCACATCCCCAAATCTTTAGAAAAGACAAACTGTGACTCTTCCCACCCATATCTCATATGGTGTCTTAACTACGGATTTAGACGGTACCTATTAAGTGTGAAAGCTACCGCTTCTAGAGCGTAACCCCAAAATGATAATGGTAGATCTGATCGCTCATCATCGATCGAACCATGTCCAACAAGGTCCGACACGCCGCTCGGATACCCGTTTCTTTGAGGCGTTCGGCGGTGTTAGTGTGGAACAATTCCGCAACTCTTCGATGATTGCTAAATTCATGACTCAAATACTCGCCACCACGATCGATCGCAGAGTCTTAATTTTCTTGGCATGTTGATTTTCAACTTCATTCGAACTCTTTGAACTTTTCAAAAGTTTCAGATTTATGCTTCATTAAGTAGACATAGCCATATCTACTAAAATCATCAGTGAAAGTTATGAAGTAATGAAATCCACCTCTAGCAGTCGTGCTCATTGGCCCACATACATCAGTATGTATGATTTCCAACAAGTCTGACGCCCTCTCAAAAGTGCCATTGAAAGGTGACTTGGTCATCTTACCAAGCAAACAAGCTTCACATGTCTCGTATGATTCAAAATCAAACGAAGTTAGAAGACCATCAGCATGGAGCTTCTTCATGCGCTTTTCACTTATGTGACCCAAACGACAATGCCAAACATAGGTGGGATTCAAATCATTAGGTCGAAGTATTTTAGCATTTATGTTAAAGATAGGCGCATCATCAAGATTTAAAATAAATAACCCATTCACAATGGGCGCAAAAGCCATAAACATTTCATTTTTAGTAATCAAACAACCATTGTCTTTACTTGCAAATGAATAACCATCTCTCATCAAACATGAGGGGGATAGAATGTTTCGACTCATACTAGGAACATAATAACAATTATTCAATTCCATAATAAATCTTGAAGGAAGCTGAAGTTGCATGGTGCCGACGGTTAACGCAGCAACCCTTGCTTTATTTCCGACGCGAAAATCAACTTCACCTCTTGCGACTCCTCTACTTCTTATTAGCCCTCGCATCGAGTTGCAAATATGAGCAACTCGATCCGGTATCAAATACCCAAGAGTTAATAGGAGAATCAGCGAGAAAAATGTCTAAAACATTTATGACAAGTGTACCATGGGTGGAAGTCTTACTTCCAAAGATTCTTCTTGCATTCCTCGGAATCCATGTACTTCTTGCGTTTCTCTTCCAAAGGCGATCTCTTTACAATAGAAGCATACTGTCTTAGCTCCAGGTCCAGCATTAGGCTTAGGCGTTGGCTTTGATATCATATCTTTAACCTTGCCCTTATTCTTTGCCCATGGCTTCTTACCCTTTTTCTTGAAGCTAGACTTGTTCTGCACACCATCACATGGCTAGGCCCCGCACACTTCTTAATGTCACTCTCTGCTGTTTTGAGCATCCCACAAAGCTCATTAAGGCCCTTTTCCACCCCATGCATATGGTAGTTCGAAATGAAATGTCCATAGCTAGGTGGAAGAGACGCCAAAATGAAATCGATTGCCAACTTGGCTAATTGGAAAACCAAGTTTATCCAAAGTCCGATCAGAACCAACCATTTTGATCACATGTGGGCCTACGGTGCACCTTCGTTAACTTGCATTCCGTAAAAGCCTTAGAGACATTGAACCTTTCAGTCCCTGGCCGTGTCCGAACATGTCCTAAGCGCCATGATCATATCATACGCTCTCGATCCTCAAACCGCTTTTGAAGGTCGTTCCATGCATGCAAGCATAAGACACTAATCTCAAGAGAGTCATCACATGCTTTCTTGTAGGCATTTTTAACAAAGAAGAAACGCATTGTCGATGAGGCTCTTCCGGGATTTGGGTGTCTAGAACGTTTTCCTTTTATCCGCCCGAGAACAATTCTCGAGTTACGGACCCAAATCCAATAGTTTGTTCCATTTAATTTTTCTTTCTCAAGAATCGATCGCAAAGCAAAGGGTGTGCGCGGTTGTTAGATGCCATTGATCTACAACGAAAATGCAAAATACTAAGACAAATAAAACCATGATAGAGTAAATCTGTATTAAACAAATTTAATAGAATGTACTCCCACTAAAATCAATATTCCTCTATTGATTCTTAGCGATTCAAGATCCGCAATTAACTAGTCTACTAGTGAGCTTTTGCATCACCGCTAGGAGACAAGGTAATTCGGTAAGTAACACCTTTACTAATCATATCTCTATATGACTCTTGTTGTTGGGTGACATCTCTATGCCTCGATGCCCAACCTTTATGCCCCAAGGTCCATAACCTTTATGATAACCTTGTTAAGTTCACCAACCCTTATGCATGTAGGTATCCGATACAAACCCATCTAGTCAAGGAAGGTTGATAGTGCCCTAATTTTATAGACCCACCATCAATTTACAAGACATGGGATGGTGCAGAGTTTAGTTGGGAGGGCATATGTTTAACTTAACATTATGTGAGGGATCGCTATACTTCTACCATTCAAACATGCATAGGAGTAAAACAATAGGAATAGCATTCACACAGTTGTGACTCAGTATGGCCCATTTTCTCATGGTGATCTCCATCGCCATAGAATCTGTCCACCATGATGATCTCCATCTCCATGGTTCATGTGTGCCATCCCTCCAAGTGATGTGTCCTCCAAGTACTAATATAAGCTATTACTCATAACACTAGTAATAAAATACATGGATACAAGGAATCATCACAAGTCGGCACACAGGCCGTTAATACAATACTTTGACAACACAATGGCTCCAGCCGTGTTGCCGAACCCACGACACGCAGGTCATGAAAATATTATAAACATGCATCACATACACATTAGGCCATATTGGTCACATACATCCTGCAAAAACAAGTTATGCATAGATTCACAATCTACCGGATAAGGGGTCGAGGGGGTTTCCCCCGTGGGGTTCGAAGGGTAAAAAAAAAGAGATCCAATCTATGCAATTTTTACTTAGGATTTTGATCGGCAAATCATATTTACCCCAAATCGACTATTGTTCCGATTCGACCAATTTGCATTGATCTTCGCATGTCGCAACCGGTTTTACGTGTCACCGCTTCACCCGATGGTGATTCCGACCGTAGGGGTATGTTGTGGCACGACCTTAGCAAAGATAATCACGGAATATCGATTATTAATCTAGGTTCCGATTCGACCAATCATATTGATCTTCGATTCAGCAATCGGTTTTACGTGTCACCGCTTCACCCGACGGTGATTCCGACCGGTAGGGGTATGTTGTGGCACGACCTTAGCAAGATGATCACGAAACCAGATCTATCCATTACCGTAACTATATAATCGATCACATTGATCATACCGACTTACATATCGCCATATGCAAATCACCCGAACCTATAACATGACAAAGAATGGCTCGATACCACCGAAGTGCTACGGGTAGGCTACACTAGCGCAAATTAAAAATTTCTACCCGTAAACCAAGATCACCGCAGTTATAGATCACGGTCTTACCACTAGACGCGCAAAGCGGAAGTGATGCAAAGACGTCGGGCGAGTAGTCGTACTAAGTTGATGCAAGACGTCGGAGCGAGTAGTCGTACTACTTCTCGCCCACGCCGCGACGCCCCACGCACAACTCTTCTCTTGCGGTTCGCCCAAACGCTACGATGCAGCGCGCCAAAAGTATCCACACGCACGGAGGAGCGACGCACGCCGGATTACTAGATCCGCGCGAGCGACAGGCGTGGGAGGGTGGCGCCAGGGTTTGAGGATGTCACGGAAAACTTCTCTACTCCAACCCTGTGCGCCCTTGCCCTCCTTTTATAGACGTCCTTACAATGGGCTTGTACGAATAGAGGCCCATTAGGACTCAATACCCAGTCTAACTCGGATCCAATCCGAATTAGGCTTCAGCCCTTAAGTGTGTGACCCTATAGGTTCACATATGTTTAGACATGACGCGAGTATACTTACTCGGTCAATAGTTGGTAGCGACCTCTAGAAAGACGTGCCAACTCCTAAACGCACATAAAGATCATATTGGACGAACCATCACAACGTTATGTACATGCCAATCCTTTTGTCTCACGATATTCGGTCGAGCTCCAAGCTGACCACTCTTTCTCGATCCTGTGATTCGAAATCCCTTACTAGGTTAACTCTTAACCTTAAGTAGCATGGCCATGCATTTCTGGATCCGATCACTCGAGGGGCCCAGAGATATCTCTCTCAGGTAGAGAGGGGCAAATCCCATCTCGACTGACCATGCCTCGCAGCATGCTTCATGACAAACCCGAAAGCTATCTTTATAACTACCCAGTTACGGAGTAGCGTTTGATAGCCCCTAAGTAAGTCGATTGACATCTCAAGTACATGCGACAATCTCAGGTCTAAGGACAAGGCGTACACATTGTATAGAGAGAATCATAAGTATAATAGCTATGTCTCATGTTGGGTCGGTCCAACCCCATGTTCTAAACATGTGTCCACATTATTGGTTTGACATCTCCATGTCTATGACCTGTGAAACATGGTCATCAACCGATACATGTGCTAATCCATCATTCCCGTGTGTCCTCACATGAACTCCGACTAGGGACAACTTTAGAATAACCATATAAGTAAAGAGTTTCACAAACAAGTCACATACTTGTTAATCAACACAAAGGCAATATTCAAGGAACATTTATTAAATCATGGATACAACGAAATATCATCATGTCTATGATTGCCTCTAGGGCATATTTCCAATACATACAACACTCCTCCACTTGACATTCAAGGACCAATCACTAGAGCTTGCGCCCGACAATTGAATTTACAGGTGAGCTCGTTCCTAAGTACTTCCTTTTGTTCATTTGAGAATAGATTGCTACCTAATGATTTAAGAGTAAAGTCCATTACCGGTCCTTAAACTTTTTATGCTGTGTCATCCCGGTCCATAGACTTTCAAAGTGTGTCATCTCGGTCCATAGACTTTCAAAGTGTGCCATTACTGTGGTAACAACCATGGACCGGGATGACACAGCATAAAAAGTTTAAGGACCGGAATGACACAGCCAAGACCCGTAACAGGCTAATTTTGAGACCCAAAGAGTGTTTAGGCACCGGGATGACACACTTTGAAAGTCTATGGACCGGGATGACACGGCATAAAAAGTTTAAGGACCGGTAATGGACTTTACTCATGATTTAATTATGATTAGGAACCATGGAGAGAACTTGGAAGTACTTGGAGAAGGGTTACAAGGCGCACAAGTCCAGAAAGGGCGGTCGAATCATGTTGGAGGTCCAATTCAAGCCGACTTAGAATCCAATTCGGAGTCCAGGACCAGGCCGCACTAAAACGGACGCCCAGATCGCATCCGGACTCCGTTTTGGACGTTCTACATATGTATGGAAAGCTGAGAAGACGAGATTTCCAATGGATCTAGGCCCATGTCAAAATTCCCTCTGAGTCAACGGGAATCGTCAAAACAAGTGGGCATTCAGAATCTGTCAGGGTGTTGCGTCACCGTCTTTTGGGCCAACCGGCTTTGTATCGTGTTGGAGCCCATTAGGGGCGCGTCCAGGGGTTTTGCATTCCCCTCACTCCTTTATATCCAGTCGCCACCCCCACCATTAGGGCTTGGGTTTTGCTTAGATTAATTCTGTCTTTGAACAGTTTCGCCGTTCATCGGTTTGTGAGACCCCAACTTTCGAGTACTACATCAATACATCCGCAATTCAGTTGTGTTCTTCCTTGTTCTTGCTTGTGTTCTTCGATTCGCAGGCGAGGATTAGCCTTCTTGGCGAGGTCAACCGGGCGTGCACGGTTGATAACCTGAGGAGACGTGGTGCTGCGATTGCGGGTTCGAACGTGTCGCTCGAAGCCGGATCGATTTGTGTCGCGCCTCCACCAAATTGAACATATCCAGAACCTGTTGGAAGATCGGGACCCCGTCCCCATCACTTCATGCCAATTAACTTCAAATCTTCCATGAAAACAAGTTTCTTCATATTGGCCGAGTAACTGGATGGAACTTTCACACCATACAAGCACTAGCACAGTTTAGTTCTCTTGGCCTTGGACAGAGTGTAACAAGTGGAGGGAAGGTATGTTTGTCATTTATCGGTCTTTGTTAGTGCTAACTCAGGTCTGATATCCATATCAATCAAATCAAGCCATGCGTTGACATCATCCTTTGTTTTATCATGAATGTTCAGTAAGAGACCAATCAAGCTATCACATACATTCTTCTCTATGTGCATGATGTCGATACAATGGCAAACTTCTAGTTTCTCTCAATAAGGTAATTCCCAAAATATTCATCTCTTCTTCAAGATATTCTTTTCAAGGGTCCTCGATTTACGTCTCATTTCAAGCACAACATCTAAATCCTTAACCACATCATAGACCTTTTTCCGCTTAAATGCTCTGGAGCTGAACTATCCTCCTTCTCTCTGTCGAATTGTTTTTCATCATGTGGTATGGGTGAGCCCTTCAAAGGAACCTATGACAACACATGTACATGGTTTTGCGTGAGTGCTTTAGCCACACACCCTCGGTATCATCTAAGCAGTGAGTATAGGCTTTGGCCCCTATTGTACTCTGGTCTGATAGGTTAGTAAGGGCAGAATAATCATTTAGAATGCAGAACAATAAGGAGCGTAAAGTATAGTTTTCTTGTTTATACGCATCCCATATCTGTACCCCTTCGACCCATAGTATTTTTAGATTTTCCTTTAATAGTGCTAGGTACATGTCAATATCATTCTCAGGTTGCTTCGGCCCTTGGACAAGTATCAATAACAAAAATATATTTTCACTTTATACACAACTAAGGAGGAAGGTAGTAGATACAGAGTCGCAGGCCAAGTGCTATATCGGCTACTCATATTACTGAAAGGATTCATATCTGTAATCAATCCAAATTTTATATTCCTTAGTTCTGCGCTGAAGTCTACAAACCTCCTATCGATATTTCTCCACTAGATAGAATCAGTATGGTCTCTTAGTCAGGTGGATATGAAGAATGCATTTCTTCTTAGTGATTTATAGGAGGAGGCCTATATGTAGCCACCTCAGGGTGTTATGATTCATGTTTGTCACCTTCATCATGCTCTCTATGGTCTTAAACAAGCATCTCATGTCTGGTTTGAGTGTTTCAGTTCAATGGTATTAGCTACTGGTTTCTCCCCAAGTGATCACAATCCTACAGTGTTCATTCATCCATTTCCACGTGGTCGTACTTTGCTTTTACTATATGTTGATAACATGCTGATTACTAGTGATGATGATGAGTATATTGTTTTTGTCAAGCAATGGCTTAATGAATAGATTTTGATGTTTGATTTGGGTCCTCTACGGTACTTTCTAGGGATTGAAATTACTTGAATAGATCATGGGTATTATCTATCTTAGTAGTGCTATATTCAGGATTTTGCTTGCTCGTTCTAGCCTCACTAATAGTCAAACTACTGCTACTCCTATGGAGCTTCATCTTTAGTTTCGTCCTATTGATGGCTTCCTCTTGAGGATCCGTCTCGTTACCATCATATTGGGGGTTTTGTTCATGTGCTCAGCCAGTTTGTTTCCATTCCCATGTCTGTTCACTATGCTCAGCTACTTCATGTGTTGCGATATCTACAGGGGATTGTTTCTTGTCATCTCTTTTATTCTCGATCAAGTCAGGTTTAGTTTCATGCTTACTTTGACTCGACTTGGGTGAGTGATCCTATTGATCGACAGTCCATCTTTAGCTATTGCATATTTTTTGGATCTTCTCTTATTGCCTAGAAGTATAAGAAATAGACTGTTGTTCCACAGTCTAGTGCTGAGGCTAATCTTCGAGCATTGGGTTCTACTACTTCAGATATTGTTTGTCTTCGTTGGCTTTTAGCTAATCTTGTTGTGTACTATGATGATTCTACATTTCTTCTGCGTGACAACACTAGTGCTATATAGATTGCTACTGATCCAGTGAAACATGAGCTTACTAAACATATTGGTGTGGATGCCTCTTTTACCTGCTCTCATTGTCAACAGAAGACTATTGCTCCCTAGTATGTGCCATCTAAAGTTTATGTTGCTTATTATTTTACCAAGGCTCAAACTCGAGAGCAACATTGATTCTATCTCTCTAAACTTAATGTTTTAGATCGTCCTAATCCATGTTGAGTTTGAAGGGGTGTTATAGTTATGTATATGTATATATGAGTCATATATGCAGTCCATTAGGCCGATTATACTCTAGAGTTGTACGTACTATATATACCTTTTAGTATCCATCTAATACAATTGAGAATTGAGATGTTCATTTTCTATCACGAAGTCTTTTGTTGACACAGTCGGACTCTACTTGACTCTTGTTTTGCATGGCATTGCAGTCTTGATCTAACAACAAAGTATGTCGTTGCAGCTAGCTTCTATCGGGTTTTTTTCCCAGCTATATTGGCACTGGATGTCCCATGCAAATTTTCTAGTTGATCTCAAGTTTGACACAACGCTAATTTGATATAGTTGTGCATGCATACGTAGGAAGCAACGACGACATGATAGCTTTGGACGTATACGCCGCATCAGATGTCGATGGAAGAACATAGGTAACATTTGTACTTCTGATCCAAAAGCGCAGAACTGAAGACTACTCATGATGCACAGCTAAGAATATGGCCAAAGGAAAAACTGTGGAATATATAAATAGGGGATCGAGAAAGCACGTGTAAAGGAGAGGTTGGTGGGGTAATAAGTTGTAGGTTTATGGCTGTAATAAGTTGTAGATCGATCAGCATGCATACGTGGGTGTACAACATTTGCCACGCAATGTAAACAGGAGAAAATGGAGAAAGCAGCAGGAAGCAATCGGTTGATGGGTAATATACATTGCCTTTTATGACAGTCATGAAAAGGCAAGTATAATGTACAAAAGGTTGACAGGAATTGAAGGGCAAGTATAATGTACAGCGGATGCAGCTTGGATGTGCAATGTATACTACGGTGCTTGTGAAGCGCACCTGGTCGATCAATCTACATGAGAATGCTTTCCAGCCAACTAACGGATCGACCGAGCCGAGAAGAAGCTGTATAGGAGTTATGAATATGACTTAGAGGCAAAGGGCCATACATAATTACATATAGAAAGCGTTCTCTCTCTCCCTTTTTTTTTCCCTTTTGGTGTACTGGAAACAAGAAGTTGGTGGTGTAACATATTCATGTCTTTATGAAAGCAATGGGGAAAAAAGTTTAAATATTGAAATAGTGATCAGGAACGTATGTGACCCATTCCATTTGCATAGGCATACAGTACTGTGTATGTGAGATTTGCTTAATTACTAGGCAAGAGCATTCAGTCGAATCAAGTTTCTCTTAAATTAGCATTTAGCGCTGTGTCACGTAAATATGAATCCCTCAAGTACAGGAGCAGTTACAGTGACTCATATGACCCTTCTATGGATCATCAGAGAGTGAGCTTATGGAAGCTTAAGACTTATTCAACATTAATTTTAGTTTTCTTTTGACAAATATTGGTAGTTTGGTACTGAAGTAACTTTCCTTAGGATTACATTTATAGAAAAGTTCATTATAATCATGAACTCATCTTTAAGCTCCGCAACTGCTTCTGTATATTATCCTGTTCTGCTGATGCCTTTTCCACCACCGTATTTAGCTTTTCAAGATCGTGAAGAAGTGGACAGAGTATATATTCTTTCCCTGATGCCACCAATTCTCATCATATAAAAACTCATGTAACCTCTGCTGTAGAGTAAAAATGACAAACAAAAATATCAGACAGCGCACACCATGAGTAACTAGTTGAGCTGATAGAAAAAACACACAGCCGACACAGGAGCATTCCTTCCCTTCATACTATGGTTCTTCTTTCTCTCCACTCATTATAGTACGAACGAGTGTTGCGGATGTTTAAATTTTATTGAAATAACAATAACGAGCAAAAGAACAACGGAAATGAATAGCTATATACTTGCCCGAGTGACCATGTAACACTGACATACTGATATCACTCCATCTCAAACTGGTGCCTCATTTTTTTTTTTTTTGTTTAGCACTATTTGGATATTAGGTCTTTACATTGGGATGGACATAAGAAACAAGGAGGAAGCTTGGTGAAGGAAAGGATGAGAGGCAGTGGGCCTTATATATATGAGAGAGAAAGGCAGATATATAGTAATACCGGGGGTCTAAGTAGTTGGTGGTGTATAATGTATTCTGGATTTATGATAGTAATGAACTAGGTAGCTAAAATGTATAAATGGTTATCAGAGTAGTGCTGATGTATGTATGTCAGCATATGCATGTGCCAACTGTGTGCTGTGATAACTCTGATTACACGGTGGAGAAATTGCATACTTGAGGTACGAGTCATGCAAGTTCGTGCAGGTTGTTATTTACTGGGTGAATGCATTTGCACAATCGAACTTTTCATAAGAGAGGCTATAGTAGTGTATCACATAGTCAAATATGATTACTCTTTAGACAGGGATAATATCATGTATTTCTGTAGTAGTACAATACTACCTGTTTTTGCATTATGATAGGGCCAAATGTTTAAACATGATGTTACTTAGAACTGAGCTGAACAAATAATTATTTCTATCTACTTGTGATTCCATTTTGAGCCCTGCGCATGCTTTTTGTTTCAAATTTGCGCTATATAAGGTGCTGCAAGCTTGCACGGTACTAATTCCGTTTCGCAGCCATCTCCTTATGCTGTGGATCCTGCCTGATTCTCGAGACAGAGTATCAATCGATCTCGCGCAGTTATCAGCTGATACACTTGTATTTTGCCTGATGACGCCCATTCCTAGGCAAAGATTTTTAAGAGAAAACGTAGGAGATCTGTCTATCTTTAAATTACGGAAAAGAAAGAGCAACCAAGAGTGCCTTTGTACGAGAAATTACAAACTCTCCGCCGACAACATCGACAACCAGCAGCAACACACGCAAAATAGCAGAACAGAGGAATAACCACAAACACCAGACAACCGAAGCTACTGAAATAAACAAAAAAATGCCCCTAGCACCAGCTAATATCCACAAGTCCAGTTCCTCTTTAATCGCTTCCACAAGAAAGGGAATATTCTTGTAAGAATTTTTAAAAATTCTTGCAATTCTTTCTAACCATATGTGCCCGAGAGTAAAAATTATAATGGAGTTGAGCCCTTTAAACTATTCCAATGGCATGCGATTTCTGAGCGACAACCACTAGTCATGTAGAATATCATCCGCACAAGGTGTAAGCATTTTGTAAGACCGTGTATATGGTGGCAGTCCTATGAGACCAGTCAAACTTGTCTAGGGTGATGGTTTGACCACTGTGCGGCTGTGGTTAGACTGTTGTGGTCTGACCGGTATGGTGTGACAGGTCATTGCTGGCGGTCTAATTGGCACTTAAGTTGCGGTCTGACCTGCTATGGTGGTGGTTTGACCAGAGAGCAGTAGTACAGGTTTTTTGTTGGCAGTAGCTACTTTTCAGATGAGGTCTTTTGGATTGTGACTTAGTGTAGTAGTATCGACGTTGTAATCACGATACGACTGGTAGGTGTTGGGCGGTCCAACCAGCATGGGTGCCATGGTCAAATTGGCCTCTGTGATATCTTGAGTTGGTTTGAGTTGTTTGTTTTGATGGTGTTAGTCACAGTGGAAGTCTGTGTAGGTGTTAGTTATGGGGTTTCCATGCATATGTTAGTCATAGCATAAATCCATGAATTGCTAATTGAGAGGAAAGTGCATGTCATTTGTACTCAGATCGACTGCTTTTGTCTTTGGAGTACAAGTGCTTTGAGGATGGATTGCGACCAGTGGCAAGACCTTGGCTTGGTGGCCATGGAGTGTCATGTGAGTTTGGATGGAACATCATCTCAAGCCAAGAGCATGAGAGAATGACAATGATAGTGAGGAGGAAATACGTGCATGTGGTGTGCCAATTGATGACGGTTCTTAGAGAATACATATGATCTTGGCGGCAAGCATTATACATTATGGACTATGGTGCGATGTTGGTGTGCCATGAGACTTTGGCTTTTCAAGTGATGACAGTCTCGGCGAAGACGTACAATCTTAGTGATAAGTCATGTGCATTACATCATCGTAAAGACCGAGAGGTGGCAATTATGAAAATTGTTCAATACCAAGTAGAGTGGTAATTTGCAAAACCGTAATGATAGCCTAAGTAGTTTAGGTCACATCTTTGCGGATGGAATGTCTTATCGAGATTGGAGAACCTTTGGAAAGTCACGCTTTGAAAAATGTGCAAATGTTTGTAATATAAAATCTGTTTGTGTGTGGGTTACTAAATTTCTCCAATTGTATGTAGTGTAATCCAATAAGTAGTGGTTGGTTGTTAGAGCTAAGAGAGAGGTGAGGAGCATTCACTATATAGGCCTTGTGTTAAGTTGAGTCATGAGAGCCTCCAAGATTAGGGTTGCAGTTTCCGCATGTTAGGATCTTATGTGTGTGCTCTAGATTTAGAGCTCTACTATCATAAGAGATTGGTTATAAGATATTCCCCTCGTGATATGAGCATCTAAAGTTTGCCTAAGTAAGCTGTGCCATAGATTCTTTCTTGTGTTCTTGATTTGGTTGGCTTTTTGTTTAGATTTCTCTCTTCTTAATCTTTCTTGATGCTAAGGATGTGTAAGAGGTGGAGACATCTCCTGAAGATAAGATCCCATCCATCTAGGCATAATCTAGAGGAAATTTTGAGTTTGCTTGATTTTCCTCAAGAGAGAGGTAATTTTGTTGTTTTGCTCTTGTGAGTGATTTGGGTTGCATTCATGCTAAAATATATATTGTTGTGATATATGGAAACCCATCTAATGTCACCTAGATCACCTAGGACTCACGAGCAAAAGTAGATCGATGTTTTTCTCTTTTGCCTAATTTTAGTATAACCTTCTTTCAAATGAAAAAAATATCAGAACTTTTGCAACAATTCTTTTAATTGTTGATTGGAATAGGTTTTTGATATTCTAGAGAAAGTGCATACCAAGTTTTAAGTCATTTGGACCTTCTATGTGAAAGTTGTATAGTTTTTGATTTTGTTAAGGCAGAATTAATTCCTGTGCTGATCTTATGGAAAGGTAGTACCACCCACTATATGGCAGTAGTACCATACACTACATGATGGTAGGACTGCTCTGAGGTGTCAAGCCTTGTTTGGTTCATATGTTGGGGATTTCTTTATGGGTGCCTAGGTTTTAATCTTCATAGCTTATCATAGCTATTAGAATGAAAGACTAAGCATCTTGAGGCAAAATATTTTAGAGAAACCGTTATCAATGTGAATCCTATTCACCCCTTCTCTAGTCGACATCTTCGATCCTACACATTTGCTTCCTTAACCACAAATATTGTTGAAGCCAGACTTGTCTAGCAAAGCTGCACTGAATCACAAGGTGATTGATGGTTCTCTTCTTGTAAGCAAAGAACGCAAAGAGAATGATGAGGAAGCAGGGGCGGACCCATAGGGTATGCCGGGTGGGCCACGACATACCCTGGGGCCCAACCGGCAGCCGAACTCAGTACCGGCGCGCGCCTCCGCCAAAACCCCGACCGCGCCGCCTCCCTTCCCCTCACGATCTAGGGTTTCCGGTCGCGGCGGCGCCAATGACGGATACGCACGGCGGCCGGGCCGGACGTCCCGGTTTGAGCCGCTGAGTTGGCGGTGACCGCAATGCCGATGGCGCCGCTAACCGCCATGCGCGCGCGCCGCCGATCCGCGATGGTGCTCCACCCTCCGACGGGCCGCCCGCGCCGCGCACGATGCTCGTTGCCGACCGCCTCGACTCAGCTCACGGACAACGAACAGTGCTCGTTTCGCTTTGTGCTTTGATCCGTGGTGCTTGTAGCGCCTGGTTTTACCTCGATTTGGTGGGTAAGTGGGTGCGGGGTGGGGCGGGGATAAGCCGGTTTTGGCTCTCTGGGATTGTGGGAATGGGTTGCTGTCGACGATGAAGTATTTCGCATCGCTTGAGCGGAAACATTAAGATAAATTTCTACATTTTCAGTTACAGATTGATGAATTAGTATGAGTTGACTGAGGCAGATGACTTGGACTGCTGGTGGTTGGGGTGCTTTGATTGGATACCGTTTTTGCTTGATTTGTTGGTGTTAGATTTAATCTTGACTTAAGAGTCCTAGCGTAATGGAGTTCGATTTCATCTGTAATTCGAATTGAAGTAGCGTCCAATTCGAAGTCCTAGTCGTTTGCTATTAGGAGTCTTAGGCATATAAATTACTTTGCTTGTAATCAGTTTATGCATCGCATGATTTGCAAGAAATAAAGCGTAGCAAATTAGAGCTATAATCGTAACAATTGGTATCAGAGCTCAGGTGCCTAACATCTCCTTGGACCTCATGGTTGCAGAAGTGCCCAATCCATGTGTGAGGGGGAGATTGTTAGGAATAGTCCCACATGGATTGTGGGAGAGGAGCGAGCACAACTTATAAGTGTGAGGGAGCCCCCACCCATTGGACTAGTCTTTTGGGGGAGAAGGTCCAATACCACTTATAAGGTTGTTGCTCCGTTGCTCCGTGGGTTTAGTTGTGTTCAGCCCATTTAAACCTGTGGCACTCAGTTGGACCTAGGCATGCGGCCAGGGTCCAAAAAAGTGTAATAATTGGTATCAGAGCTCAGGTGCCTAACATCTCTTTGGACCTTATGGTTGCAGAAGTGTCCAATCCATATGTGAGGGGGAGATTGTTAGGAATAGTCCTACATGGATTGTGGGAGAGGAGCAAACACAACTTATAAGTGTGAGGGAGCCCCCACCCATTGGACTAGTCTTTTGGGGGGAGAAGGCCCAATACCACTTATAAGTCTGGTGCTCCGTTGCTCCGTGGGCTTAGTTGTGTTCAGCCCATTTAGACCTGTGGCCTGGAATTGTGGCGTGGAGTCGCGGGGAAGGTGCAGAGCCGCCGGCGCCGAGGGAGGAGAAGGAGGCGCGGGTCGCGGCGGCGGGGGAGACGCAGAGCCGCCGGCGCCGAGGAAGATGCGATACCAGGCGGCGGAGGAGTCCTCGGTGATGGCCGTGGCGTGCGGAGAAGGCGGCGAAGCCGGAGGGTCCGTCGCCGCTTGCTCCGAGTCGCCGACGACGGCCGCAGCCCACCTAGGCCGCCAAGCCCAGCCGACGAGCAGGCCGACGAGCGCGACGATCCAGAGCGGCGCAGCGAGGGCGTCGGTGGAGGAGGAGCGGCCGAGCGCGGGGACGCGCAGACGCGAGGCGAAGAGGAGGAGGCACTGCCCAGGGGGGAGCGGCCGAGCGCGGGGGAGGCATAGGCGCGGGCAAGAAGGAGGCGCAGGCAAGGAGGACTCGTGCGGGGAAGCCAAGACGCGGGCGCAGAGGAGACTCAGAGATGAAGCCACGAAAGAAGATTCGTGAGTCTTTGAGAGGATCCGAAAAGAAGGGGATACCGAAGATGTCTCGTGCATGTCCGTGTCCGTGAGCTAATCTGAGCCGAATCGCTCGCTTTCAGTTCTCCGTCTCCAAGAATAAACCGAAGCGCCATAAAAGGGAGACCCAAGCACCGTAACCATCCATCCCAAAACGCAGAGCAAGATCAAGAGCAAAATTCAAGAAAAAGAGGAAAAGGAAAACAGCAATTTTTCCTTCCGTTTCTCTCCGTCCAAGGGTCTTCAAAGTAGTCGGAGTTTTTGATCCGCGCCAAGATCATGTCGCGTGAATCGGAAAGCGGTCTCGACGCAACGAGGCATCATCCGCACGATGGCGAAGGGAGTTCGCCATCTCGCTGCATTATCCGATGCTCACGGAGAGCAATTATGCAGCATGGGCAATCAAGATGAAGGTATACATGAAGGCTCAAGGTGTCCGGGATGCGATCGAGAACAAAGAACGTCGATATGCGCAAAGATCGATGGCATTGGCGGCCATCTACCGTGGCATCCTGCAGGAGACGCTCTTCCCATCGCCGAAAGGAAACGCCAAAGCCGCGTGGGAGGCGTTGAAAGCGATGCATCTTGGCGCAGATCGCGTGAAGGAAGCAAAGGTACAAACTCTCAAGACCGAGTTCGAGGTGCTGCGTATGAAGGAAACGGAGTCGATCAATGACTTCGCCGTCCGTTGACGGTCATCACAACAAGATACGGGCCTTGGCGAGAAGGTGGAAGAGTTGTATGTGGTAAAGAAATTCCTTCGTGCTATTCCTCACGCTCCCGATTGCTTCACCATAGAGCAATTTGGAGACCTAAAGACAATGACCATGGAGGAGGTCATCGGTCGTCTTAAGGCGTATGAGGAACGCATCCATGACACTAGCAACAAAGGTGAAGGACAACTCTTGTTGACTCGCGCCGAGTGGGAGGCTCAATCAAAGCGTGAAGGCAAGAACGCCTGTGGGTGATGGCAATGGCCGTAAAGGTCGGAGGTTTGATAAGGCAAAAGTGAGGTGTTATAACTGCAATGATTATGGACACTTCGCTCGAGTGCCCAAAGCCAAGACGAAGAAAGCGTTCGTTGTGAAGAGCTCAGCGAAGATGAAGTGCTCAAGATGAGTTGAGTCGTGGACGCTTGAGACGTGTCGCCGTCAAACTCAAACAAGATGGAAAGAAGTTAGAAAGTCAAGATTAAGGGGGAGATTGTTAGATTTAATCTTGACTTAAGAGTCCTAGCGTAATGGAGTTCGATTTCATCTGTAATTCGAATTGAAGTAGCGTCCAATTCGAAGTCCTAGTCGTTTGCTATTAGGAGTCTTAGGCATATAAATTACTTTGCTTGTAATCAGTTTATGCATCGCATGATTTGCAAGAAATAAAGCGTAGCAAATTAGAGCTATAATCGTAACAGTTGGGGCCTCTGTGAAGGTTCTCTGGTGGGTCTAGGATCTCGAGGTGGTTGTTTGAACTTTAAATGCATATAAATTTTCTAAATTTGAAATATGTTTGGTAGCCAAACCCAGTTTGATTGTGTTCAAGCAGCACTGCATTAAGTTGAGGTTACTAGGGAGTTTATGCTTGTTGATACGTGCCAGTGTGCTTTTATCACTGGTGTTGGTTGGATTAGAGAAGATAACATGGTTGTGTGATGGGCTCTAACAATGCATCAGATTTAGTATGTTCTAGCCTTCTAGGAGAAGACACCCTGTGGTGATTTTATTTCATTCAGATGGATGAGTCTGTGCTTGTGTAGCATTGGAAGTGATGTAGACATGTAGTTACCTGATCACTAGGAATGAAGGAGTGTAGGAGACAAAAAAAGCTTGACCAGGACAGACTGTTGAAATTTTGAAATATTGAAGATAATTTTTATTTGGAATGGGAAAAATGCTGGGAAACTATTCTTGTTAATTGTATATGTTAACATGGGTTCAAAATTTCAGATTCTGTTCAGTTCTGTGTATTTCCTGGCAGGGTTATGGCGATTGTGCCACAGTAACAAGGATTTGTTGTGCATGATAGTTTAATATTCAATTCATTTTTTTGCTGTTTGTGCTGGCATTTAGTGATTTATAGCAAACTTACATTTTAAAATTACACTTGTAGATTGCTAGAGAGGACTGCTTGGGACTTAGACAAGAAGCTAGTGACCGTCTTGAGTATTCTAATGCAAAGTTTGACTGTGTCACCCGCTATCTTGGATTTCTTGCAGATAGAACTCAAAAATTAGGTAAACTCAATATCTCTTCTTCATGGCTTTCAGTTAAGTTGAGTATTTTCCTTGTGTTATTGAGGGAGTCCTGTTTGCTCATCTGTAAGAATATCTTTTAGTCCTTTATGTTTTTCCTTGGTTTTCATCTCAATTATGTTAATCTTGATGTTGGTGTTTCTTGGATGGGTGGCATGGGTTTTGAAGGTTCTTAGAATATGTGATATACTTCCAGTAAAATTTAGTTGTTTAGCACATTATAATATGGTTGCAGGTGTCTGCAATACCATGTTTCCTTGTTTGTATATTATAAGATGGGTTATTCCTATACTCATCCTCTGTTGCAATAGCTGAGACAGGACGTGACCGAGAAATATTACAAGGTTTGTGGTGTATATTGCATATGAAAATTTTGGTGCGGCATACCTTTTGGTAAAATTCTGGGTCCGCCACTGGAGGAAGTCCCCGACGATGAAGTCGATTGGCTGTCCAACAACCATCATTCAAAGCCAACCAGACAAAGAGCTTGAACTGTATGGGGCCCAAGCACGCCAAATCTATTCATAACAAGCGAATTTGATTGCATCAAGAAAGAATGTTTGATATGCCGACCGGGAAGAATATATCTGATTAGATGTCCATTTCCATAAAAGCTGATCATCCATATTATCTTGAAGTTGAACATTCTCCACGTTATTCCAGATTGAAAGATACTCCACGAATGCTTGAATGGATAAGCTGCCAGTGATTTGCCAGACCCGTCTTCTATTCTGCAGAGAGATCAACGAACATATATATGTACATTCCAGCCACTATAATGCAACATTTCAGATGGTTAACCTGTCACATAAGCGCAATAATGCAAACTAAAATGTTCGCCATAAAAATAGCGTAATGTTTTTATGAAACAGAAGAGGTTCCCAATAGAGAATGTTATACAGAAAAGCAGTGGTACGCACACCAAAAGGGGTTAATTGAGAAGTAGTAGGTTACTTTGTATGGCCACAAATAAGTGGTGTTTGAAGAAAGACACGGTCTTCAACATAAAACTAGTTTTCATATGATTTGTGCATATACAGCGAAATAGCGAAAATAAGGATATCATACTCTAACTTGAGAACAGTGAACTTTATTGTTGAGCCCCGAATTTACACTCCGGAACTCTCTGTGTTTTCACCGCACGTATTCTCTAGAGTACCAGTTAGTGTATACAGATATATTGTTGGAACATACACATATATTACGTGAACCATACCATATATTAATATTATATATCAGAGTTTACATAACCCATATCAGGTGGAGTTTTACATAACAGGCCAATCAAACCAAGTGGTACACTACAAATATCAAAAGCGGAAGCAGAAGCAGAAAGCAAAAGGTGAGGCCACACCTTACCACAAGCAAGCGACATAGGGTAAATGATGACAAGTTACTATCTAAGGTTTGGATAATAGATATGCACATAATCACCATCAAAGTTTGCTTAAGCAAGGGTAAGAATAGGAGATTGCGAGAACGGTCTAGACTCCTCCATTTTCTTCTACGTCTAGTCTAGACATGGCGTAGTAGGCACATGGGTCTTGATATGAAGGTTTTGAGTTATTTTAGTGAGTAAGGGTGAGCACAAACAATCGTGCTCTGCGAGCCAACATACAACATTCAATATTATAGATGCAAGGCATAATAAATGAAGGTTCGGGTTCATTTATTTGTGAAATATCATAGCTGAGTAGAAATCCTAAGACTTAATATTTTTAACTAAACCATATTTCTAAAGATGGTAAGAGCGCACAGTAATAATTGAGGTGCAGGCTCCATTCACCTATTATATGGTTCCATCCACCATATACTATTTTTTGTTACTAGGGTTCTATGTACTCATTATAATTACTGTGGGTTCTATCTACTTAAGAGATCTACTAATTATAATTACTATGGGTTCTATCTACCTAAGAGAAATCAACTCATGGTTCTATCCACCTATCGTGTTTTTTATCCCACACACAAAGATTCTTTTGTAAAATAGAAACTAACTTAAGTAACCTCCCATGCTTGTCATGGGCATGACTGTTTGAATATTTTGCACTCTGCAGAGGTCACACACTATACCCCCAAGAGATACCAACTTATTCTGCCATCACGCTACCTTTGATGCGAGACTCAGATGGTTATTATAAGGCCTTTACAATGTATCTTACCAACATGGCTACAACTGCTAAGGTTTTCACCGCAGTAGGGTTCTATCCACCCGCTCCAGATGCCCCCTTTAGTGCCGCACATCAAGAGGCTTCTATCCAGTACTCTTACCCGTGTTCAACTAGATAGCACATCCATTATAGACTTATGGTTATATTAATTTACATTGGAGGTTATCACAAGACTCAGTCCTTAAAGCTACCCAGGACGGTTCTACCACATACCATGGTATAAAGCAAGTTGAGAGTTTTGGATTTCAAAATTTCCCTTCTATTTCAACATACCAACTATTTCCATCCATTGGCCACCCAAATCAAAGTTCTCATGTTTGAAATGATGTTAGGACAAATTAATGCCCACATGTATCTATGTAAGACTAAACATGGTACCTAGACATAGACTTATTATCTAGTATGTATACCATTAATTCTAGCATGACAAGAGGTTATGTTCAAAATCAAGGAATAGGATGTAATATCACAATTTTAATAGTAGGGAATTAACTAAGAGCTAGTATGAATATAATTTGCATAATAAAGTAAGCATGCAATTTAATAATTTAAAGCAACATAATTTGCATTCAAAAAGTAGGTGCGAAATGATTAAAGTATGGATTTGCCTTGCTCACAGTATTTATGGTCTTGGTCAGTCTCGAATTGCAGCTCTTCCGCGTCTTTAGGATCTATTTGAACAATTGCATCAAAAAATAAATACATGCATGAGAATACAAATAAATCCAAATAAACCATAACATTCATTATTTTACTCTTGTCACAAATATCTTGAATTTAGAAATAAGTTTCATTTAGTTTGGAGTTAAATACGACTGAGAATGGGCTCTCCAAAGTTTAGTTCTAGGAAAATTCCCAAAAGTAATAAAGGAGAGATAATGTGTCTCACTAATAACTGGGGTCCACATTTTAAATTTCTTTTCTTATTGGAAATTATGTCAAAGGTAGACATGTGGGGTCAGTAGGGTTTTTAATTTATTTTTGAATATTTTCTTAATGTAATCACATGACTAACTGACAAATAGGGTCGGTTGGGTTTTGTTTTTCTTTTTAAATTATTTTCTTTAAAGAAATGGAACGAGTAACTGACAGATGGAGCCAGGCATGGTAAGGGGCCCACATGTTAGTGACTAAAAGTTTAATCTTGATTTTAATTAGAATTCTTAGTGACTTAATGGCATCATTAGCTCTAATGACACAACTATAGTGTTTCTTATGTGCCCGAACAGAGCAATGGCTCCGCTGGTGTTTTTTGTGCTCAGCACCGACGATCAGTGACCCCAAAAATGGGTTGCTGAGGGCTAGGGGAGGCTAGGAAAGGCAGTAGCATGGCTCAAGGCTGAGTAGAGATGGCGTGTGATGGTGCACGGTGGCCAAAGTAGGGGAGGAGAAGAGGGCAATGGCCTTGGAGTGGAAGAGGGGCACAATTTGGGAAGGCATGAGAATAAGGGGTGGAAGGGAGTTTACCGGAGTAGATGGCGTGGCTGGGAAGGAGACGTGGAGGGCCGACGATGAGAGCCAGGGGCGGTGCAGCAAGCTTCGTGGTGTTGGTGACTTGGGGTGAGGGAGAGCCCAAATTGAGGGTTGGAAAAGGAAGAGGGAGGCATGAAGATGCTCCTAGAGAGAGGAATTGGGGTGGGCGGTGGTGGTGGTTTTAAGCCAAAACGAAAGAAGATGACGGTGGCACGAGCTTCTATGAACAATGGTGAGATTTCTTGAGAGGAAGCTAAAGGGGAGCGTGGAACATGTTTCGACGTGTGTGGTTTTGGGGGACCTCACCTGATTCAACTGGAGTGGCGAGGCAAAGGTGGTGGCTGGCACTGGTGCAGTGGGTCATCAAGCTTGATTTGGCTAAGGGAGTAAGAAGAAGGAAGGGGGAGTTGGGGAAGATGGTAAGGGATACAAGACAAGTGGTTCGGGCAGCTTTTATAGTTGAGCGGCCAAGGAAGCTCGCTCTAGCGTGCACAAGGCATGGCATGGCGAGCAACAGGACCGCATGGGCGTCATAGGCCTAGGTGTAGTGGTGACACAGGAGCAGGTACAGGCATGAGCAAAAAGGCAGCATGATAAGCTCATAGCGCGTGCTCAGCGGTTCGTCGGCACAGCTGGTCATGTTGATGTGATGGGCAAAGTAGTGATGTGGGCGACATGACATTGTGGTGTGGGCGACGGGATGGCCCAGGGGCAGGCGTGGGCATGCGCGATGAGACATGATAAACGTGGAGTGTGCACGAAGAGGCGCGCGCTCGGCTTGATGTCAGCGCAACTGGTCACGACGACATGATGGGCATGCTTAGGCATGTAGGGAGTAGCAATGTGATATGTGTGGGCCATGGGATGGGATAGAGCGGTGCTGTGCAAGTAGTGTAGTGCGGCACTATGCGAGTGGGCCAGTTTGGCCGAGAGCATGCAAGAGAGAGAGAGAGAGAGAGAGAGAGAGAGAGAGGGCGAGAGGGAGAGGAGGAAGCGGGCCGGCGGAGTGGCACTAGGCTGGGAGGAAAAGAAAGGAGGGAAGGAGTGGGCCAACAAGCCGAATGACACTCGGCTGAGGGAAAGAAAGAGAGGGAGGGAAAGGATTGGGTTAGCCTAAACCGAATTTCTGAATTTTTAATTCATTTTCTTTTTGGGTTTAATTTGGATTTCAGTTTTGGGTTTTGGGATTTAAATTTTTTTGACAAAATTTTGAATTGTGCTCAAATGTCAACTTTATTCAGAAAAGTTTAAACTCCTCCAAACGGGTTGTTACATTCGTACTGAAAGAAAATAGAAACTGAGAAGGCTTGTTTACACGTATAATCAATTCCAGTGACTCAAACGTATTTGGGGTATTTTAATAATTAATATACATGCCAAAATACGGAAAATTAAAATTTGCTAGAACTGCAGATGATATGGTGTTACATACAATTAATATACGAGTACTATTATTTCTCCTTGCAATTTAGATGTGTCCTGGACTGGTTTCTGAGCAACAGTCTGTTTACTCCCTTACTTTGCTGATTCGTAGTCCATCCTTTAATCCGTAATCTGTGCTTTATTTTTATTTTCCTTTTGACTCAGATATTAGTGCCTTCCAAAGCACTAACATCCAGAATTATCAATTAGCAGACTTGAAAATTAGCATGGGAACGGAAGTAACTCTTTTGAAGGTCAATTTTTTAGAACATTATTTGATACCGAAGTAACGAACTTGAAACATGGTAGTGACTCATATTTATATTTCAATTATTTAGATCAATGGGATACATTTATATTTAAATTCATATTTCATATTTGATACTGTAGTAATGAAATAGGAACATGGCAGTGACTTAAAGAAACAAGCAGTTAAATATCTTTGTCATGTCAAGTCATATAGACAAGGCTTATAAAGCTCTTGATGCTTGAGATTTATAGCAAGATCTATACAGATTTGTCGAGCAAACTTATCTGGGATATCTGGTATGACTATGTTGAGTCAACCATCCATTTCAGATTAGACGTACCTCTGACAGCACTGCTGTGCATGTTGGTTCGGATATTTACTAATTGAGTAAAGTCCATTACCGGTCCTTAAACTTTTTATGCTGTGTCATCCCGGTCCATAAACTTTTAAAGTGTGTCATCCCGGTCCTTAAACTTTCAAAGTGTGGCAATATCCTATGTAGTTGTAGCAGTGAACTTTTTATGCTGTGTCATCCCGGTCCATAAGACTTTCAAAAGAAATTGCCACACTTTGAAAGTTTAAGGACCGGGATGACACACTTTAAAAGTTTATGGACCGGGATGACACAGCATAAAAAGTTTAAGGACCGGTAATGGACTTTACTCAATTACTAATTTCTTTCCCTCATGCCACCCATTCTCAAATAACATATATGTGGAAAATTTGAAACTAAAAGAAAAAGCCGGATACAGAACTATAATAATACTTAGAAACAAATGGCAGCCGAGGAGCTGGAGGAAAGCTGAGAAGAAGCTTGGCCCAAGGACATGTATGACAAGAGGCAAGGAGCAGCATATAAAGGACAGTGTGTAGTAGCATTAAGAAGCAAAGAGTTGGTAGTTAGAGCATCTCCAAGAGATGCCCAATAAATTTACACCCTAAATCTCTTTTTACAAATCCTAACCATGATATAAGGTCCTAAAATAATCATTCCCTCCAACAGATACCCTAAACCAGAAAAACAGTATTGAGAGCCTAGATCATCCTCTATAAGTAGAGAGCGAGAGCCTATTTTTTGGGTGTGTTCTATTTTTGGGAGTCTATTTGGGAATCTGTTGGAGCTATTTCTTACCCTTCAACTCTAAAATTTAAATATTAAGAGTCATATAGAGTATCTCTTGGAGATGCTCTTAGTGACCAAGTAACAAAGTCCTAAATATTGGTTAGAGCAGAGGGTTCCATGTCTGGTTATTAGTGTACGAACCTGCAGTGATTCAGAAACTAAATGTTGGTTAGAGCAGATCGAGGGTCCCATGTCTGGGTATTAGTGTACGAACCTGCAGTGATTCAGAAACTAAATGTTGGTTAGAGCAGATCGAGGGTCCCATGTCTGGGTATTAGTGTATTGTCGTGATTTTGAGGGCTTTACCGCAATTTCCCATTTTAAGGAAAAAAAGAGTTTGATCCACATGTCAGTGGGATAAGGAAAGAGATAAGGCTGGAGACTTTCCATGCATGTGCACGTGGTGCCTCTTAAGCTTGCCCATCTTGTGCCTCGGTGATGACTATGCTGGGTTGGTCTCGGCTAATAACCCCATGATTTCAGGGAGGCAATGTCTCCACTCGTGCCCTGATTGGAGGCGCAACCAACCCTCATTTGGTTTCGGTCCCCGTCACCTAGCGCTATATAAAAACAGGGGATTCGGCAGGGCTGAGCTACACACGTTGTTCTAAGCCTTGAAAATCCCGCATAGACCCTATCTATTAGAGCGCTCAGGTGGACGAAGACCGAAGGCCCTTCTTCGTCCCCATCCATGGTTTCACCGACATCGGCCGACCACCTCTGCATCAACCGAGCACCTTCCCAATGGCTTCTCCAAGTTCCGGTACGCTTCCGCACTAAGTTTATGCTATGTGTTCAAGTTAGACCTAGGGTTAACGATTATGGCTCATGTTTAGACTTAGATCAAATTAATATTTGGTATTAGAGCAACCCTAGATCACCTTGAACCCTAATTAAGCCCCAACCAAACTTGGATCCATTGATTAAAATTTCAGATCTAAAGTTTAGAGGCTCGGTTTAGCATTTAGAAGGAGGGGACATAGGAAATTTTTTGCAAAACCCTAATGAAATCCCCAAATCTAGTACCACCCGAGCCCTTAAACCCGAATAAAAAAAATTTAGATCGGTGGCGGAAACTTACGTCTTTTGGATCCCCGGTTTCCTCCGGTCACGGGTGTCGCCGTATCTCCACTCGACAGCCGCGCGTGCAACCTTGGTTGCACCCGCGCATCGGCGAGGAGGGCTGCAGAGGCGCCGCCTCATGCCACTCTCCGCGAGTGCCGCTGTCGATGCTGCCTCACGCCCCGCCGCGCCGCTCCTCTCCGCGCGCGCTCCATGGTTTTCATGAGGAGAGGGCCGAATGAGCTAGGGTTAGGGTTTTTTTAGGGGTTTTAACCCGGCTGTGGTGCGCGCTCGATCGTTCGATTGGATTGAATGGTTGTCATCCAGTGGGCCGAGGGAGTTTCTTGGCCGGCTGCTTTTTCTAGTTGTCCGATGAGATCCGATGGCGCGCACGTGTTGCAGGCGAGCGCGTGCGTTTTCTGGGTCGTGCGCACGTGCGCGAGTCTCGGCCGCGCGCATGAATGGGCCGCACGTGGTTGGGCCGCGTGCACGAATTTTCACCTACACGGGAATTTTTGGGCCACGCGGATTTTCAGGCCGTTTGCGATTTTGGGCTGCACGCGGGATTTTTTTGGCCGTGCGATTTTTGGGCCACGTAGTGTTTTTGGGCCTGTTCCTTTGGGGGCCGGCTGCAACAGTGCTATTTTTGCTTTTTCTTTTTCAGTGCTTTTTTTCATTTTCTTAAGTCTACCTTTTGTGCACTATTTTAATTATTTTCAGTTGCCCAAATTACGATATATCATTACCATATTTTATGTCTTATCTCTGATTAAAATTGAACCAATGAGATATTTTAATTAGAGATTTTATATTTTATTTTGGCATTATGTATGCGCATGACTACATTCTGACCAACGTTGTTTGTAATCGTGTGTCGCCATAGAATTAGAATTATAGTTTTGCATGTTATTAATCAGACCAACGTAGGGTTAATTGCATGCAATATATATCTTTATGTTATTTCTAATTTCTGCCCTGTATTTTTGATATTTAGCAATAAATGCTTCAAATGTTGCCGCCACAATTGACAATATTGAGCAGCTCACGGGAAGCAATTTTCCCACATGGAAAGAAAGAATTCATGTTGTCCTTAGAGTTTTGGACCTTGATTATGCTTTAAGGGTAACCGCTCCTGTTCCCCCCACCGAAGGTGTGGAAAATTATGATGACAAAAAGAAAACTTATGAAGCTAATGCTGAAAAATGGGAGCGGTCCAACCGTCTATCACTAATGATTATGAAGACCTCTATCTCAGTTGGGATCAGGGGAGCAATCCCCGATTCCAAAAATGCTAAAGAGTATTTGGCTTCAATAGAGGAGAAATTTAAAGGCTGCACTAAAGTTTATGCCAGTATTTTGATCCAGAGGCTCTTAACCACTATGTATGATGGGTCCGGCAGCATAAGAGAACATATCATGATGATGAATGATATGGCAGAAAAGCTCAAGGGCATGGACATGGAGATATCTGATGGTTTCCTAGTCCATTTTATTATGACTTCTTCTTCCTTCTGAGTACACGACATTTAAGATTAATTACAATATTCGGAAAGAAAAATGGAGCATGAGCGATTTAATTGCCATGTGTGTTTCAGGAGGAAGAAAGAATAAGGACAGAAAAGAGGGATTTTGCGCTTCAAGTTGGTGGCTCTAACAAAAGGAAGTTCGAAGAAGACTTCAAATCTAAGAAAAAGCTGCAGTTCTCCCCTAATTCAGAAAAGTCGGGGCCTAAAGTGTACAATGCACCTAAGCCCCATGTTTCTCCCACTGGAGCACCTAAAGGGGAATGCCACTTCTGCAAGCAGCCAGGGCATTTCCAGAAGGATTGTGTTGGTTTTTTAAAGTGGCTCACAATAAAGGGTAATGATACAATAATGTTCATTGATGAAACTCTTTATGCTGATTTCTCTCTTAATTCTTGGTGGATTGACTCAGGTGCAACTATGCACGTTACCAACTCTTTACAGAGATTCCTTACCACGAAAACACTAAGAAAGGGGGAGCGAAGTCTTAGAGTCGCAGATGAAAAAGAAGCCAAAGTAGAATCAGTTGGATCTATTTTATTAGTCTTAGACAGCGGCTTCATGCTTCGTCTTAATAATGTAGGCTATGTTCCTTCCATCAGGAGAAATTTGATTTTTATTTCTTTATTGGACGATGATGGTCTCAAATCTATTTTTGGTGACAATAAATGCATTATTAAGTTTAATTAAAATGTGTTGGTCTTGGCTTTAGACAAGACAAGCTTTATATGCTTTCCCTTAATGAATCTCCTGTATCTTTGAATGTGTGATGCTAAGCGTAAAAAGAATGACGAGACTTCTTCAAAATTGTGGCACTGTCATTTAGGCCACATTTCAAGGGGGAGAATGGAGTGTCTTATTAAAGAAGAAATTCTCCACCCATTAGATTTCTCTGACTCAGACCACTGCATTGATTGCATTAAAGGAAAATATGTTAAGCAAATAAAGAAGGGAACCATTCACAACACAGGACTCTTAGAATTAATTCATACTAATATTTGTGGTCCTTTTCCGGTGACATTAGTGGATTCACTGATGATTTCTCCCGTTATGGTTATATCTGTAATACCCTGATCGTCGATTCGGTGTAAGTTTTTAAAATAATCGCGGAGTCGCCGGTTTTTTCAGTAAATCGCGGGAAGGGAAAATAAAAATTGTAGAACAGTGTAAAATGAATAAAATAAATTAAAAATTAAATTAAAAACCCAGAGTGGACTGCTTGGGGAGTGGGCCGACCGCCCTGGGCCAAGGTCCAAGGGGGTGGCCGCACCCCCTTGGCCGCACCACCCCTCCCCCTTAACCCTAGCGCCCCCCCTCTTTTCCCCCTTTCCCACCCTCCTGGCCGCCCCTCCCCTCCCTGGTTGGCGCCCCCAACTTCCCCCACAGCTGCTACCATTGGTGCCAAGGAGAAAAGGGAAGGGAAGAGAAGAAAGGGAAGAGAAGGAAGAAGAAGAGAAGGAGGAGAAGAAGAGGAGGAAAGAAAAGGGGTGATCCCAAGGGATCATCTAGGTAATTTTCTCCATCCCAAACCCTCTGGTTTATGGAGTAATTAGGGTTCTTGGCACGGAATTTGAAGGGAATTAATAGATTGATTGCCCGATTAGAGTTTACATGCTGTCTGCCTGTAGATTGATTCGCGCAGCGCGTCTATTTGCGTTGTTTCGACCTGTGAAACAATTTTACTGTGGATATTCCAAAAATTAAAATTGTATACGACTTCGAAACCCATCTTCTGGATTTGTTTCAGAATTTTTGGCCGCGGGATCTGGGCGTAGCAGAGTCGGGAATACCGCTGTCTGTTAGGGGAGCAGATTGGGACAGACTGCTGTTAAAGTGTGATTTAGGGGTAGCAAATGATTTTTATGATTTCGGTAGCAATTGAGAAAATGGTAGGGAATTCAGTAATATAGCTTCTGTATAAAAATTATATTTTTTGGACCCCTGTGCTGTTGTTGAGACGTGTTTTAATCTTGCTGTCCAGTCTGCCAGAACAGAGAACTTCCTATGTTTTGTGCATTAAGTTACACCTAACTATGATCAAAATAAAAATATGTGATCTACATGAAAAATGAAGGCATTTAAGTGAGGCATATAGAGATATACCATTTACTGTATTTGGCTTTATATTGTTAAAGATAAAAAAATATTAAGCAGCGCTGCTGCAGTGGGTAGATTGTTGAATCGTTAAGCGGAGAGGAGTATGTGCGGGTTCGGGGTTCTAGCGACGTCTTTAATCTTTAAGTCACGCTTTGTTTGCTGTAGCATTGTGCTGAGAGATACCTTATGGACAGGTGGTTTTGCTCCTGAGCGCACGTGACTGCTTTGCTTCAACGGTTGAGGCAAGTAAACGTAGCGGATGTGCTACTGTTTAACTCGTTAATTATTCTACCTTCACATTAATTAATTCTATTAATTGGTGATGCTATGTCTTTGTTACATGTTTTCTTAATGTGGTCTAGATGGTAGTATTTTTTATGAATTCAATTGCTTATGATCTTGATGGATTAATTGTGGATATGCGGGATTGTTTTTGGTGAATCTATATAGTTGTGGGGTAGAAACCTTTACGAGTATATTGTGGTCTAAGTGGTAGCATTCTTAGTGAATACTTGTGGTTGTGACGGTAGCAATTATTGATCAATTGATATGTTTGGATAATTTGCTCGTAATCATGTGGAAATTTGTTTAGTGTGCTATTGCGGAATATGAAAACAAATATGTGGTGGATATGTTGTGAGCATGATGATGCTCCTTTGAGGTTGGAATTCATGTGGTTTATGATTATCATAGCATTCATATCATATCATGACATTTGCATATGTGGATGTCGCCGCACCTAGCCGCGACCGTACCAGTACAGCATCATATATTGCCGTAATACGATGCACCTCTTATCCCGCTGGGAAAGAGTGATGTGGAGCATAGCATGAAAGCATTCATATGCATTGCATTGTGGAAAGATCATTTGCATACATATGCAATATATTGTGGTGAAGTTACTTTGTGGAATATTCAACTTCATAGTTGTAATGTGGAATATACAACTTCATAGTTGTGATGTGGAATTGGCTCATGTGAGCTATTTGTGGTATGAGGATTGTGGATGTGGTCGTGGAATGGGGTTCGTCCCTTGTGTATGGTAAGGGTTGTGATTGTGGCATGAGATTCTTTTCTCTTGTACGGTGCCAAGGGGTCTGCGCCACCGCCATGGCCTCGAGGAACTCCTTCAAGCCAACGGAGGAAGTCCCCTCCCCCACGCAGCGTTTGTTGTACTGCAACCCTCGCCGCATCCTCTCCGACACGACCCCAGATCCGCCGGTGGAAGTTCTGCAGGCTAGGCTCGATGGAGCGAATAGCGTCCGGCAGTGCTCCCGGCCGGCCAGGAAGATCCAGGTGGGGGTTCGCCAGCTCCTGCATGTGCCTACACCCACGAGTATGGAGCATGCCGAGGGCGAGGCACGCGCCAAGATAGCCGCAGTGCTCCCCGAAAGTCTTGGCGCTGCGGAGTGCAACGCCCGCCCCCTCCTCGATCAGCTCGAGTGTCTCCATCAGGTCCTCCGGCCCGTGAGTGGCGTCGGGCACATCGACGCACAGATCGCGGAGGGCCCGGTTCAGAGATTCCATTGCTCCCCACGCCGACACGGATGCGTCGTCCAAAGCGCGGGTCTTCTTTGAAAGAGCCTCAGCCAGCCGGGTTTTCTCCCCCTCCAAGGCGACGATCTGCTGCAGGAAGGAGGTGCGTTCCTCTGCCGCGGCGCGCTTGACTTCCTCGGCCTCAGCTTGTGTGGCCGACAAGGCACCCTCTAGCGCGCGAAGCTCTTCGTCCTTTGTCGCGTGGGCGTCATCCGCTTCGCGAAGGCGGGCTTCTAGGGCCCTCCGCTCCCGCATATGAGCCTCGTCTAGCACGTCGCCAATGACAAGCGTCTGCAAGCAGCAATGGAAGTCACTGGGTGCCCGGTAGCACAGTGCAAAACATAGCACACATACTCACCCTTATTTCCGAGGCACGCAGCGCGAGTGCCAGATGGTCTCCCTCGCATGAGAACGCTACCGCTGGAGCGTTCTGCGGCCGTGCTGAGAACGCGAAGTATCTCCAGGCGTGGGAGGAAGTCGGACGGAACGAGTTCTGACCCATCCACATCGGGGGCTGTGGAGGCTTCGGCCGCTTCGACAGCGACGAATACCGGCGTGGCACCCTGCACAAGGTGTTGGGCTTCGCGCATGCCCCCATTGCTCGATCCTTCACCACGCACGGGAGACCTTGTCTCGCCTGATGCCGATAGAATGAGCGAGCAGATCGGAGAGAGTTTCGCGAAGTCGAGCGAAGAGGAGCCACGCTTACCTTCTGCATCCCTCACCGCAGTAGGAGGTGGTGTCTGTTCGGCCACCAATCGTGGCGTGAGCGCCTCGGTGGTCGGGAGGGACAACCTCTCGGCAGCGTCGGGCGCCACAATGCCAAGCATGGGGCCCGCAACGTTATAGTGACCCTACGGAGGCGGGGGAGACCGCACACGAGGGCGCTTCGCCTGAGGATCCGAGGGCGATTCCTCCGTGACGTTAGCGGCCGCAGCTTCTGCTACGACTTCAGTCTCCGCTGCGCTGGATGTGTCCCGGGCAGCAGCAGTACTATCGGCCGCGGCCCTCTCGCCAGGAGTGACGCTCCCCTTCGGGTGGGCGGGTTCTGGCCCGGTCAAGGCCGCACCCGTATGCTCAACAGCGTCGGCGGACGATGCTGACGGTGGATGCGAGGCGGCGCGCCCTGTCGAACCGGCACGGTCGGGCGCGTTACCAGTTGAACGCCCCGCCCCAGCAGTGTCAGCCGCCGAGGTGGCTGGCAGGCTGGCTACGGCAGCATCGGTGCGAGTCCGGTGCTGCGAAGACGAGGCATCCGCATGGCCGCCCCGCCATGATGGCCCGGAGTCCCCGCGGGGGTCTCCGCTGGTGTCCGGCGCTCCGGCACAGCGATACCCAAAACCTCGCAGGTGCTGTTCACCCGCCCTTGCTTCGCCCTCTGGGTCGCGGCCTCGTGCAGCTTGTGCTCCTTGAGTGTGTACGGGCCAAGGAACACCTCAGCTGTGCGCTCGGCGTCTTCTAGCCGAGCCACTGCACAAAAGACAGCAGGGAGGTCACGCGAGGGCAGTACGGATACGTCAAGAGGCGCCTACTAAACGCCAAGCAACTTTTGAGGAGCAGAAGGTGGAAGCAGGCAAGACAAGGATGGGTGCACCCCGTCCTCTCGGTCGTCGCCCCGTTGCGCGTACTTCCATCGGGCGGAGAGGGGCGCCACACCGTACATCGTGAACTCTTCGGCCAAGTCACGCATACTTAGCCGGCGGGCAACGCCAGCAAGCCTCAATAGCCTTTGTGGGTCATCAGCCTCCGGCTTTACGCCTGGTGCGCTATTAAATGAGATTGGCCCGCCTCGGCATAGCAGGCCACTCGTGCTGGCCACGACGTAGTAAAACCACTGCCGTGTCCAGCCAGACTCCCACCTCTCCAAGCCGGCTGGTGCAGGGAATAGCGTCGAACAGGACTCATGTAGCACAAAGTCCACGCTGCCGAAATTGGAGATAGCCCCCTCAACCTTCCTGGGTCGGCAACATGCGTCGTGCAGGGCGGCAAACAGGCTTGCGCTGGGACGCCGGCCCACTGTCCGTGTGGCCCACGTGAAGACAGCTAGACGCACTATGGCGTTTGGCGTCAGCTGCGCTAGCTCCAACCCATAGGCCCGCAGGACTTCGCCCACAAACTTCGTTGAAGGCATTCGAAGGCCGGCGTCGAAGAATGCGACAAAAACGATCGCCTCCGTGTCCTGGGGCTTCGGCTCCGTCTCGTCACGGCGGGGCAAGCGAGCCCCATCGCGCAGCTTGATCTTCCTTTCCCGTACAAGCCGTTGCAGCGTCTCTTCTGTCACGCGGCTCCTCCCCAGCACGCGGGAGCAGCGACCTCCCGAGTACTCCATGGCGTCCCACCGCTTGTCGCCATGCAAAAGCCCCTGCAGCACCAGCTCGTAGTCCCCAGACGAGTGGGACGACTCGTCCCGACCAGGCGAGGAGCCGTCACCAGGATGGCAGGGGGCATCGCCATGGTCGGCCATTGCTCTCTAAGGATTAGGGAAAAAGGGCTATGGGCGCGAAATAAGCAAGGATGGACGGCAGGCGGGACAGAGTGCTCCTATCACAGCGATCGCGCTTTATAAGGCCCGCTCGCCCCCTCTACGACCAGCAGCGCAGGCAGATTAAAAACCACAGCAGATCGACTACCCACGACTGGAAAGAAGAACCGCCGGTGCCTAGAGGAGCGTGCCGGGTAGGTGGCCGGGCAGCGTGCAGCGCTAGTACAGGCCCGACACGTGTCCCACTTCCCTGGGGAAGAGGCGAACGGCCGCGCCCACGCAACCGCTCACGTCCCATGACGCATCGGGCATGAACCGCCGCGTGCCCCACCCACAGAAGGCAGACTGCATGACGCGACAGCCTTCCCCCTGACAGCCCAGGCGTCGACACGATTCCAGCCGCCATTAAAAGCGCACTACCAAACCGCGGGGTCGCAGCGGTCCCAAAGTGTGGCGACGTCGGCAGCGCAAGGCCCGCTTTTACCACTACGACTCGGCCCCCAAGGACGGAGCGCGCGCGTCTACTTTGGCTAGGCGCCAGCTCCGCGCCACCCGCTCGAAGGTAGGCGGCGAGCGTCGCGCGTCTACGCCGGCTAGGCGCCGGCTCGCCGCCACCCGCTCGAAGGTAGGCGACGAGCGCGCGCGCTCATTTTCCGGCAGGCGCCGGCCCACGCCACCCGCTCAAGGGTAGGGGACGGAGCGCGCGTCTGCCGGCTGCGCAGGTGCGGCCACCGCCACCCGCTCGAAGGGTAGGGACGGAGCGCGGCGCGTCTACGCCGGCCAGGTGCCGCTCGGCGCCACCCGTTCAAGGGTAGGGGACGGAGCGCGCCTCTCGCCGCCAGGCGCGGCCCACCGCCACCCGCTCAAGGGTCGGGGCGAGCGCGCGCGTCACGTTGGCTAGGCACCAGCCCGCTACCACCCGCTCGAAGGGTAGGGAACGGAGCGCGGCGCGTCTACCGGCAAGGCGCGGCTCCGCTGGCACCCATTCGAAGGGTAGGGGACGGAGCACGCGCGCGTCTACTTCGACTTGACGCCAGCTCTGCGGCGTCGGCTCCCGCAGCTTGATACCGGCGAGCAATACGAAAGCGCGACGCGCGCGTAGGAGGTCGTCTTCTCGATCGCCGCACCAACCTAGCCGCGGCTTCAGCTTGGATCTCGACTTCGGGAAACAAACCCGCATGCACGAGCTCACCCATTGGCACCAACCACACATGGCAGAAGAGAAGATCATGTCGCGCAAAGTTTGGCTTGTCTTCCTCAACAGACCACCCCCAGTGCGTCCGTCTTTTTTCAAAGTAATACGGACGGGCTCCATCAGGAACCTCGACTGAAGGTGGGTCTGTTGAGAAGAACAGGGCAAACCTTGCCGTCGCACGCAAAAACGCACCGCGAGGGCAGAGGCGTGACTGGTCACCCATGGTAGGCGCCAATCAAGCTCCCAATAAAAATGGACCTCCATCAGTACATCAACATTCCTCAAGCCGCTCAGCGTCGCTAGGAAATGTTGATGCACGGAAGGGGCCTATTTTCGGGGAGCAGTTTCTATCCACAGGCACGATACAGAAACAACACCATACCAGCGCCGTATATATACCCCATCGGCAGGAGTCCAACCGGCGGAAGTCCAATCGCCGGCAGTCCGTCGCCACATTAAATGGCCACGACGCCTCAAGGCCCGCACTGCGCCAAGCCCGCTTCACCACGTGGACGGCCAGAAGAAGGAACGTTGCAGCACGTCCACTATCACTTAATGCCGGCGCAACGACCTCCGACTCACTTCGACTAGCCGCCAGCTCCGCTGCCACCCGTTCGAAGGGTAGGGGACGGAGCGCGCGCACGCGACCAAGCGCCAGCTCAAAACGGAGCGCTCTTGCGTCAGCCCCAGCTGCAATCCAGGCATCGGTTTCGACCACGGCCTCAGACCCCGCTGTACATCAAAGCTCCGCAAGTTCGGGGAAGTTCACAGGCCGCAGGGATGGAGGGGGCCAAAGGACTCGACATCATGGCTTCGGCCCTGTGAAGCACTTCACCATGAGAGGCTCCTGTTGTAGGGGTGACCCCCACCTAAACCCAGCAGGCCTGTTAGAAGGTTGTAAGGCCCAGAATAAGCCATGTGTAATGCCATAAGTGCCCCTGAAGGGCATACTCGGATGTAAGGGTACAATTGTAAAAACACTCCCCATATATATATATGGAATACAGGCTGTGGGGAGGACCCAAGCCATTACTGTCACTTTCTCCAACTCTCCACTACCATCTCTCTCTCTGTTTGGTCTGTAGCCACAACACTTAGTTTACATTGGTACATATTACATTGCTTGTTGTGTTAGTATATAGTATATAGTATAGGCACATAACTCCTCTCTCTGTCCACATCACCCCCTCCCTTCTCCCCCTTCCCTCTACTCCTCTCCTCTCTTCCTAACATTGAGCATCATGTTTCACTTTTCTTGCTTCCTCATCTTATCATGTTTCACTTTTCTTGCTTCCTCATCTTATCATGTTTCACTTTTCTTGCTTCCTCATTTAGTAGCGGGACGGCCAAGATTAATCTTGTGCAACCCTACAATTTGAGAGCACAAATTAACCAATCAAGGAAGAGTATATGATCAAAGGACATGAAGCAAGTAACACATTCTAGTGTATCCGGATAAAGAAATCTTGCGATTATTGCAAAAGATACATTGACCATTTGGGTGGAAAGAAATACATTGTGTCATCAGGCTCATGACTGCCAATTTGAAGCATAGCATAGCATCCGAGGCACATCCGAGGCCTGCAGCTGTGTCTTGAAGAATGCCAAGAGCTAGTCTTCAGATGTGGCATTCCTCAAACTATAAATTATGAATCTTATTCTCATAACCCATCTGAAGACCAGCTCTTGGCATTCCTCAAGACACAGCAGTAGGCCTCGGATGTGCCTCGGATGCTATGCTATGCTTCGAATTGGCAGTCATGCGCCTGACGAAACAGTTAATCTTTCCGCCCAAATGCTCCATGTATCTAGCCAAAAAACAGCAAATGAAGCAAGTGACATACTCTAGTGTTCTCGTTCAATGAACCGGATACACTAGTTTGTGTCATTTGCTTCATAGACCTTTGTTTAGGGACTTTAGCAACTAAAGTAGGTGCTAGGATAGGCACATCACCCCCTCTCTATGTCCATATCACCCCCTCTCTTCTCCCCCTCCCCTCTACTCCTCTCCTCTCTTCCAAGTCAATATGATAACTTTCTCATCTTATCCAAATAGACCCACAAAATGAGCAACATGTCACCCGCACATTCTTCATAGAACTTTGTTTAGAGACCTTGTAGTAATAGTATTACAAAATTCAAGGCAATTATAGTACAAAAGTTCAAAAAAAAAAAGAAATTCCCAGATTCTTCGGTGAGCAGCCGATATAGCCGACTTCTTGGTGGCGACTATCTATCTGCTTCTTCCCACTTCTTTTCTTCATCTCGGTCTCGGATCACGTCGCGAGCGATGATTCGATTAGATGAATCATCGCTCATCGGCGCACGTGATCCGGAGACCGAGATGAAGAAAAGAAGTGGGAAGAAGCAGATGGATAGTCGCTCAAAGAAGAAGTCGCTATGTCGGCTGCTCACCAAGAATCTGAATGTCTTTTTGCACTTTGTAAGAAAATTAACTTGAATTTTGCGGAAAAGAAGGACTTGATACATTGGTACATTGCTAAGATAGGCACATCACCCCTCTCTATGTCCATATCACCCCTCCCTTCTCCCCTCCTCTACTCCTCTCCTGTCTTCCAATTCAATATGATCACTTTCTCATCTTATCTTAATAGACCCAAAATGAGCAACATGTCACCCGCGCATTCTTCAACATCATCGCGGAGGCGTCCGCTCCAACATCAAGACGCCAAGGAAGAGGGCTATCAAAGAAGCTCGAGGGCCGCTGGACCATCACAATGGTGAATGCATCCGGGTCCCTATCCTTCCTCAAAAGCAATAAACGCATTCGAACCATGGTCGGAGTAGTTGCACGAGAAGCAATTGAGATCACATACAATTCGTGGAAGAACGTGCTCGACACTCGAAACGTGAGTCGTGGACCGAAATTTTGGCATCGTTCGAGTTCCCGAAGAACACCTGGACGCTGTGCAACAACAAACCTACAAAGCGGCGTGCAAAGCATGGAAGAACTTTAAGAGCACGCTTATCAGGAAATACGTGGAGACGGACGAAATGCCTGTTCACAAATACCCATTCTTGGAACCACAATGGGAAGAGTTCAAGGCGATGAAAACGACCAAAGATTTCAAAAGTACAAGTGTGGCGCACAAGGCCCTCCAGGCAAAAAATACACACCCTCACAGACTTGGCACATCTGGGTATGTGGGTAAAATCCCGCAGTGGAGGAAGGAGGATGAGCTGGCAGCTGCATAGGACATCGCCCCGCCGTTTTCCAATATCCCGGATGACTGCGCTCGAAATTGGATTAGAGCAAGGTCATCTACAACGACATCAGGGGACGTCACCTTTCGAAACCCTGCAGACCAGCAAGTGTCCGAGCGCCTGGTAAGATATCGATCGAACTACGTAGCTTGTAATTACTCCACAACTTCGTACGAATTGAAATGACATGTCGTGCTCTTGCAGGAAGAGCTGAGTTTTCAATCTACCCTGGGATCATTCCAGGGAACAAGGGAGAATGATATGCTCTCCGTGGCCCTGGGAAACAAGGAGCACCCGGGCCGTACGAGAGGCCTTGGGCTTTACGTTCCTTGGAAACATGGTTTCCAAGATAACTCCGACATGTATCGGCGCAGGAAGAGAAACAAAGCCGAGCGTGACGCACAGCTACGAGAAGAGATCAAGGCATCTCTTAAAGAGGAGATACTGGATTCGCTGGCTGATGTAATCAGAGATGAGGTGCGAAAACAGACGAGAAAGTCGGCAGAGCGGCCGCCTTGCTCCTATGCTAGCCACCCGCACAACCGTCCGAGTAGGCTGCGCGTCCAATCCGACGCAATCCCGTGCCAAATTTCCGTGGACGACATCCTCGGTAATAATTATTACCTCTCGAATGCTTGCTCCATTGGTAGGCCTATTCGAGTAGCTAATTTTGTATCGTTATGTAGGAGCCTCACGGCGCGTGCTCCAAGTGAGATATGGCTCCATTCCCTTTGTACGCTTGGGGCCGTGCATATTCGTCAGTATCGGGCCATGGTGCACGGTCAAGCTTTAGCGCCGAGTTTCGCAAAAGTTAATGTGGATGGTGTGTATGTCAATTTTGAGGTGGTCCCGCCATCAAGCCCCCAACGACGAGATCGTGACTCTAGGATGAGCCATTGGAACATTCATCCGGTGGCCCAAAAGCGACATCTCCTCGGAGGCTTCTTCACCGGTGGCGGGACGAGCAACTTGCTGGTGCCATCGCCATTACAAGACCAGTCGGTTCTACCACCGGATACTACACCGGTGCTATCTCCACGGGCCCTATTCTCGCCAGAGCAACTTGCACCGTTGCTACCTTCAAAGTCAACTTCCGTGAAGTCGACCTATAGCCGAGGCAGCAAGGCCAGCAAGGGCAAAGCAAAGAAGACCAATGATGATATTCCGTACCACCCTTTGGCCCGCAAATTCGTGCTTGGCGAGCCGTTGCTCGAGCAAAATGACCTCCAAAAGCTACCACATAGTTGCATGCAATTGCACACGTGGTATATGCAGCAGTCCAATAAGCTAGAGGGAGAACGGACTTCAAGTATCACTGTCAAATTCACCAAGGAAGATTTACACCACAGTCTTCAAGAGTGTATGTTCGTGGTCACCTTTGAGGATTTATTCGATCTGTTCATGCTCAACGCTCTTGACGTCTCAATCATTCGATGCTGGATGCTGTAAGTGTGTACAATCACAGTCTCTGTTAATGTCATACCGATAAATGCCATATCTTATTTTTTGCTTTCGTGTGTATATATATAGACACATGTTGATTAAAGCTAGATTATCCAACTCATCAGCTGGTTTCTTGGACCCACAATTGGTCGCCAAGGATACCATCGACCAGGAGACACCCCTCGTTGAGAGGTACATTGCAGCAGGACTGCTGGGTTGCCGCAATAAGGAATATGTACTTATGCCCTTCAATCAGAACTTTCATTGGATTTTAATAGTAATTGTACCAAAATGGAACAAGGTATATTACCTTGATTCCCTAAATAAGAATAAAATGGACTTCACAGTTGTCAGCCAAGTAATCGATAGGTAAGCACATATTCCCCATACATATCTACATTGTACTCTTTCTTTCCTTCCGAATGATTAAGGTTAACTTTTCGAATTACGAGGGCGTTCGCGATGTACATTGAAATGGGAGGTGACTCAAGCGCGGGCCAAAGGCCTGTGACACATGTTCGAGATTTTAAGGTATTCGCTATTTCACATTAATTAATCCTATGCAACAGTTGGTACTAATGCCTCTTGAACTAACACATTCCATTTTTGCGGTGCCACCGGCAATGGGCAACACATGTGGATACTACGTTTGCCAACATATGGAACTACTCCTCGATTCCTCGAGGCTCACCAATCGCAAGGTTTGTCACTCTTCCCATAATTACTTCATACTTATCACGTTACATATATATGCACATTGATATTCCTATCGACAGGCTGTGTTCATCCCGTCAACTGCATTGAAACAGTCTAATTTTGGAGGGATTCAAGGAGAGTTGGCGTACTTTTTGCTGACTCAAGTCATAAAGCCAGGAGGACGGTTTCACTGCGCACCATGATTTCTTATTGGTCTTATCACTAAGTGTAAATGCAGTGTAGATCTTTTGTAACTGTGCATTTGTTAATGGATATTTCATTTCAATTCAATTAATCGATTTGCGAAATGGATGCATGCTTTATGTTTGTGAAATGAAGTGCGATGTCAATTGGATGTTTTATGTCTGTGAAATGTATCTGAAAGCAAATGAGATGTGTGAATTGTATGTTTTTGGTCTGTGATTATCTGCTTGTTTCAGAGGGCATGGCTAGCATTCTTGAGGCTAGCCAATAAGAGAAATATATGTAGGGGTCGAAGGGAATATCACAGATGGTTTTTACTCAAAAGCATGCAGTGATAATCGATATCCTGACGGTTTTTAACTAAAAACCATCTGTGATTATCAGCTATCACAGACGGGTTTTAACTAAAAACCATCTGTGATTATCAGCTATCACAGACGGTTTTTACTCAAACCGCTCGCGATAGCCCATAATCACGATGGTTCAAAACCGTCTGTGATGACCTTCGATTATCATCGACCCATAAATACGCACGGTTCACAAACCGCTCGTGATGACATTTTCAACCATCGTGATGACCTTTTTCGTAGTAGTGTCTCCACGTCAAGATTCTTGCCAAGGATGTTTTGACATAGCAAATTCAGCTGTCCATGGCGTATCTATCTGCAGACCACAAGTAAATGCCGATCATCTTGCGTTATCATCTCCTCAAGATCACCCATGTCGGGCAATGAATCGGTGTAGATGAAATGCGGGAGGGCCCGACAACAAAGCAGTGCATGTCTTCGATGCTTACACACGGCATCTTCGCCTCCTCAACCATAAAGCTCTGCTCTAAAGATAGGTGACCGCATGGCCAGCAATATCTTGTGCGCCGCAAGGTCGCCCCTCCAACACCGAATTGACATCTGCTCCTCCTTTTCTTCCAACAACTTGCCAAGATGGTCGGTGATGTTGGTGGGCACCCGATTTCAGAATTCGCATGTTTTTGGACCTTTGGTTCTTTGACGATTGTAAGCACACATTTAATCGTGCGGCGATCGTCCGAATGTACCCGATCCTCGATGCTTTCAGATCTTGGTTGAACTAACACTACAACTCCAAACCGACCAGTGTTCCCAAAGTTGAACACACTTGGTTGTTTTAGGACACCAGCGGCTCGCAACCGGAAGGCTTCACCAATCCGAGGTCATAGAACGACCGCACCTCGGCATTTCTGCTCATGAACTCGAGATAGACTGAGACAAGGTCTTTGACAGCCTCGGTATCTCCGTCGGGGTAGAAGCGGATCGCCTAATCATAGCCGCCGATGGTGAAGGTGGCTGACCAGACGAACTTGCCGACGCTGATGCCCTTCTTGAGGCTGTACCCGACGATCTTGAACACGTGCGTTCCCTGCGCCGCCTCCGTGGTGCAACTCGACGCCGTCTCGTTGCATTCGGGCGCCATCCTCCCTGCAACCAAGATCTAAGAACAGGTAGTGGGGAACGGATCATACGAGAGGAAAAGAGGCAGATTAGTTTAGTAGTAGCAGTAGCAGTAGTAGAAGAAGAAGCAGCAGCAAGCAAGCGAGAGGAGGTGGTGGAAGCAACGAACCTTGGAAGAGGACAGGAGGAACCGGAGGTGGTCGGCGGGCGGCTGTAATACCCTAAATATGCGAAAGGGAAAATGATAGCATTTAAAGAGCAAAGTTTGCCGTCAGACCCATCCACCTGTTAGGGTGTCGATTTAGTTTCACGCACAGAGGTTCCCAGACCATCCCAGGATGGTCGGCACCGTCTAGAGAGCCGTATAACTAGTGCTCTTAGAGGTTTCCGGACCGCCTAGGGATAGTCGGCACCGTCTAGCGTTTCGGTGTTCATCATCCGGCAAATTTCTATCTTACCTTTTATCGACTTACCGCTGCAGTAAAAGAAACCCCAAAGCCAGCTTAACCTTGGACCAAAATGCCCCTGAGCAGTCAGTTATATGAGGAAGGAATGGGAGGGCGATTCGGTCATTTCACGATTGCGAAGGGCAGCCCCATATAAAGCCAGCACCTCATGGCAAAGCCATTTTATTTCCCCAACCGTGAGACCAAGCCCATTTCACCATTCTATCCCAACCGAGAGCCACAACCAAGGTAAGAACAGAGCCAACCGAAAACACACACTCTATTCCTTCACAGTTCACACTGCCGAGCCAAGAAAGCCAACCTCAGAGCACAAGCTCGTTTCTCCTCTCTTCTTCTCCACTAGAACAGTCCCACATAGCCTTGCCATCTCGGCCAGCCACGAGTAAGCGGCGGGAGGAGCTGGGGCGGTGGGGAGGCGCCGACGCCGTGGAGGCGGTCGGTTTGGGGAGGAGCCGCCGGCGGCGCCCCAGATCCACGGGCCGAGGCCCTCCGCGCCGCTAGCCACTGAGAGGGAGAGGGAGGCGAACAGAGGGGAGACCGGCGGCGGCAAGTGGCCGGCGGCAAGGGGGAAGCTGGCACGCCCATGCACCGTGCGCCGCCTGGAGGCCAGCCGCTTGGCCAGCGCATGAGAGAGGGAAGGAGAGGGAGAGAATGGGGGAGGGCCGTGGAGGCGGAGAGGCCGGCACGCCCTTGCGCCGCCGCGCCGCCTGGAGAGGCCCTGGGGGCCGAGTGGAGTGAGGAAAGGGGAGAGGAGGCCGGTTCGGCCAGCAGAGATAAGGAGGAGAGAGAGGAAAGAAATGGAAGAGAAAAGAAAAGAAGAAAAGAGAAAGAAAAGGAAGAAAGAGAAGAGAAGGAAAAAAGGGAGAGGAGAAAAAGAAAAGAGGAGAAAACGAAAGAGAGAGAAAATAGGGTTTTGGCACCTGCGCAACAGGTCCCTCGAAACCCGGGCGTTTACGCCAGCGATCGGGATTTGCGCTTAGAGTCGTTGTTCACCGTTTATGCTCTGGTATTTATTTGCCGTTGAGTCGGGTTAGCATGTACGCAGGTGGAGATACCGGGTCGGAGCCGTCCACGCGTCATCCCCGAGGCTAATCAGGCAAGTACATTGTAAAGCGGTGAATTCGGGTAGTGATTTCGGTTAAAATTGAATAATTTGGGGTAAGGTTACCTTTTCCGGGTGCATAGTAAGAAAAGATGAATGATGAACGTTAAGACATGATAAGTTGAAAAGCATAAATAAACTTGTATGTACATGGTAGAATAGTGGATTGTGGTGAAATATTGGTATCTTTATGTCTTTGGTGACGTGTTCTACACTGACTTATGATTTCGTGTTAATCGTACTTGGATGAGTGTTGCTTATAATTAAGTGCCACAGTGAAAGCATGTTGCATTATGCATTGCACTCATTCACAGACAACAGGACCTACCTCGGTGGGTGGTATACCGGTATAAGCTATAGTTACAGACGCATTACAGATGCATTGGATTGCATTGCATGAAAATAGAACAGAACAGTGATACAGTTACAGATGTATTGTATTGCATAAAAGAGTTAATAATGAAGCAGATACAGGGATAGCGATGTATAGTTCACAAAGATGGGAGGTGATAACAGTAAAATGATTACAGAGATAGTGATGTGTAGTTCATAGAGATGGAAGGTGGTAACGAGGAAATAGCTACAAAAATAGTGATGTATAGCTCATAGAAATGAGGAGTGGTGATAGTAGAATGGTACAGAGATAGTGAGGAATAGCTCACAGAAATGGGAAGTGATGGTTGTAGAATATTACAGAGATAGTAAGGAGCAGTTCCCAGAAATGGGAAGTGAAGGCGGTAGAATAGTTACAGAGATAGTGAGGTGTAGTCCGCAGAGATGGGAAGTGATAACCGATAAGTAGTATAGGCTAAAGAGTTGAGAATGTGCATGAGCATGTGTGTGGGCATATGCATAATAATCGGTGGATGAGAATCGATAAGGATATGAAAAAGGGGCATGTGCATGATGAATAGCCCGTCGGATCTTGAAATGGTTAAATGGAAGAGTGGTTAATGAAATTGGAATGATAATAGTCTAATGAATGAACCTGTTATTTGCTGTTTTGCTTTGTACTTGCTGAGTCGGTGGACTCAGCCTTGCTTTGTTGATGTTTTTTAGGTGACCGTTGAAGACGTCAGGCACGGGCGGGAGTAGCACATGGATAACTGGCACGAACCAGCAGCACTCATGTATCACTTTTGTCAATGTACTTTAGTTTTGTTAGGCTAGAATAATCACTGAAAATGCTATGATGTAACTAAACGCAGTATTATAAACGAATTTAATGTTGGTTTAAATTCCTCTGGTGTTAATGAAGTGGTAAGAGTTACAGAAGTGGTAACATCTTGGCCCAGAGGGTGGGCGGGGTGTTACAGTTGGTATCAGAGCGGGCGTTAGGTCTGTGGTAAAGAAACTTGATAACTTAGTTTAATTATTCAACTAAAATTTGACTTAGGCCTAATAATTAAATTAAAATTTGACACACTGGTGCACCATAGGATGGGGAATGGGTCTTACATTTCATTTACGCTTTCACAGCCTTAGTGTTGATTTGCAATGCTTGATGTTGATGCTCGTGAGTTGATAGCAAGCATTTGAACTGGTTATTTGTGTGTCCTACGGGACTTTACCGTGATTGTGTCGTGTACCGATGCAATAGAGACTGAGACCGTGGCCACGGGAGAGGCCTGGTCATGTTGCCAATTGTGGCATTGAGGTAGTGATGTTTTGTTTCAGTTTCGGGAAGTTGGTTCCCTTTGGTTAGCAACTCGTTGAGTTGTTTGGATAATACCTGATAGTGGGGAGTGTACCATGCAAGTCTGGTTTTCGGGAGAATTTTGATTATATGAATGGTTGGAGTAACTTGCATGATGAGACAAATATCTTTTTTTAGAGAAGGCAGTATCCAATAGTGGTTGAAGTGTTGGATTAGGTGTATATGGGTTATGGAGGTTAAAGTAACAAGTTAGTAGGACAGGGTATTCTAAATTGTGAGAATCTAGAGAAGTAATTGATTTTAGTTATGTTTGTGGGATTGAAGTTGAGTTAAACCCAATGAGGATTTAGTAGTAACATGAGTAGTAGCGGTGTAAAGCATATCCATTTCTGTTTAATAGTTGGATTTGAATTATTGGTGAACCAGTTGGTGATTATAGTTGCTTAGACTATTAAGCCACATTGAATGTCTGGTATCATGATGGTCCCAATCGATTAGCCCAATTGTGCAATCTAGGCATGCTAAGAAGTGTGCTAATGCATTATTTTGGTGGAAAATTCCTCATGGGGTTATCCTTTCAATTGATAATAGGCGAAGGATTATAAAGCCAAGTCCGCTAATCCCGCACCATGATTGATTATTATAATCATGACCAATGTTTTGGAAGATTCTAATAGTTGTAATGTTAGAACTCTATTGAGGTTAGTTGGGCGGATAAGAATGAGGATCTTAATATTGGATAAATCTTCCAGTTAAATTGAATGGAGGAGAATTGTCATAGAGTTGATTGAGACTTAAATTTTGGGGGGATGAAGCTAATAATGTTCTAGTGAGAATTGGTGGCAATATTTAAGCGTGAATTGGTGGAGTTGCCATTGCATTTGGTAGGAAATCATGTGCACACCTCCGGAAGTAGAACAGATGGATTTTATGCTTAAAAGTAATTGTGGTTTACGGAAGTACATACGAGGTGTGCTAAAACCCGAGTGATTGATCATCCTTAAAGATGAGCTGGCGGAGATTAATTAAGCGCCCTGGAATTAGGTGCTCATGGGATTATTTATTGATAGTGGATCTTTTGATCAGAGAGCCTTGACCACATCTTGTGGTATGCGCGCTTGATAGACGTTATGATTGTGTTGTTTTGCACAGTAAGACGGTAGTGTTTGATGAACTATAGAGTAAATATGGAAGAATAAAGTATCCGGTGAGCCGTGGGAAGGTTCAAGATGGGATACTAAAAGTCAATGACTTATGTATTAGCAAATAGAGATTTGCTAATATATGCAAGCAGTACAAGAGGTACTGGCTTGATGTGGTTATGGGGAAGAGAATTTTAATTGATTTCTATGTTGGTGTTTGGTAGAAACACTGTGTGTTTTAGCGTGCATTATCATTTGGGGTTCATGACTTCGAAGGAGGTCATGTTCGGTTCCATCAATGATGAATACTTGGAGGTACAGTAGGAGATCCGCATGACTCACAGATTGATTTATGTGCAAGTGTCGTGAGTGCTACATGACTTCCCTCACTTCTGCATATGAGATTTCCCGGACGAGTGGTCCGTGGCGCCCCCGAACGCGTAAGTTTCGGGCGTACCTAGGAACGAAGTCCTAGGCGTACTCAGGAATGAGTCCTAAGCGTTTTCCAAACTTATAATTTCGGTTGTCTTGAGTTGAGAGTCTAGAGTGGGCCCGGGCGCGTCAACTAGGGTAATGTAATATTGGATTTTGTTGCATCTCTCCGTTTTCTTGGTGTTAATTGCCAATTTGTTTGTTATGAGATGCAGTTTATTATATTTTGTTCATTCGTGCATATCATTGAATGCCAGAATTCGGGGACAAATTCTGTTAAGGGGGTAGAATGTAATACCCCAAATATGCGTAAGGGAAAATGATAGCATTTAAAGAGCGAAGTTTGCCGTCAGACCCATCGACCTGTTAGGGTGTCGATTTAGTTTTGCGCGCAGAGGTTCCCAGACCATCCCAGGACGGTCGGCACTGTCTAGAGAGCCGCATAACTAGCGCTCTCAGAGGTTTCCGAACTGCCTAGGGATAGTCGGCACCGTCTCGCGTTTCGGGCGTTCATCATCCGGCAAATTTCTATCTTACCTTTTATCGACTTACCACTGCAGTAAAAGAAACCCCAAAGCCAGCTTAACCTTGGACCAAAATGCCCCTGAGCAGTCAGTTATATGAGGAAGGAATGGGAGGGCGATTCGATCATTTCACGATTGCGAAGGGCAGCCCCATATAAAGCCAGCACCTCATGGCAAAGCCATTTTATTTCCCCAACCGTGAGACCAAGCCCATTTCACCATTCTTTCCCAACCGAGAGCCACAACCAAGGTAAAAACAGAGCCAACCGAAAACACACACTCTATTCCTTCACAGTTCACACTGCCGAGCCAAGAAAGCCAACCTCAGAGCACAAGCTCGTTTCTCCTCTCTTCTTCTCCACTAGAACAGTCCCACATAGCCTTGCCATCTCGGCCAGCACAGGTAAGCAAGGTGAGTTTCCAATCAAGGGAATACCACACGCACACATAGAAAGATTGAAGGTAGGGGCGACCGAGGAAGGCGAGGTGGCACATGCGACAGAGGGCGGCGGAGGTGGCCTGCGGCCGTTGGCCGAGCCAGCCGGGCAGTGCCCAGCGCCCTACCGCCACCGTACGCGCAAGGGGTGGGCACGGGTTCGGCCCGGACCCGAGGCGTAGTAGAGGGGGAGCGGCGGGGAGGAGCTGGGGGGCGGTGGGGGAGGCGCCGACGTCGTGGAGGCGGCCGGTTTAAGGAGGAGCCGCCGGCGGCGCCCCAGATCCACGGGCCGAGGCCCTCCGCGCCACTAGCCACTGAGAGGGAGAGGGGAGGCGAACAGAGGGGAGACCGGCGGCGGCAAGTGGCCGGCGGCGAGGGGGAAGCTGGCGCGCCCATGCGCTGTGCGCCGCCTGGAGGCCAGCCGCTTGGCCGAGCGCGCATGAGAGAGGGAAGGAGAGGGAGAGAATGGGGGAGGGCCGTGGAGGCGGAGAGGCCGGCGGTGCCCATCGGCCGGTGGCGGGGAGGGGCCGGCGCGCCCTTGCGCCGCCGCGCCGCCTGGAGAGGCCCTGGGGGCCGAGTGGAGTGAGGAAAGGGGAGAGGAGGCCGGTTCGGCCAGAAGAGATAAGGGGGAGAGAGAGGAAAGAAATGGAAGAGAAAAGAAAAGAAGAAAAGAGAAAGAAAAGGAAGAAAGAGAAGAGAAGGAAAAAAAGGGAGAGGAGAAAAAGAAAAGAGGAGAAAACGAAAGAGAGAGAAAAAGGGTTTGGCACTGCGCAACAGTCCTCGAAACACAGGCGTTTACGCCAGCGATCGGGATTTGCGCTTAGAGTCGTTGTTCACCGTTTATGCTCTGGTATTTATTTGCCGTTGAGTCGGGTTAGCATGTACGCGGGTGGAGATCCCGGGTTGGAGCCGTCCACTCGTCATCCCCGAGGCTAATCAGGCAAGTACATTGTAAAGCGGCGAATTCGGGTAGTGATTTCGGTTAAAATTGAATAATTTGGGGTAAGATTACCTTTTCCGGGAGCATAGTAAGAAAAGATGAATGATGAACGTTAAGACATGATAAGTTGAAAAGCATAAATAAACTTGTATGTACATGGTAGAACAGTGGATTGTGGTGAAATATTGGTATCTTTATGTCTTTGGTGACGTGTTCTACAGTGACGTATGATTTCGTGTTAATCGTACTTGGATGAGTGTTGCTTATAATTAAGTGCCACAGTGAAAGCATGTTGCATTATGCATTGCACTCATTCACAGACAACAGGACCTACCTCGGTGGGTGGTATACCGGTATAAGCTATAGTTACATACGCATTACAGATGCATTGCATTGCATTGCATGAAAACAGAACAGAACAGTGATACAGTTACAGATGTATTGTATTGCATAAAAGAGTTAATAATGAAGCAGATACAGGGATAGCGATGTATAGTTCACAAAGATGGGAGGTGATAACAGTAAAATGATTACAGAGATAGTGATGTGTAGTTCATAGAGATGGAAGGTGGTAACGAGGAAATAGCTACAGAAATAGTGATGTATAGCTCATAGAAATGAGGAGTGATGATAGTAGAATGGTACAGAGATAGTGAGGAATAGCTCACAGAAATGGGAAGTGATGGTTGTAGAATATTACAGAGATAGTAAGGAGCAGTTCCCAAAAATGGGAAGTGAAGGCGGTAGAATAGTTACAGAGATAGTGAGGTGTAGTCCGCAGAGATGGGAAGTGATAACCGATAAGTAGTATAGGCTAAAGAGTTGAGAATGTGCATGAGCATGTGCGTGGGCATATGCATAATAATCGGTGGATGAGAATCGATAAGGATATGAAAAAGGGGCATGTGCATGATGAATAGCCCATCGGATCTTGAAATGGTTAAATGGAAGAGTGGTTAATGAAATTGGAATGATAATGGTCTAATGAATGAACCTGTTATTTGCTGTTTTGCTTTGTACTTGCTGAGTCGGTGGACTCAGCCTTGCTTTGTTGATGTTTTTTAGGTGACCGTTGAAGACGTGAGGCACGGGCGGGAGTAGCACATGGATAACTGGCATGAACTAGCAGCACTCATGTATCACTTTTGTCAATGTACTTTAGTTTTGTTAGGCTAGAATAATCACTGAAAATGCTATGATGTAACTGAACGCAGTATTATAAACGAATTTAATGTTGGTTTAAATTCCTCTGGTGTTAATGAAGTGGTAAGAGTTACAGAATTGGTAACATCTTGGCCCAGAGGGTGGGCGGGGTGTTACAGCGGCGGCGAACACGGTGAGCGACGATGGCGAGGAAGCTTCTTGGAGGAGAGTCAGAAGGGAGAGGATTCGCCTCCGATGATTGTTGTTGTGATTACATACCAAACAGTAAGATGGAAATGTAGTGATAGAGATGATAGATGAACAATGCTTGGGTTTTCCCATACGTAGGGAGCATTTACAAGTATGTCCTTACACTCACGTATCCCTCCGTGGGGGTACTTAGGTCATTACACGCATCCCATTTTGGGCTTTACAAACCCTTGGCAGGCCAGCTGGGTTTAGGTGGGGGCCACCCTTACGACAGGAGCCTCTTATGTTGAAGAGCTTTACGGGCTGTAGCCATGCTGCTGAGCCTATGACAATTGCCTAGATTAATCAACCGATGGCCAGAATGCTAGGTTGGGTCGCCTATTAACGAACTTCTATGGCTGTGGGCTTATTACTTTGATTAAAATTTTTAGTTTTTGGTATTTTCACGAGAGAGATTATAGAGAGATACTCACTTGTGATTTTGATTGGTACAGATGTTGAGTTTTTAATGTGTACTACAATTAATTTGTAGACCCCATCTTGAAAAAATACTCTATTTGAAAGTTAGATACTGTAGCAAAAGCCGCTTTTAAAAGATGCAAGGAACATGCTATTAATTTCTACTTCTGCTCCTACCAACCACTATTATTCATCAGTCACTACTTTTTATCAGTCATTACTTTCTGTTTTATATATTATAATATATTTTTATTTTATTAAATCATAATTTCTTAAGTTGCATGATAGTCTGAATATTACAGTGTTTTCATTACAATATCATTCTTACATAATATACTACTATCGGTCAGTCACTATTATTTATCAGTAGCTTTTATCAGCCACTACTATTCATCAGCTATAGTCAGAAGCCATCAGCAAAAACCAATTTAACCAATGGGCCCCAAATCTGGCACTTGTATGATCCATCCAGTATCCTATCCAACTTTTTTTGGAGCGAGAAAGTATACTATCCAGTAGTGCCACATGTTTTCTGGACTTTTAAGTATATTTGGCACTGTTTGGCACTATATTTACAAAAATGGTCGTATGCCTAGCGTATTGATAAAAATAACATTTTTGTTGTCTGGTGGCCGGATGACAGCACGTGTGGGCTGACGTGTAGCCGCTGCGGTCCTGCGGTGGGACAGCAGGCGGTCTACCGTCCCACCACCAGATGGTAGGGGACCTACCGTCCCACCACCAGGTGGTAGGTGATTAAACCGGCTGATTATTTGGCTTAATTATCTGCCCTAATTTACTTTTTATGCTTACTATTTATTTGAATTTTTAAATATAGCAAATAAACTATAAAAATTACAAATTCTATGTGCAGTCTGCCAGTCTCTTGACATAACGTACTTAACTGTGGCAAGATAGAGGTAAAAGAAGATTATTTTCGCTTTTGACTGTTGTTTTTTTTGCTAAAATTATATTGTCGCGGCTGTTAGCTTTTTTGAGTCATTTAATTAAGGAAAAAATAATAAAAAATGGAAAACACTTCTATATCTGCACAGACAATGCAAAAAAGAGAAAAAACTAAAAGCACTAAAAAAAGAAAATTAAGAAGCCAATGCGTTTATTCCAACTTTTGGCTTATGGTTAAAGGCCAAAGTCTTTGTCCTTGATGGAGCTCCATTAAAATATGGTTCTATTCTTTTTCAGTTTTTGACTTTTACTTTTGACTTTTCTATAGTAACTAGCTTTTAAACGAAATATCTTTTCAAGATAGGGTCTACTAGTTAATTATATTACATACTGTACCGACTTCATTTATATTGGCAAAACCACACGTGAGTTTCTGTTACTCTGTAATCTCTCGCACGAACAATCTAAAAATCACAAGCCGCAGTTAAAAACCATAATCCTCAGTAAAAAAAAAACCAGGGCCAGAGGTCTGATTAGTATCAGTTGATGACGAGACTATGATAGGAGTCACCAATCACTTGGCTGGCTGACTGACTGCAATCACACGGCACACTCAAAGTGACGGAGCCAGGATTGGAGTGCAAGATGGACATCTCCTCCTCCCTAGCGTCGCCCTCGTTGGATTCGGCACGGCACGCCATGGTCGCACGCCGTCACGAGAAAAACTATTAAATCGTGATTTTTACGCCTTTGCGGCAACGTAAAGAAAAACTAAAAAATGGGATTAAAATATAAATACGACAACAACATTATTTAGTATGTAACAAACATTACTTAGTATTGCCTAAAACGAAAAAATGCTATCAAATATAAATACGACAATAATGAAGCGGATGCATGCTGGAAGAACAGAGGTAGCTGCTGAAGCATATGAACAAAACATGCTGGTATGATGGCTAGTCAACACCATAAATGTTGGTATGCGTAAACGGATGTAGAAAGAAATGGATTGCTGCATTATTGTCTATGAAGCCTTGTGCAGCTATCAGTGCTGAGATGGAAACTATCAAACTACTAAGGACCTCAACATTTATTTACTTCGGGGGAATGTTTTAACTAACAGAGCATACTGGCCATTGGTGGAACTCATGAGGAAGAGGAATTGATGACCACCTGTGATTGGGGTTGTGATCACGTGGTATGTAGACCTCTGCTTTCCTGTGCAATTTTAGAGGTGTCCTGACTGAATAAATACTAAGAATCTGTGGAGCTTCCAAGTCCCCTCATCTTCGTAATGCAAAAGCAAACAAGTCACACCAGCATGGCAGCCTGAAGGAAGAAGACAAAGGCATCCAAGACCTCGGCGGCCGAAGCAGCAGTCGCAACAGCCGCACAGCAGCAGGACGACGCGTCTGTTGTGGTGTACGCTCACCTCTGTTCTTGGAACGGGAGGAGCACTGGACGACGACGCTGATGGGCTGCACGAAGCATGGGAAGGGGAAGCATGCCAATGGTGCCCGTGGCATGGGGGCGCAAATGCTCCAGAGGCACATTCTTAAAACAGGTAACTTCTTAGGCAAAAGGATTCATACAACAATGTTTTAACTGCATAACCGGCACCTGCTTACGTAAGCTGTAGCATAGATTCATATATTTGAGATTGCTTATATAAAAATTCCTCCATTAGGCTACCTGCTTTTGTTAATTGTTTATCAGAATTAAATGGTTTACAATTACAAGATTATGACCTGAGAGGCAAAATTACTTTTAATGAATTAAACTAGATGACAAATCTATTGTGCAAAGAGTACAAACTAATCCATTGATAACCATAGAAAAAGGTTGAAATTATTCAGCAAAATTACATCATGGTTGGAGTCCAGAGGAATATTAAAGTTTAACATGTATCAGACAAGTAAACAGCATCTTCATCTTTATTTAGATGTGAAAACAAGGGACACGACTTGACATATGTTGAGGCATGGACATTGGCTCGCTCCTTCAAAGTTTTTGTTTATTCTGCAGCTGCCTTCCTTGCCAAGCTTGCCCAGTTTACAACCACAAATACATAGATTCTATCATAGAGCTTGTCAAAGAGCCGGAAATAAGCAATCCTCCATGTCTTCGTGAGCAGCAGTGCACAAAACACCATCCAGAGCCCCACAACAAGTCCCACCCCAAGACCAAAATAAAAGGTCATGGACTCAAATTCTTGCTTGTTGCTTCCGAGATAATCATGGATGAATGTATCATTTCCTGAACAATTCTTTTGAAGGGGAGGCCCACAAAGACCACTGTTTCCAATGTACATAATTGACGGATTGTCCGCATTGAGAGTGTCAAGTTGGCGGCCTGAGGGTATCCTTCCAGACAAATTGTTGTAGGACAAGTTCAAGTAGCTTAGAGATGTCAAATTTGATAAGCTTGATGGGATTTCACCAGAAAGGTTGTTCTTAGAGAGGTCGAGAGATTCCAATGACTGCAGAGCACCAATCTTATTAGGTATGTTCCCGCTCAGCTGGTTTGATGATAAATTCAAATTTGTTAATGCATCAAGAGAAGTGATATCTGTGGGAATTTCACCAGTTAAGAAGTTGCCTGATAAATCAATACTCATAAAATAGTCGATTTCATCGCCATAACTAAGCTTTTGCCCTTTTGTAATTATGGACGAGATTTGTCCATATGTTATGGACATACACGTAGTAGTGTAACCATGTATAGCCAAGCCCTTCAGGGTCATACATGTTAGGTTAGACAGATGCCAAGGAATAACACCAGATAAGTTATTGCCTGATAGATCCAAGTATTGAAGATAACTAAGATTTGTTACTTCAATCGGAATATTCCCATTAAATGCATTGTGGCCTAGTCCTAGAAATCTTAATGTCCCCAGCTGTCCTATCCATTCTGGTAACCTTCCAGAGAACTTATTCCATGCAAGATCCAAGAACATCAGACGTGAGCAGTTCAGCAAAAATTCTGGGAATTTTCCTGATAAATTATTGTTGCTTACCACGATGTTCGTTATGATTTCGCCCTCAAAGCACTGAGGAATTTCACCGTCCAAAAGATTGCTTGATAAATCTAGATCATCCAAACTTTGCAACTTGCACATAGATTCTGGAATACTGCCATAAATTTTATTTGAATACATAATCAGTGTTTCAAGACCTGGAGCTTCAAGATTAGATGGTATTGTTCCTGAAAAGGCATTGTTGGAGATGTCTAAGAAGGTGATATTTCTTGGCAATGATGGTATTGGTCCAGTGAGCCGGTTTGAACTGACGTCGAGTTGTACAAACGCCATGTCATCCATATGTGCTAGCAAGCTGCCACTTATTTGGTTGTGAGAGATGTCGAGATATGTGGCCTGCGAAAATGTAAACCAAAACCAATTAGGGATCTTGCCCCTTAGAGCTGTGCTTGAAATGTCAAGATATGTGATTTCCGTCTGCCGCTGAAGCCAAGCTGGAAACAGAGGACCCATCTGGCAAGAGGCAAACACAGCAGACTCAAGCCTAAAGGGAGGAAGCCAATCTGAATCCACTACAATCTTCAAATTATTGGAAGAAAAGTCTATGTTCTTTAAGCTTACTAGACCTGCAAAGTGTTCCTTGATTATCACACCACTCAAGTCGTTGTCGCTTAGATACAAAGAAGTCAAATTAGAAAGGGCGCCAATTTCAGAGGGCACACTCCCATTGAGGTGGTTGCTGGAGAGGTCAAGGACAGTTAAACCCGTCAAATACCCAATTCCTGGTGGGATACTTCCACTGAGGTGATTGCTGAAGAGGTCAAGGGCAGTTAAACACGTCAAATACCCAATTCCTGGTGGGATACTTCCACTGAGGTTGTTGCTGGAGAGGTCAAGTATGCTCAAGGTGGTGAATTTTCCTATCAAATTTGGCAGGCTTCCAGTGAAACTGTTTCCTCTTAAATGCAGCTCCTGCAAATTTTTCCATGCGCATTTCAGCAACCCCTCGATGAAAACAGTTATATATTCAGTTATCCAACTACCGCTAAGGTCTAGGGTTTCTAAACTGCAAAGATTCTTCAAATTTCCTGTCGTCATCAACCTATTGTATGACAAATCAAGGACTTGGATGGATGACATGTTTCCTATTGTGTCAGGAATTTGGCCAAATAATCTGTTGCCCCCAATGTTTAGGTATTTGAGGCTCGTTGCTTTCCAAAACCAACTTGATGCGATTGAGTGGTCAAAATTATTGCAGGAGAGATCGAGCTTCTCAAGTTTTGTGAGATTAAGGTACGAAAGCGATTGGTTTGCAGTATCAAGTGAACAGCAAGAAAGACAGATGACCCTTAGAGATGGTATCATATTCAGCGTATGAGGCCAGTCAGTTATCCCTGACAGATTTACTCCGCTCATGCCAAGGTATTGTAGCAAAGGTAGATTTGTTAACCAGGTGATATCTGTTGAGTACATCCCAGAAAAATCTTGCTGGCCAAGATCAAGATACTGCAATTTAGATAGGTTACCAAACTGAGGCACTCTACCACTAAACGGTATGCCAGAGAGGTTGAGATATTTCAAGTTCATCATCGAGCTGAAGAACTCGGGAATACGCATTTGTGGCCCTTGCAAGTAGTTCATGCTAAGGTCAAAGTGCTCTAGATGCTCCAGGGAAAGCAAAGCGGAACTTATCTCACAGAAGGTGAAGCTCGAGGACATGGCCGGTTCACATCCCAGTCTAGTGTCCGACATGCAAGATGGATTCGGATTTCGAAGGTGAAGTTTGAGGACATGGCCGGTTCGGTTGCTGCACTTGACGCCTCTCCACTGGCAGCAGTCTCGGCCGTGCCACGAGGCGAGGCGGTTGGTGGGATCACGTGTGATGCCCTTCTTGAAGGAGAGCAAAGCGGCCCTCTCGGCGGGAATGCAGCCGCCGCCATGGCAGTGCTGGGGATGGATCGAACCACCGGTCAAGATTGAAGTGGTGCTTATGGTGATGAGGAGGATGAGGAAAGGATTTGTTGTGGGATGCATGCTGGATAAGGTAAATACAGGCTCAGTGTAATTTAGCAACTACAGCAGCTAAATAAATTGATGTTTGGCCATTCCTTTGGAGTGATGCTTGGCCATTTGGGTCACTGGGTCAACAAAAGTCTAGTCTTCGTCCACTAAGGAGACTCATCAATTTAATAACCCGACCAGTACCAATGGACGACGAGACTCTGATGGCTGTCACCAACTAATTGCCTGATTAATCATGCGCTACTGTCGAAGTCACTCCCCTTTTGACTCTGGAGGTCACAAAGGAGAAAGAAATAGACGACGCGCAGACGTAGAAGAAAGAAATGGATTTGGTGTATTGTTTATGATACATTGTGCAATTGTTCGTGATGAGATGGTAATGACTAAGGACCTTGGCATTCACTTACTTCAGAGAATTTATTAACTGAGCCTAGATGAATATTGGAATTAGCACAGTTTGCCTAGTGGCATGAGCATTGGTGGAACACATGTCGAATTGATGTCCAGCTAAGACGGGGATGAGGAAAGGATTTGTTGTGGGATGCATACTGGAATAACATGAATACAGGCCATTCCCTTGGAGTGAAATGCACGCTGTAATTTAGCTACTAGAGCAGGTAAATAAATAGATGTGCGCGTGGTGTTGGCCAGCGATTTCCATGCTCCCTCGGCCGGTGCATGTGAATGATCCACTCAAATGTAAAGTTGAACTGATGTTGAACTTTCAGTGAAAGAACCATGCAATTCACAAATAAGAAATGGCCATGCAACACAGTATGTACAGCAAAAGCCATGTGCAATTGACTATTTTACAAAGAGTACTAAAACTTAACATTAGTGATGAAGAAAGCATTTTACAAAGACTTAGTGTTAATGCAGAAGGCCACCTTCCGCGCCTGGGGGCCGCAGGAGCAGGCCACCTGCTGCGCGCAACGAAGGTTTCCGCGCTCCCCGGGGCAGGAAGAGCCACGTGTCCATCTACGGTCCTTCCGTGGTCTGATAGGGAGCCGAAAGTAAAATTTCGGCATGTCAGAGACTATATTTGAAAAAACGGTGTCACAATGGACCTAAAAAAAATTAATTCTATTGAAGTCACTCTCCCTTTTGACTCAAGGAGAAAGAAATAGACGACACATAGACGTAGAAGAAAGAAATGGATTTCTTGTATTATCTATGATACGTTGTGCAATTGTTCGTGCTGAGATGGCAACAACTAAGGACCTTGACATTCACTTACTTCAGAGAATTTATTAACTAAGCCTAGATGAATAGAATGAGCTGCTCAGTTTGCCTAGTGGCATGACCATCGGTGGAACAAATGGCGAATCGATGACCAGCTATGACGTCGACTGTGATCATGCGTCATGTAGACCTATGTAGACCTCTGCTTTCCTGTACAGTTTTAGAGGGGTCTTGCCTGAGGCAATACTAAGAATATGTAAAGCTGCTAAGTCCCATCCCCTTCAAAATGCAGATTTTTTTGGTGGCTAATGGCAGGAGATACTATTTCAGTAAGAACAAATTATGTGTTAGACCATGTGGATGGTTGTGAATTCAGTGATGATGAATAAATGACATTTAGATTACTTTGGAATTTGTATTTGTGAAAATTTCGATCAATCGCAATAAAAAGTTTTGAGTACGAGTGGTTTTGATCAGCATTTGAGTAGTTTCTGACCAGTCCGAGTGGCTTTGATCAGCGTCCGAGTGGTTTCAGACCAGTCTGAGGGGTTTTACTTGGCACGAGTGGTTTTGGTCTGTTCCGAATGGTTTTGATTGGCTCCGAGTGGTTTCTATCGGGGTCTGAGTGGTATCGGATAGCGTTCGAGTACCATTGCTGTATCGGACGACATTCAAGTGCCATCAGAGTATCAAACAGAGTTCGAGTGGCATCGGAGCATAGGACAATATTCGAGTGCCATAGAAGTATCAGATGGTATCCGAGTGACATTGGAGAATTGAACGGCGTTTGAGTGCCATAGAAGTACCGAACGGTGTCTGAGTGGCATTGGAGGAATTGATGGCATTTAAGCGTATCAAAGCCCCGAGTGGTATCGCATAGGATTCAAGCGGTGCAGTCAAAATTTTGAGCATTGAGTAGTCGAAGGCCTCGAGTCAAAGACCCTAGAGTTAGAATGACTAGGTACTTGGTAGTCGGAATGACTATGTACTCGGTTGTCGGAAGGTTTGGCACTTGAAAGATGAAAGTACTCGGTGGTCAGATGGTTGTGGTACTCAGTAGTCAGAAGGATTCAGTACTTGATAGTCATGGTTTTCGCCATTGTGGTCAGCGACTGGTTGTCATAGGTGTTGCAATTAGTTATCGGAGACTTGTGATATGTGATCGGTACTTGTAGGCTTCGAGTAAGCATTGGGATAGCAGTCGATGATTAGTTATCGATGCTACAGTACCAGGTAGGTACCTGGTAGCGGTTGACGGTGATACAATATAGAGTTAATACTCGATGGTTCTGTGGTCAGTAGCGATGCTTGTTATTCCCAAGTCTTTTGAGCAGAGCGATGAAATTTCCCGAGTACTTGTGGTTTTCAAGTGCTCGATGAGCTAGCGGTCGTATTGAGTGATTGAAGGGTGGATTTTAAAGGAATGCGCAAAGGCTACGATAGCAGAAAACAAAACGTTTCTACCACGCACACAAGGACATCATGCTTAAGGAGGGATCATGGATCGTTACCATTAGACGCGCAGCGCAGCGGAAGAAAAGTTGGAGAAGCCGATCCAACCACGCGCGTCGAGGTAGTAGTCGAATTAGCCGATCGTCCCGAACAGGTCGTCTCCTCCACGCGATCAACCACGCCACGAGCAGATCCAATCTGTAGGTTGTTGATGCCGATCAACGCCGCAACGAGCAGCGCCTCCACCGGTATCCACACGTCCGGGGCTGGAATGCCGATCGCGAGTGTACTAGCACTCGTGAGCAGCTAGGGTTTTGGCTCGGGAGGTGGTGGCTAGGGTTTTTCTAGAGGTTAACAGAAGCACGTGTACCCTCAGCCCCTCACCACCATATATATAGATCTCCTCACTTGGGCCTTGTGGACCGAGGCCCAATAGGAGTCTATTCGGATCTCTATCTGAATTGAGCCCACATTCGAATCATATTCGAATTAGTGTTCCAACCCGTTAAGTGTGCGACCCTGTAGGTTCACGTATACTTGGTCGCGACACGGAAACGCCTTTCCGGTCACCCTGTTAATAGCGGCCTCTAGTAAGACATATTAACCCCAAAGTATACGTAAAGATCATATCGGCTGAACCTGTAATGTTCTCATGTAGGAATCCCTTTGCCTCACGATATAGATTGAGCTCAAGGCGAGACCTGTGTCATCCTCTTAATAGCTCAATCACTCTCTCGATTCTGTGATGGATTATAAACTTGTGATTGACTTCTCAATCACCTTGGCATGGCCATGCACTTTCATAATCCATTACATCGAGGGGCCCAAAGATATCTCTCCCATAAGGAGGGACAAATTTTATCTTGATCATTCACATCCCACTACATGTTTCATGGCAAACCCGAAGACTACTTTTATGACTACCCAGTTACGGAGTAGTGTTTAGTAGTCCCAAAATAAGCTACTACGCATGTTGGGAACCATGATGATCTCAAGTCTAAGGATTCTACATAAACACTACTTGAGACCAACTGATGACACATGGAATCTCTGCAGTGTCTCATGGCGAGTCTATCCAACATATGTTCACTAACACATGTCCATATTATTGATTTGGTATCACCATACCATGATCCATGAGACATGATCATCAATCAATACATATGCTGATTTTTGAATCATATTTGTTCCTCATATGATATATGATCAGGGATCACTTAGAAATAGCAACATTTTAGCATTAAGAGTCTCATGAATAAGTCACATACTCATTGATCAATAATGATAATGTTTATTTCAAGGAACAAAGTAATACATCATAAACATAGCATGTGATATATAGAACATCTCCATGTTGCCTCTAGGGCATATCACTAACAGATTTCTAGGAAGCGATAGAAATTGTGGTCGTAGACAATCTTCTTAGTGTTCGTGGATAGTTTGGTTCTTGTCTATGGATAGACGAGTATGTGTTATATCTGTGTGCTGAAGATGGTCAAGTTAGGAAGAACTTGTGACGGGCAAATACTTCTTTGGTTTTTGCATGTGCAGGTGGGCGTGGAGACGGTCATGGTCGGTGACGAGGAGGACTAGTACTAGGAGAGGGAGATCTAAGGTCCAGGCGGTCGAGGATGTCACGCGAGATGGTCAGGCTCACGCTGGAACAAGTGGAGATCAAAGGTGGTGATGCGTGAAGAAGATACGGGAGGTGCGGTCCTATAGGCTTCGACACGAGAGGTGATGTGTGGAGAAGATATGAGAGGTGTGGTCCCAGAAGCTTTGACATGTGAGGTGATAGTGCATGATGAGGATACAAAGTTGCTATCGTAGACACTTCGTCATGTGCTGAGTTAGGAGTTGTGGATGGAGTCCATAACTGGGAAGAGATAGAGTTTGAATAAAACCCATGTTTGGAAGAGTTTCGGGTCCCTAAATTTTCAGAAGAGATAGAGTTGTGTTCGTGGTTGAAATAGACACAGTTTGGATATTAACGTATAAAAGCAGGAAGAGGCTAAAGGCTAATGTGGTGGTTTTTTGAGGGCTTTCATCAAGAAGGCTTTTAGGGGGCTCTGTGGAGACTATTTGTGCAAGAGTTTTTAGGAGTGCTATGAAGGCGCTTTGTAGCCATAGAACATAATCTAGAAATAATTGATCAAATCTATTCCAGAATAAGTTAGTTAGCATCGTTGACATATTTTCTAAGCATCATTTTCTTATGTCTTCGATGGTGTGCTAACATATTACGATCTTGTGGTATACGAGCACAATGTCTTTGGTTGTCAGGTCAATCCAACCGATCAGAGCATGACGTTGTCTTCATCTTGTTCTCGTTTGTGCGATCAAAGTGATCAAGCGGATGAAGTGTTCGAGCGGTAAAAGCAATCAAGTGGACGAAGCGTTCGAAGCTTTCGAGTGGAGGAAGATTTTGACTATGTGTAAAGGAGGTTAAGCGAGCAGTCGAGTGTGCGGTCGAATGACTTGCAGTCAAAATCTACATCTGGTAATTTAGATTGTTTTTTCTTTTAGTTTGAGATTTATGTTTAGGTATCAAAAAGTAGAGGCAATCATTCACTACCACTCTGCTTGCGCCAGACGATCCTACATAGTGAATCAAAGAGGATTGTCTCAACATTAGCACTATGCTTTGCTTCTCTATTTCACAATAGTAGCTTCCAGCTTCCCTATGAGAACATATTTATTTCTAGACTTTTTTTTGCTTCGGCTGTTGGCTTTTGGCTATGGAGATTGATGAATAGTAATAGCTAGTAGAGAAGTCATGAGAGAGAGTACAAAGAGAGAAACACGCATGCGTTTTGGGTGATATAGAGAAAGTTACTACAGTGTGTACCATAATCGACTTGTAGATCCAATCTTAAAAAAGAAGCTCCTTTTAAAAGCTAATTACTGTAAAAAAGCCTGTTAGTGTAGAAAAGCCAAAGAATGAAGCTGAAAAGAAGAGTCCCTCTATGTTATGGTTTTTTATTCTAGTGCCTTCGCTCTGTATCTCACCAATTGCACATCCTTGGGATTTTTTTATGCATATTCCATTTCTTATTCGAAATAATAGAAATATACCTGCGCGAACATTTTTTACAGAAATGGGCTCTAGGCGCCTAACCGTCGGGCAACTTGAGCCTATCGCGCAACGGTCACACAACATGAAAGCTATCCATAAGCCGTTGGGTGACAGGTTGCAGTCACCCAATGCTTCGATGGATCGAGCTTTGTTGCCCGATGGTCGATCAATCGCAATTGCGATGCATACGATTGCCAGCAAGAATCGCAAACAAGAGGCGGTGTGGGTTAATCCATTTGTGATTTTCGTAGATTATGAATGGCAGATAATCTGTTGGATTTGCAATAAGAGTATGTGATCATTATATGTTGTTGTTGTTCAAAAAAATTGTAAAACTTTTTTTAAGAATGATTGAAATAAGAACAATTAGTAAGTACGAGGGTAAGTGATATTGTGATGTTACTGGGAATTCATACACGAAGGAGAACTGGTTTGTTAATGTTGTTGGATGACTTGCTACCGGAATAATTGAATGTGGAAAGATGAGGAAATAAGCTTGTCTCAATTAAAATAGACTTCATAGTACAGTTGAGAGTACATGCCACGTAGGGTTTGATTACATGCATAATATAGAGCATCATGTGCGACCAACCAACCCAACTGCTCGTACGACCTACTACGTGGACCGGGGCTATTTTCCCTTCCTTGTGAGCTCAGCGTTGAATTCCTTGGTGGCCTCTTTTGCCTTGGTCACCACTTCCCTCTTTTTATCACGCTCCCTCTCGCGAGCCTCACGCTCCTTGCATGTGCACATGTCGGAACTGGATTTTACAATCCAGAATCCTTTGTGATTCCACTGCACTATTCCCTGGATTAGTAGATAGTGCTCACAGATACAGTACTAAATATTAAAATACATATCATGCGGATGCTTAAATATAATAGTAGACTTACTTATGGGCCGATTAGGCCAAAATCAATAAAATGCAGCAGCGGAATCGAAGCACATAGGTGGAACCCTCAGGACGTGCCCATAAGCAGCCGACTGGGTTACACAACCTAGTTCTTGTCACCTTCATCTTCTTCACCATCATGTCCAAGTAAACTGCCGAAGCGTAGTGATCTGACTCCTGATTCTAGATTAATTATGAGGGCGAGTCATCGTGCAAAAATAGCACACCTGCAAGTGCATGGGTTGCCACTGAAATAGCAGTGAGTGTCGTGTTATCCACAGGGACTAGACTGAGGCTACTGATGCTCAGCTAAAGCTAGGTCAATCGAAACAGGGGAGAAAACTAAACCTAAAACAACTACCAGAGCAGCCGAACGAATGAACTCTAACTCGCACGGATGAAACAACGAACGAACTAAACAATTGAAAGACGACGGAATGAACGACCGTACGAATAGACGTCGTACGACCGAATGAACTACATGATGACCGACTACACGAATGACTACACGGATGACAACAACGACTACGCGAAAGAACATGACTACCGACCGATGACCTAACTAACTACCGACTGCAAGACAGAAGGAGGAAGTTGAGAAGCACTAGGAAAGTCTAGAAGCACCGAGGGAGTCAAGATAGAACGAGGGAGAAAACGGTCGACGGCTAACTAGACGACGGTGGCAGGACAACACAACAAACTACAACCACGATCGCTCGACCTAACTATCGACAGACCACAGAAAGAAGAAAAGAGGGAGTCTAGAAGCAAGGAGGGGGCCGAGACAGCAAGGGGAAGGGAACGGTTGTCAGCTAGCTAAATCACACAACTCAAACATCACAGAAACTAACACTCGCACAGGCACAGGACATGAACACTAAACATAGACAAAAACACTAACCCACATGTACTAATAGATGAATAACATAGCAAAATCACATGAGCTAAACAATTCACTAACTTAGATGTAGAACTGACAAATTAACAGAAAGCACTATTGTTGCACAAAGATCACAATTACTGAGCATATACCACATGAACAGATCGTTACTCACAAAGATACCAACACAAATACAAAAGCTACAAACATTCTTTCGCAGTCACAAGCATCACTCCATAGACTGGGTTAATAGTGCACAATTAACAGGAAGTAATAGTTAACCAAAGAAATCACTGAGTAATAATTAAGACAGTAAAAAGAGTAAATGAGAAGAGTTGGAGATAGATCGAAGAGCAAGAAGTAGTAGTAGAGGGCAGTGAAGTGGAAGTAGAGGACTGAAGTCGCTGTCAGTGTCGATGCTGTAGAGGAACCGGAGGAGCAGCAGAGGAAGGAGGGCTGGGGACGTAGAAGAGGATGCCGTCATCGATGTTGTCCCTCGTGGTGGCTGGCTCAACCGGAGCAGAGCTCGACGTGAGGCACTGGTGTCTGGATTGTTGTCGACGTTGGCTCTGGAGGAGGTCCACTGAGGCGTGGGTGGTGGCCATAGAGATGCTACAGCGGTACACTGTTGGATGGCGGTGGCTCGGTCTCGGTGATGGTGAAGAAGAAAGTAGGGGGACAAGAGAAGCAAGGGAGGCAAAGGGGAGAGGAAAGGCGGCGGCTGAAGGTGGTGAGTGGCAGCGCAGACGTAAGCTGCCAAGGAGAGGACGCAGATCACCGGATGGAGAGTAAGGCGGCAGTGCTGATGTGAGTGGTGGAGGAGTAAAGAAGGCGGGAGGCGGCGCAAGGGTAGAGGGTTCGGTAGATTTTGGTGGAGGTCGGTGGATTGGTAGCGGAGGAGCGGTGGCGTGGCGGAGAAGGGAGGCGGTGCTAATGGAGGATGCGGTGGTGGCCTCATCGCTGGCCGGTGAGATGAGGGAGAAGCGGTGGCCGAGATGGGAGGCACAGAGGAGTGGGTTGGCGAAGAAGGAAGTGGAGGTGATGGTGGCACGTCGACGAGCTGCGGCCCGGCGCTCGCCGGCGGCCGGACGTGGAGGAGGAGGGAGGAGAGCAGAAGGGGGCGAAGGATGAAGTAGCCAGGCTAAAAGAAATCATAGGCGGCGGCGCTGGCTTTTGATGGAATTGGGGATTTTGGCATTTTGCAGATTAGTCCTCGAAGAATCTAGGGTTTACAAGGAGGTCCTTCATCATTAGTGTTTTCTTCTGTTTTGGCCCTTTTCATGAAAAGATCCTACGCGTCTGTGAGGATGCGTACATTTGTACAAAGCAGTCTCGGAATGCCAAATTTGTCATTTATGCGCCTTGTTCGCGCCCGCCCACAAAAAAATATATAAAAACGTAAAATGGTCCAAATTAAGCAACTAATTATAGAAAACATGTAAATGATGATAAATGGTCTCTAAATGTGAAGAATATGAGGATAAAATGACGGGGAAATATATGTAAAAATGATGCATGTCAGCGAGGGTAAGCACAAACCACCGTGCTCTGCGAGCCAATACACAGGATGCAAATAGATAATATGCATGGCTTATCAAGGAAAGGCTTGGGTTATTTTATTTAACATAAATTGCATTTAAAATATGATACATAGAAATTTCCTGAGACATTGCAGTTTGAACTAAAACATAATGTGTGAAAGAATGCAATAGTAATAGCAATCTAGATTCCATCCACCGTTACATGGCTTCTGCACCATATGCTAACCTTTCAGCGTTATAACCATTTACATTATCACTAGGGCGACACCTAGAGCCACACAAATTAGGGCTTTCCACTGCCCTCCACTTTTTCCATTTTCACCCACAAAGTTTTTAAAATAGAACTATATCTAGTTAAGTTCGCATGTCCGCTCTTGACCATGGGCATAGCTATTCAAATAGTTTTGACTTTGCAGAGTTGGTACACTTTACCCACAAGAGACAGTCCGCTCGTTGCCCTACACGATTCCTTAGTTGTGCGGTTGAGTAAACCATCACAGTAACTGTTCAAAATACCTCGCCCCTTCCATCATCTCACCCATATGGGCTTTTCCCACTTGTGGCAAGTCCCATAAGTTGTGCGGGATGTTTTACCCCTATGCGGCTAGCAGCTAGCTACCCACACTGACTAGCGCACTGCGGTAAACTTCACCCTCAACGAGTGTCCCATTCAAGTCATCACATAGACAACCACTTACACTACCTCACCTCGTTCACCGATGAGATGACTCGTAGGGTCTAGTAAATCTACTAAGCCATGTTATAATTTACAGACATGGTTGTACTTGTCTTACATAGGAGGTCATGACAAGATTCAGTCCTTAGGGTTATCTAGGCTATTTTACCGCTAACCACACTCTCGTGCACCGCTGCACCATACCCCCGAACCATCCACCTAGATAGATAAGCAATTTGAGGTTTTTGAGAGCATAAAATAATCATACTGTTGTGGTTATAGACCAAACAGAGAGAGAGGTATGGTAGTGGAGACTTAGGTGAGCAATGCTTAGGGTTTTCCCCATGGCTGGTATTGCATATATGTATCCTCATGGGGAGTGCTTTTACAATATCACCCTTACATTTGAGTATCCCCCTTAGGGGCACTTACGTCATTACACATGTCCCACTTTGGCCCTTACAACCTTCTAACAGGCCTATTGGGCTTAGGTGGGGGCCACCCCTACAATAGGAGCTAGCCTCTCATGGTGAAGGGCTTCACGGGCCGAAGCCATGTTGCCGATCCCTTTGGCCCCCTCCGTCCCATCGGCCTGTGACCCTCAATGATCTAGCACAGGACCGTTCCTTGCTAGTACAGCCTGCTTTCACGCTAATGGTACGGGGGCTGGACTTGCTGTGAGGGGTGTCTTTTGCCCTTGGATCTGCGTAGTCGCGAAGTCGAAGGCGCTAGCGAGGTTGAAGGCATCGGCGGAGCCGTTTGAGTGAGCCGGGAGCGGGGCGAAGTTGAGGTTGGGGTGGAGACAGACCTCGCGCCACGGGTTCTCCTGGGCGCGAGGTAGATGGGGCTTGCGCACATAGCCTCGGGCGGTCGAGTAGTGTGAAGGGCTCCGCCTGGTCTGACGTCGATGCGGACAGGTGGCTGCGTGGTCCGGTAGTGCACCTTAATGACACCCGGAATCGCGTCGGCCCCTGGTTTTCCAGGGACAGGCTACTGCAGCCGTACGCGCTGTCTCGTCCGGAGGGGACACGCGGCGGGCCACGATTGGAGCGTCGTGGGCTGTCAGCAGTCGCACGACCGCGGTCATTCGCCACTTCCCCAGAGGTGCGGGACGCGTGGCAGGATCGTACTGGTGCTCGTGCGCTGCCCGACAACCTACCGCTGCGCACCCCCAGCTATCAATGGTTGCGCTCCCCGATCGTGGGTAGCCGAACCACTGGACTCCCTCCCGCCGGTTGGGCTTCCGCTTATGGGGGAGGTGAGCAGGCTTTATAAGGCGTCACCACCAGTAGAGTGAGGATTGGGTGGTTATTCGGAACAAGGCTAGACTGGTAGCTCAGGGCTTCTCCCAGGTTGAGGGTCTAGATTTTGAGGAGACCTTTGCCCCTGTTGCTAGGCTTGAGGCCATTAGAATCTTACTTGCTTTCGCAGCTTCTAAGGGTTTTAAGCTTTACCAGATGGATGTCAAGAGTGCCTTCCTCAATGGGTTTATTGAGGAAGAGGTCTATGTGAGACAACCTCTAGGTTTCGAGAACCCCAAATACCCAAACCATGTCTACAAGCTTTCTAAAGCCTTGTATGGACTTAAGCAGGCCCCTAGAGCTTGGTATTGACATGCGTCATTTTTACATATTTTTTACTGTTATTTTACCCTCATATTTTTCATGTTTTGTGACTATTTATCATCATTTACACGCTTTTCTAAAATTAATTGCTCAAATGGGACCATTTTACATTTTTTATATTTTTCTACAGGCCGACGCGATTGAGGCGCATAAACGACTAATTCGGCATTTTGGGACTGCTCCGTACAGATGTACGTGTCGTCACGGAGGCGTAGGATCAAACCGTGCTGAAAACGGAGCTCCGAAGGTCTAATTAAGAAGAAATCAAATGAGGGAAGGACTTCATTGTAAATTCCAGAAATTGGGAGGACTAAATCGAAAAATTTCCAAATCCCCAATGCTTCTAAACCCTAGCCGCCGCCTGCATTCGGTTTTGAGCCCGGTTTTCTTTCTGTCCTTAGCCCTCTTCTGCTTCCTCCCCCCTCTTCTCCAGCCACAGCGCCGGCGAGGCCGGGCCTTACCTCACCGGCGGCCACCCCGTTTCCTTCTCCACACCTCTCCACCGCGCCTCCTATCGCCGCTCCGCGCCGCCTTCTCCGGTGCAACTCCGCCCGTCGCTTCTCTTCCCGTGCGGCACCTTCACCGCGCCGCCAAACCTCCCGTGCGCCCCCCACATCAGCGCCGCCGCCGCCTCGATCTGCTCTTTCTCCTCCTTTTCTTCTCCGGCACCAGAGCTCCACCTTCGCACCTGTGCTCTCCTCCCACCTTTTCCTCAGTCCGGGCCTCCCGTCTCCTCCACCAGATCTGTTACTCCGGCTGCCGCTCCAGATCCACGCCGCCGTGCCTCCATCTCGTCCGGGGCGCCATCGACCGCCATTCACCGACGCCGCCGGCCTCTTCCTCGTCTCCACCGCAACCAACTTCATCGACCCCCTCAGCAGCACCGACACCGGCGGCAGCGACATCTTCCACTTCACCGCCGGCCACCACTTCGTCCTCTACTCCACCGACGACTTCTCCACCACCACCCTCGGCTCCACTCCACTACGGCCCAACCGACGGCGACTCCTCTGCTACCTCTTCACCGACGCCAACCACTGCTCCTCCCCTGCTGCATCCACTTCACCGAGCTTCAATTCCTCCTCTGCTTCCCCTCCATTTAGGTTTATTCTTCTTTTGCTTCCTCTTAATTTTGCACTGTGATGAATGTGATCAGTGGATATGTTCATGAGACCTGTTAATTTGAGTTCAGTTATTGTGATATATGTTCAGTTATTATGCCCTGTTCTGTTATTGTGATATGTGATGATGATCTGTGAGTGATATCTGTGAGGTATGCATGTGATTGTGCTCTATTATTTTGCTCCAGATCTGGTTCCAGAATTGCTATATATTCCTGTTGCCGGTAGTTTAATTCTTCAATCAGTCCTGTATTTTGTTATCTGTGTTGATGTTGTGATCATTGTGTTAATTAAATGTGATGTGAGTAGTTTGCTTTAGTAATTGTCATTGAATGATCTATGTTTAGCTCTGTCAGTTGTTCTCGTAATTGTTCTTGTTAAGTGAATTGTTTTGTGCAGTAGTGTAGTTTATTTGTGCGATTTAGCTAGCCGGCGACCGTCTTCTTGCCCTGCTGTCTTAACCCTCTCCTTGCTTCTAGACTCCCTCTTTTCTCCTCTCTACGGTCTGTCGATAGTTAGATTGTGTGAGTGTTTGTCATAGTCTGTTGTGTTGTCGTGTGTTGTCGTCGTCTAGTTAGCCGTCGACCATTCTCTCCCTCGTTCTCTCTCAACTCCCTCCGTGCTTCTAGACTTCCCCAGTGCTTCTCGACTACCTCTCTCTCTCTCTCGCGGTCGGTAGCTAGTTGGGTCGTCAATCAGTAGTCGTGTTCATTCGTGTTGTCGTTAGTGTCGTTTGTGCGTGTTTGTTTGTGTAGTCAGTCGTCGTGTCATTTGTTCGATCGTACGACGTACATTCGTACGGTCGTTCGTTCCGTCGTCTTTTGTTTGTTTAGTTCGTTCGTCGTTTGGTCCGTGCGAGTTAGAGTTCGTTCGGTAGTTTAGTTTTCTCCTCCGTTTCGTTTGACCTAGCTTTAGCTAAGCATCGGTAGCCTCAGTCTAGTCCCTGTGGAGAACACGACACTCGCTGCTATTTCAGTGGCAACCCGTGCACTTGCGGGTGTGCTATTTTTGCACGATCAGGTATGAGAGGCTTAAGTCCTATTTGTTGAGTCATGGTTTTGAGATGGGTAAGGTAGATAAGACCTTGTTCATTCGTAGGCATAGCAATGACCTTCTGCTCGTCTAGATTTATGTGGATGACATCATCTTTGGCGGCTCTTCTCATGCTCTCGTCTCACAGTTCTCAGATGTCATGAGCATCGAGTTTGAGATGAGCATGATGGGCGAGTTGACATTCTTTCTTGGCTTCTAGATCAAGCAGACTCGGGAGGGTACTTTCTTGCATCAGAGCAAGTACACTGTGACCTCCTGAGACGCTTTGACATGAGTAATGGCAAGCCAGTGTCAACTCCCATAGCATCATCCGCTTCACTTGACCCAGACGAGGACGGCGAGCCAGTTGATCAGAAGGAGTATCGGAGCATGATTGGCTCCCTCTTATACCTCACTGCCTCGAGACTGGACATACACTTGTCTGTGTGTCTATGTGCTTGGTTTCAGGATTCTCCTCGCGTATCTCACCGCCAGGCGGTGAAGCGTATCCTTCGGTACCTTCGAGCTACCATTGACTATGGCATCTGGTAGTCTTCCTCATCCTCTCTTTCCCTCAGAGCCTACTCGGACGCAGACTTTGCTGGTTGTAGGATAGATAGGAAGAGCACTTCTGGCACCTACCAATTCATTAGCACTTCTCTTGTCTCCTGGTCTTCTAGGAAGCAGTTCGGTGTTGCACAATCCACCGCAGAGGCCGAGTACGTTGCTGCTGCCAGTTGTTGCAGCCAGGTACTTTGGATGGTCTCGACCCTGCGGGACTTTGAGTTAGCTATAGACAGTGTTCCACTCTTCTGTGATAACACTTCGGCTACTAACATTGCTAAGAACCCAGTGCAGCATTCTTGGACCAAGCACATTGATATTCAATATCACTTCCTTAGAGACCATGTGGAAAAGGGTGATATAGTGCTCCAGTTTGTGGAGAGTGACCACCAGTTGGCTGACATCTTTACCAAGCCCTTGGATAGCTCTAGGTTTTCAGCTCTGCGAGGAGAGCTTGGGGTGGTCTGTCCTTATGGATTGTTGTGAGGGGGAGTTTTGTGCTTCATTCCTTATCCTGTTTATTATGCTCTTACTCTTTTCTGTTGCATTGCATATGGGTGCATTTGGGTTAGTCCTCTTAGCATAGATTAGAGTGTATCTCTTATCTAGTTGCTTAGACGTCTTTCTCTCATCTTGTGACTCTAGGATGCTGCTTGTTAGCTCTTTCTTTTCTCACTAGGTTGAGCTCACTCACTTCTTATAGGTTCTAGTAAGGGTTGGGCCACCCTTGGGTAGACAAGGAACGTGTTTGCTCCTTAGTGTGTTAGGTATGCAGTTGGTAGTCCTAGTGTCATCTGGGGTAGATGAGAGTCAGTCTGAGCCATAGTATCCTCTATATCTTGTCTATGCTTTAAGGACTGCCTTTTGATTTCTTTGCCAGCTTCTCGTCTTATTGCTTTGGTTCAGGGGGAGTTCATTTGGGAGCTTCTAGATCTTAATATTGCCATAACTCAACTTGAACTAAAAGTTGCATCTCATGTTTAGGGGGAGCTTGATTTTCTTGCATTTTAGCATTCTGCATTGTAATATAACTACATGAAGCCTTGATTATTATCTCGATATAACATGATTACAATGTGTTACATCTTGCCATAATTTGTGCTTATTTGCTAGATTTATCATGACTTCTTATGTGTAGTCTAGCCTTTGCCATGATAAGTTAACTAAAACTGCTCAACTTGAATTCAAATTTGTCATGTCAGTCTTTGAGCTTAGTCTATCTTCAGTTATCCTTTTATGATTCATGCCATGTCAAATAGGTTGAGTTGAGTCTTGAACCTATATTGAGCTTTAGATTGAGCTATGCTAGTTTTCTTGATGTCGCATGAGTTAGTACACATTCTCCTAAAAATGCAAAAAGATCTCTTTTGTGCGAAAGAACTGATCTCACCAATTCTTTCTCATGAGACTGCTTGCCATTGCACTAGGCATAACCTCAGGGGGAGTGTTGGATGACCAAGATCATCTCCTTAAGCTTCTTGCTTGGAGTGGTCGCATAAGGCTTGAGATCTAGCACATGACACAAATTTTGGTTGGAAACGACCATGTGTTTTAGAAGAGAAACATGTCAATTGTGCTCAATTTGCTTAACTACAAAAATGACTCATTTGTGCTCAATTTTCTTAAGTACTTGAACAAATGTCTCATTCCTGAACTTGTAGCACTCTAAAATGACTCAATACTAGCTTCTTGGTTCCGCTTAGAATATTGACATGGTTTGCATCATCTTTGGATACCTCTAGCTAGACTATGATCTTGGATGACTTGTCATGTTAAGAACTTGAACTAAATTTCAGATTGACCCTTTGCTTTAGTTAGCTTATACATATCTCGTCATGATCTAGATAGTATATTTATGTGTTATGGCTTGGTGTAATACTCAAGTGGTCATTTTGGATAATCTTCATAGCTCTAAATGCTTAAAATAAACACACTTCAGCCATTTCATCCAACACCATACCTTATTCTCTCTTCTGCATCTTGATGTGTTTATTGCCAAAAGGGGGAGAATAGCAGAGAAAAAGCCATTTGGGAACCTTCTGGGGCTTTGGAGAACAATTTGCTCTTTCTTGTTTTGCTCTAGTGTTCCTTTTGTCAACATGGTCTTGATTCCTCTTTGCTTCCTTTTTAGACCATCTTTGACTCTCTTTCATTTTTCAAACAAACTCAACTTTACGCTTTTTCTGGGTTTGTCAATATACTCATCAAGGGGGAGATTGAGAGACCATGTGAATATGACCACATGCTTGTGATGAGTAATTGACGAAGCTTTCCGGAAAGATTGAGTTTGGTTTGTGTGTTTCATGCCATGTTGGCGTTTGGCTCAGTCGGGTTTGGTTAGTCGGACTTAAGGCGTATTCTTCTTCCCGTTCGGTCATTTGGGCCATCTTATGATGCTAATGAGGATTACTTGTTTTGAGCGGTGCTATGTAATGTATTTCTTGTCTATGATGGCTGCAGGACATCGAGGTGGAGTCGTGGCGAGGCACGGGATGACCGGACTAGGTGCAGGTGGTGCCGAGGTCAAAGCGGTCGAGGTGTGCCGAAGACGGCGAGGGCTCGAGGTAGCTGCGAGGCTTGGAAAGCAAGGAATGAGGAAGCTTCTCGGAAGGTGTAGGCGGGGCGTTTTGGTGAATACGCAAAGCTGCGCTAAAGGAAGTAGATTGTGGATAAAGCACTAAAGTTGTTGGAGGCTTAATGGGCAAAGCAATGGTAAACCCTCTAACCCAAGGCTATAAATTGGAGGTGTGTCTCCTGGTTGTTGTATGGCTTGGGAGATGGGTTAGAGTTTGTTTTGCTTTGTGCTTTAGTTGTTGAGAGTGGGTGAGAGGGACAGAGGGCTGTTCTGCCCCTTCTCTGTGTGTTCTTGTGCTCTCCCCTCCATTATGTAGTGAGGAGGAAGCATTTTTTTGATAAAGTCGCATATGGGGACTCCTCTGTAATAATCTCTTGTCAATGAGAAGGATTGTGAGGGGTTGTTCTCATTTTCTTGCTCATATGGGATGAATTTCAGTTTCTGCAATTTTCTGTTCTTCCTCTGTTTTTATGTTCTTGAGGTGAATCCTTGATCTTATGGCTAGCTCTTGATTGCTCTGTGATGGGAAAGCATTCTAGACCACTTGGTCATTCCATTCCCAAGAGCAAATGATGGATTCAATGAGTTATCTCTTCTCTCTATCCTTCGTCAAAATTGTTCCCCTGTATCTCCATTTCTAGGGTTTGATGATGATTTTTGGTTTTCCTTCAAAAGGGTGTGTCTTGGTTGGAGATTCTGAGTCCCAAGGCTATTCCTTAGCTAATCTCTTGGTTTCATGATCAAAGAATCAAAGATTGGTTGGGAATTTGGTTTTTGGTGCTGCACTCTGTCAGTTTTCAGTTTTTGCTCAAATCTCAAATTCTTGGGGCTCTGATGACTTCTTTTGGTTCCCTAGGTTCCCCTTGCTATTTAGGCTGTTTTTCTTGCTGTTCTGGGCTGAGAAGATCAAAGGCAAACATCAAATTTCTCTGCTGTATGAAGTCTGTAGTTTTGGTCATTTTCTTGTTCCAGATTGCTTGCTGTCTGCTCTGAAATTCGAGGGGCGGTCAGACCGGACTCTCCTTGGCGGTCAGACCGGTGAACACATGGAGGTCAGACCGGCGTACTCAAAGCGGTCGGACCGGACCCGGGCAGTCAGACCGGCCGCATAAGGGCGGTCAGACCGGCGGCCAAAGTGCGGTCTGACTAGCCCATATACAGCGGTCTGACCGGTTCCCCTACAGCCTGTGCTAGTTTTACATTCTTTTTGTGCTGCTATTCTCCTTGGCTTTGATCTTCCTTGCTTCTGCTTTATGGATGTTAATTTGGATTTCCAGTAAGCTTTTGAACCCTTCTTCACAGCTTTGTAGCTATCGGAGAAGAGTATCTTTTAGTGGATACTTGTGGGGAACGTGATTTTAAAGCGGCACCATTCACCCCCCCTTTGTTGCCAATTTTGATCCAACAGATGTCGGGGTTGGGTGTGTGTTGTGTGCTGTACATCTATCTGTACGGTTGCCTTGCAATCTTGTCCTTATAGGAATGAAACAATACTTACCCGGGATCTTCTGTCTTTGCGTACTATTCTGCTCTGGGCGGGTGTGTTATAAAGTTCGTGTTCTCATGCTTGGCCTCGCTGCGCTTATCGATAATAGCGGCGAAGTAGGGCGCTCCATCCCTTGGAGCTGGCACCTAGTCGAAGTAGACGCGCTCGCTCCGTCCCCTACCTTCCGAAGGGGTGGCAGCGGAGCTGGCGCCTAGTCGAAGTAGATGCATGCGCGCTCCGCCCCTACCTTCTGAAGGGGTGGCAGCGGAGCTGGCACCTAGTCGAAGTAGACGCGCGCGCGCTCCGTCCCCTAACTTCCGAAGGGGCGGCATCGGAGGCGGACCTCGACGCTACGTCTTATTTATACTCCGTAGAGTGCGTGCGGAGGCGGACCTCGACGCTACGTCTTATTTATACTCTGTAGAGTGTGTGTGTAACATCCCAAAAATCCTCTTTTCTGAAAAATTTAATTGCAAATTAATTACTTTAAAGCAATTTAACTTTATTTGGATTTATCTGAGTGTTATTTCAAAATCCAAAGCAAGAAAATGTATTTTAGATATTTTAATAAAGCCAAAAAAAAAGAGTTCATTTTATATTTTCCAGCCCTCCCTGAATTTTTAAATTATTTTAAAGAATTTTTTGGAATTAAAAATCAATTTTTAAGAGTTAAAAATATTTTAAGTTTGAAAATTAAATACCAACATTAGTTGGAAATATTTTTATTAAGTCCAAAATGTCACCAAGAGCTTCTGTGAATTTTCCTGGAATTTTTGGAAGTATTTTCATATTTTTCTAAAGCTTAAATAATTTTCCAGGCTATTCTGAAATTCAAAAATCAAATTCTAAAAATAAAAAAAATCCCAAACCCTCCCTCCGGCCGACGCGTGGACGGCCCAGATCCGCCCACGTCGCTGCCCGGCCCAATCCTGGCCGCTCCCCCTATCCCACCGCCAAGCGGGCCCGGCCTATCAGCCTCCCCGCCTACTCCCTCCTCCCGCCCGACGCGTGGACGGATCGGATGAGCCGAGTCCCCGCCTCAGTCCATCCCCGCCATCCCCGTCCACTTAAGCCGCACCCGTCACCCGATTCGCCTCCCCTGCCACGCGGCTTCATCCGCGCCGCCCGCTCTCTCCCTCCCCTTTTCTCACTATGCGCGGGCCCCGCCTGTCAGACCCATCTTCCCCACCGCGTCGCCTCCTTCCTTTCTTCTCTCCTCCTCTTTCCTTCCTTGCGCTGGCGATCGAATCCTCGCTGATCCCGTCCTTCCTTTCCTGATTCCTCTCGGTTTTGGAAAGCGTGAGTCATGCGGATTCCAATCACACGCTCGCCTTCCTTCCTCACCCCCTCCCTTTCCTTTTGCCTCCACCCGAATCACCGCCGGCCGCCGAGATCTTCGGCGAGCAATTGCGCACCCATGCTCCCCTCTGCCCCTATAAAAACCCCCTCTCGGCTCCGCCTCCTTCCACACCACCTCCCGCTGCTCTCCCCCTCCCTTCCCGAGCACTGTATGGCCACTGACAGAGGGGTCCCACTTGTCAGAGACCGAACGTAGTAGACTCACTGTCATGTGGGTCCTACCTGTCATAGACATAGAATAAACAATAAAATAAAAGAATAAAATGTAAAATATGCAGTGGGACCCACCTGTCAGAAATTTGACAATTTATGGATTTAGTTGAACTGAGATTTTTAAGTAGGCATAACTTACTCATTTTAACTCCAAATTGAGCCGTTCAAATTTCAAAATTTTTCTAAAATCATAAACTACTCAAATATTCACTCTTTTTGAATTTTTGAATTTTATTTGAATTTTGTTTGTATTCATTTGTTTTGTTGCCTCTGTCTTTTCGCGCGTAGATTCCAATGTTGCCGAAGATTTCTCCGCTCCACAGCAAGAAGACCCAGAGAGCATGCAAGAAGGCAAATCTCCTTTGATCATCTTGAAGCTATGTTTGTGAAATGTTTTAATTATTTTAAATTTATGTGCATCGCTATTTACATAGAGTCCTAATTTTGTTTTAGCAAGTTAGTTAAAACCAATCTTTGTTATGCCCTCAATTGAAGTTGAATGCCATGTACCTTTGTAACCTTAGGATTGCCTTTGTCTCAATAATGAGATTATGATTAAAATTTTGATAAATATTAGAACGGTAGTAAAATGCTTAGTCATGCTATTTAACCTTTGCAATCTTGAAAATGGGAAAATTATAATTCTTTTAACTAGTCTTTTAACTAGTGGTGATTGGAGTTGCCACTGTTCTTTTAAAATAAAATAAAATGTAAAAAAATTGTTTTAGACCAGGGCGGATGGTTGGATCGGTTTGGTGCAGTTAGCACGAGACTTTGTAAAGTGTATGTACTGATCTAGTCAATTAAGGACCGATGCTTGTGATTGTCCAGACTGAGCATTACCGTGCAACCCCAAGTCTATATGGGTACGACCTAGCTAATTAACTTATGATAGTCTAGTTTAGGTGCCACCAGTGGAAAGTGGTTGCCAGGGATTCACTGGTTATTCACAGTGAGGGACAGGGATTTACTGTACTCATATGGCGCAAGAGGGGGCTTCGGACTGGGTGGATTTAACCCTTCTGCGGTGAAACCTCAGCGGGTGGTGTCTAGCTAGACTAGAGTAGGGAAAAGGCTTTGTGATATTTTATCTGTGTCTCATGCCAAAGGAAGCGGTGACTAAAAAGATAATTTATCTCTTGGGGGTAAAGTTGTACAACCTCTGCAGAGTGTCAAACTATTCAAATAGCCGTGCCCACGGTCAAGGGCGGGCAAGGAATGCATTCACATGGTAGATCTTTGGTTTTTATTTTAAAAACAAAGTTTTGTATTCCGAGAGTGGAGGGAACTCTCGGATGGTTGTCCTGGTGGTTGGAGCCAGTGTGGGTGGATGTAACCCACAGTTTTAAACTTTATCGGTTAGAGTTGGTTAACTAGTGTTGGTGGATAGAACCTTCACTATAAAATGCTTATTAGTTTCAGTTAAAACAATTAATGGGTTAAAATGATGCCTTCTAAAATATTTAGTAGTAATTGAAATAAAATATTGCTTTGTGCAAAAGAACCATACAACCCCCCTTTGTTAAGCCATGCATCTATTGCATTTTTCCCAAGACTTGTGGAGTACTTTATGTACTCACATGTTGCACTTAAAATAAACTCAGAAGAATATGAAGCTCAAGAGGGAGACTACGACTACTTCGCTTGCGGATTCGATGAAGGATTCCCGGAGTACTAGGTCGCGCTTCCCCAGTCAATTGCCTGTGGCGTATTGATGGGTCTTCGCCGGATTTATCTTTTTGCTTCCGCTGTGTTCTGTGTGTGCGAGGTCTTGAAACCTCCTTTGTAATAATGAGACCTTTCGGTTAGTACTCCCTATTATTGTAATAAAGCGTTGTTGGTTATGTAATTATTTCTGTTTGACTGTGTGCACTAGCTTTGATTTGGGACTAGTGCTGTAATACACAGACGGTACGGGTTTGGAAATCCGGGGTCCCGACAGCGTGCGGAGGCGGACCTCGACGCTACGTCTTATTTATACTCCGTAGAGTGCGTGCGGAGGCGGACCTAGAGGGAAGCTTGGCAGACGGCCGACTTTATTAATCTCCCATTTGCGCGGGTGAGCGTCTTACAAATGCCGAGGTGTCGATATTGCTACATGCTTCCCTTCTGTCCTAGACATAGTACCGCCGCAACCTATCTGCGTTCCACGTGTGGCGAAGTGTCTGTCCTTCTAGCGTGGCGAGGCGAAAGGCTCCCCACTGCAATGCTACCGCGACTATATAAGGGCCTTCCCATTTGGAATCCAGCTTGTCGACCGTGTCTGCATGGAGTGCCATCTTGAGAACGAGATCCCTGGGCTGGAATCCGCGCGGGTATATGGAGCGGCCGTGCGTGCGCACCATTTGCGTGTGTACTTTGCGACGTGCTGGGCTGCGCTTACTCGCTCGCCATCGAGGAGGTCCATGGACAATTGTCATTCTTCTTCTGGCGCTTGAACGAGGACTCTTCTCGACCAGGCCTTGATCTCCTCAGGCGTGACTGCATCGTCGCCGAAGAGAAGTTTGAAAGGCGTGAACCCTGTCGGGCGCGTCACCGTTGTGTGGAGAGACCAGAGGACGCTGTAGAGTTCACTTGGCCACATGCCCTTTGGCAGTCCCACTAGACGCTTCTTGACTCCGGCGGATATGGTGCCATTGGCTCGCTCGACCGCCCCGTTAGACTGTGGATGCCCGACAGAAGCGAATCAGAGCGTGACGCCCAAGCTATCGCAGAACTCCATGAACGCGGCAGAGTCAAACTGCAGGCCGTTGTCGACGGTGATCTCCTTGCGCACCCCGAAACGGCATATGATGTTCTTCCAAAGGAAGCGTTGCATGGCCGCCGAAGTTATCTTGGCTAGGGCCACAACCTCTGGCCACCTGGAGAAATATTCCAAAGCAACTACCACAAAGCATAGATCTCCTGGAGCCCGAGGAAGCGGCCCCACAACATCGATGCCCCACCGCGCCAGCGGCCATACCGGTGGAATGGGGTTGAGGCTCGTCGGGGCTGCGTATGGCCCGCCCCATCCATTGGCATCCTTGGCACCGACGCACGAGGTCCTGGGCATCGGTAAAGGTGGTTGGCCAATAGAAGCCCTACCTGAATGCCTTGCTGACAAGGGACCTCGGCGCAAGGTGCGAGCCGCAGAGTCCCGCGTGAATCTCCGCGAGGAGGTGCTTTCCTTCTTCGTGCGAGAGGCACCGCAAAAGCGGCGCACAAACCCCCTTTTTGTAGAGCACTCCGTCGAGCACCTGAAAAGACCTGGCGCGGTACTGCAGGCACCGAAGCTCGATGGGATCGTCCGGCTCAGCGATGCCTTGCAAGAAACCGTAGATGGGCTCTCGCCAGTCACCCTGGTGAGCAATTTGGTGGACGAGGGCTGCATCACGGTTGTCTTGAGCGATGGCCGTCGTAGGCAAGACCTGATAAAACGCTCCCTCAGGAATGGGGAGCTATTGACTTGCGTCCTTTGCAAGGGTGTAAGCCTGCTCGTTATTCGCCCGGGGGATGGCCTTGACCGTGACGCCTATGAAGTACCGCTCCTTTGCTCTTACAGCTACCAGGTACTTGGCTAACTCGGGGTCCTTAGCCTGATACGATTTGTCCACATGGCCTGCCACCAGTCGTGAGTCCGTGTGGACAAGAACTCGCCTTGCGCCCAAAGCTTTGAGCTTCACGAGGCCGAAGAGGAGTGCCTCGTATTTGGTTGTGTTGTTGGTGGTGGGAAACCCCAGGTGCGCTGAGTATAGTAGGCGATGGCCCTCTGGCGTAGTGATCACCGCGCTGACGCCCGCGCCAGAGACGCCGTAGGCTCCATTAGTATTAAGCATCCACACCAGGTCTTCTGGCTTCTGGACATGCTGGGCTGGTGGGGTCCACTCTGCGAGGAAGTCCGCAAGGACGTGGGACTTGATCACCGTTTGCGAAGCATACATTAAGGAAAAGGGCGCGAGCTCAGCCGCCCATTTGCCAATGCGCCCTGTGGACTCTTTGTTGTGCAACATCTCCGCCAGGGGGAATGAGGATGGCACCGTGATTGGGTGGGCCAAAAAGTAGTGTCGAAGCTTCCTCGTGGCCATGACCAGCGCGTATGCCAGTTTCTCAAGCTCCGTGTACTACGTCTTGGCGCCCTGCAGGGCCTTAGAGACGAAGTAGACGAGCCGCTGAAGGGCGCCCTCCTCGAGGACGAGGACGGCGTTGACCGCCGTCGTGGAAGCGGTGAGGTAAAGCAGGAGGGGAGCCTCTGGCACTGGGGCGACCAACGTGGGGAGGCTGGCGAGGTGCCTCTTGAAGTCGTCGAAGGCCTTCGCACAATCGCTATCCCACTGGAACCCGTCGCACCCGCGGAGTGTCCTAAAAAATGGCAGGCCTCGCTCTGCCGCCTTAGACAAGAAGCGGCTCAACGCCGCCATGCCGCCAACAAGCCTCTGGACCTCCCTTGTCGTCTTGGGTGGCTCCATAGCGAGGATGGCGTCGACCTTGTCGGGGTTCGCCTGGATTCCGAGCCCAGACACTAGGAAGACCAAGAGTTTGCCCGCTTGTAAGCCAAAGACGCACTTGTCCGGGTTGAACTTGATGCCTGCCTTCCTGAGGTTATCAAAGGTCTCCTAAAGGTTCTGACCGTGTGAGGCCAATTGCTTGGTTTTGACAACGACGTCATCAACGTAAGCTTCCATATTCCTCCCGAGCTGAACGGCTAGCGCTATCGCGATGAGGCAGGTGAAGGTTGCACCCGCATTCTTCAAACCGAAGGGCATCCTAACGAAGCAGTATGTCCCAATTGGCGTGATGAAGCTGGTCTTGTCTTCGTCATCTTTGGCCATATAGATCTGATGGTAGCCGGAGTACGCATCCAGAAAGCTCATGAGCTCACACCCCGCAGTGGCGTCGACCAGCTGGTCTATGCGCGGCAAAGGGTAATCGTCCTTCAGGCACGCTTTGTTGAGGGCAGTGAAATCGATGCACATACGCCAGGCACCGCTGGTCTTTTTCACCAATACCGGATTGGTTAGCCAATCCGGGTGTTGGACTTCGCGAATGACCCCGGCCTGGAGGAGTTTTGCTACCTCCGTCTTAGCCGCTTGCTGCCGGTCCATAGACATGCGCTGAAGCCTCTGTTTGATCAGCTTGGCGTCAGGATGGACCGCCAGGTTGTGCTCAATGAGGGCGTAGTCCACGCCTTTGATGTCCTCCGGGGACCACGTGAAGACGTTCGCGTTGTTCCGAAGAACCCGGAGCAGGTCTTGTTCCACCTCTGGGGGAGGCCCTCTCCGATGGACACGATTGACCCTCGGCTTGGAGAGGCAGCCTCTTGACCCCACCCTCCAGCCAAGGCTTAGGTGTCCACCCTAGAGCGGAGGGTGTGTCTACCTTCGGCTTGTCGGTGGGGGACATGCACCTGGCGGTGCGGGCCCGCGGCACCAGCATCTATACGCTGGGCGAGGTCCTGGTCACCGAAGATGGTGATGATACCTTGCGGGCCTGGAGGCTTCATACACAGGAAGCCATGATGGGGGACTGCCCCAAAGGAGTTGATAACAGGGTGTCCTTGTATGGTGCAGGGTGTCCACGATGTCAAAGGTAGCTTCTTCACTCCTAGCGTGAGCGTTGTCACCCTGGCGAAAGGAGACTCAGAGACGTACCTGGCCCAACGCCCACAGCGGCTGGGCTCCAAAACCTTCGAGCGGGGTCTTCGATGGTCCTAAGCGACTCCGGGGGATCCCCATGCGGTGAAAGGCCTCCGCGAACAAAATGTTCGCAGAACTGCCTTCGTCCACGAGGACGCGCCTGACGTCGCAGCCCGCAACGTTAGCTCGGATGACTAAGGGGTCTTGGTGGGGAAACTTGTGTTGGAAATATGCCCTAGAGGCAATCATAGAGATGATGATATTTCGTTGTATCCATGATTTAATAAATGTTCCTTGAATATTGCCTTTGTGTTGATTAACAAGTATGTGACTTGTATGTGAAACTCTTTAATTGTATGGTTATTCTAAAGTTGTCCCTTGTCGAAGTTCATGTGTGGACACACGTGAATAATGGATTAGCACATGTATCGGTTGATGACCATGTTTCACAGGTCATAGACATGGAGATGTCAAACCAATAATGTGGACACATGTTTAGAACATGGGGTTGGACCGACCCAACATGAGATATAACAATTATACTTATGGTTTTCTCTCTACACAATGTGTACGCCTTGTCCTTAGACCTGAGATTGTCGCATGTACTTGAGATGTGAATCGACCTACTTAGGGGCTATCAAACGCTACTCCGTAATTGGGTAGTTATAAAGGTAGCTTTCGGGTTTTGTCATGAAGCATGCTGCGAGGCATGGTCAGTCGAGATGGGATTTGCCCCTCTCTACCTGAGAGAGATATCTCTGGGCCCCTCGAGTGATCGGATCCAGAAATGCATGGCCATGCTACTTAAGGTTAAGAGTTAACCTAGTAAGGGATTCCGGATCACAGGATCGAGAAAGAGTGGTCAGCTTGGAGCTCGACCAAATATTGTGAGGCAAAGGGATTGGCATGTACATAAAGTTGTGATGGTTCGTCCGATATGATCTTTGTGTATGTTTAGGAGTTGGCACGTCTTACTAGAGGCCGCTACCAACTATTGACCTAGTATGTGTACTCGCGTCATGTCTAAACATACGTGAACCTATAGGTCACACTCTTAAGGGCTGAAGCCTAGTCGGATTGGATCCGATTAGATCGGGCATTGAGTCCTAATGGGCCTCTATTCGTAGAAGCCCATTGTAAGGACGTCTATAAAAGGAGGGCAAGGGCACGGGATTAAGGGATGAGTTTTTCGTGACTTCCTCAAACCCTGGCGCCACCCTCCCACGCCCAAGTCGCTCGCGCGATCTAGTAGTCCGGCGTGCGTCGCTTCCTCCCGCGCAGTGGATACCGTGGAGGCGCTGCATCGTAGCGTTTGGGCGAACCGCAAGAGAGGAGCTATACGTTGGGCCGCGGCGAGGGCGAGGAAGTAGTACGACTACTCGCCCGGCGTCTTTGCATCGGCGTGATGCGACTACTCTACCGACGCGTCTGCATCAATTCCGCACTGCGGCGTCTAGTGGTAATTCCGTGATCTATAAGCTGCAGTGATCTTGGTTTTTGGGTAAAATTTTTATTGATTTGCGCTAGCGTAGCCTACCCGTAGTCCTTCAACTTGACACCCTCGGCGTCGGCTGGCATGAATGTGACCTCACAGCGCGCCATGTCCAGAGGTGGTTGTGCCGAGGATGCCTGCCACGACGAGCCTCCGGAGATGACGTTGATGATGCGACGTTGGGTCCCAACTTGCTGCGGAATTTCCTGCGGCCGTTGCACGTGGACCACGGCGGGGAGTGGTTCGTCTAAGGCTCGATCTCCGGTAGTCGCCTGCTGCAGCGCCGTGACCGCTGTACATGTCCGCGTGAAGTGATCACCGTAGCCATGTACTTCGCACCATCGGCCATAGTCCCTAATTTCTTGCTCTGCGCGCGACCTCTCTTCGATGTCTCTTCCGCGCCCCCGTCCCTGGCCTCCCCAGCCCCTTCCGCGTGAGGCGGGGGTAGGTTCTTGGGGGGCGTCCTCTATGCCGAGGACGTGGCGGGCCTTTTGGGACCTGCGCTGGTTGTGCTGGGGCTTGTACTTGCCGCTTGATGAGGTTCCGGCACCCCAGCATTATTGTGCTCAGGGGCGTCTTCCGCGGGCCCTTGCTTACGCTTTGCTGTCGGGGAGTGGCTCGCCGCGCTATGTCTTCGTGACAGTCCTTCCGCCTGAATGGGGTCGGGGTCATCGCCCTCGTGTCTTTGCGCATCCTCCTCCGCCCGCACGTACTCTTCCATTTTGTTGAAGAGCTTTGCTACTGTCTTGATTGGCTTCTGGGCAATGTACTCGGCTAGCGGCCCTGGGCGGAGGCCTTGTATCGATGCGTTGATGATGGTTGTTTTGTTGACGTCTTTGACCTGGCAGCGGACCTTTGCGAAGCGCTTGAAATACTCCCGGAGCCTCTCTGAGGGTTTCTACTTGACCGCGAAGAGCTGATCCACGTCGACGCGCTTGACGTAATTCCCCTGGAAGTTGTTGTAGAGCCGGTCGCGGATCTGCTCCCATGTGAAGATGGAGTTCGGCTGGATGGTGAAAAACCAAGAGAATGCCACTCCCTGCAGTGCGATGGGGAGTACCTTCGCCTTCGTGGTGTCGTCTCCTCCTGCGGCCTCGAGGCCGTCTCATAGACGCGCACGAACTCCCGAGGGTCCGTGTCGCCCTTGTACGGCTTGATGGCGGTGGGGAACTTGAAGCCCTCTGGCCGTGCCGCTTGCTGCAGGCCCGCGGACAGGGGGGACTCCGGATCTACGCATCGCAACGGGATGCGGCCGGACGTGTGGGCATCGTGGCTGCCCGCCCATTCCGGCGTGGGCTCCGCCGTGGCTGTTGGCGGGGTCTGCTGACTCCGGGCCTCCTGCATGTCTCGCACGACCCTGCGGAGATCTATCAGCTCCCGCTGGAGCGTGCCGATGGCCGCCAGCAGGGCGCTCTCCACTGTCGACGTAGTCGAAGCAGTCGGCACACCTGTTCTCTCCATCGGGACAACGGGGACGACGGCCTGCACTCTTGGGTTACCTAATGCGCCAACGCGGTGGACTTCAGGATCGGAGCCAATGTTGCCGCCAAGACCACCAGTCATTTCTGCCCCGGATGTGGGGACGGCAGCCGTGCCAGCCTGGGCACCGGTGCTACTGCCCCCAACCACCCAGTTGGCGCTGCCAAGGTCGGCCGTCATGGCGGCGGTGATGGCGTCGACCATCGTGGCGGTAGTAGCGGGGTCAACCGTCGTGCCGTGGGCGCCGACGGTCATGGCTGTCACGGCTGCGTTGCCATTCCCACCCGCGATTGCCGACGCCGAAGCCCTGATGTTGATGCAAGGCTCCATCGCAGCCACCTTCTTCTTGGCTGCCGATGAAGCTTTCTTTGGTGCCATCCTTCTTCGGATCTTGAGGCTTGCTCGTGTCCTCCCCACGGACGGCCCCAACTGTTGTGGTTACAGACCAAACAAAGAGAGAGGTATGGTAGTGGAGAGTTAGGTAGCAATGCTTAGGGTTTTTCCCATGGCTAATATTGCATATATGTATCCTCATGGGGAGTGCTCTTACAATATCGCCCTTACATTTGAGTAGCACTTATGTCATTACACATGTCCCACTTTGGGCCTTACAACCTTCTAATAGGCCTGTTGGCTTAGGTGGGGGCCACCCCTACAACACATACCAAATATACCAGTCATTTCCAAATGACATCCCAAACCAGTTTCTCATGATTGAAAGTGATGCTTGGGGCATTTTAGAGTCCCAAATATCTAAGTAGTACTAATCATGGCGTATAATCATAGACTTACTTTTGAAAGTTTTACCATTATAATTTTCTAGGGTGACAAGGCTCAGATATTCAAATGTTCCTATGGAGTGTAATACTAACAAGTTAAATAATGGGCATATAACTAGGACCTAAAACAAACATATATTTGCATATGAAATAATAGCATGCAATTTGATAATTTAAAATGAAAATAATTTACAGAAAATGTAGGTTCAACATGATCAAAGTATTGACTCGTATGGTGTGGTTTACCGCAGTCTTGAGCTCACTCAAAGCTTTCTAATTCGATGGTCTTGAGTTTCTGGTCTTCATCTTTATCTGGATCTTGGTCTTGCTTTATCCATGGATGCTTCAGGGCTCCGATTTCTAATTACGTGCTAAATAATTGAATCCAAACAAATTCAAATAAACTGCAAATATTAAAACAAGAGTAGAAATGGATAGATTGAAATTTTTAATGAATTTAGGAATTTGAACAGGCTCAATCGGAGTTAGGATGAAGAAGGATGGGCTTCTAGAAGTTTGAATTTAAGGGAATGAAAAACAGAAATTTTCACCGCGGTCGAAAGCTATACGCGCTTGGAAGATCCACAGCGGACAGATGGTTTGCAGTGGTCGGAAGGCAAGAGTGGTTGGGGACAAGAGCGGTCGGAAGCTCTATAGTGTAGTCAAAAGCTATAGTGGCAGTTAGGAGCTACAATAATTTGAACATGGACGAAAGACACAGTAATTTGTGTGTGATCAGAGGGATCAAGATTACAACATGGTCAGTGGTTAAACATCGTGGTCAGTGCTCGAACAGCCATGATCGGGTGGCTGAACATGGTTGGAATTCTATACATGATCAAAGGTGAAGCCGAAGGGGCGGTCAAAGTCAGGAGCAGAAGTGAGTGGTCAGAAATGGCGAGGTCTACTGAGTGGTCGAAAATGGCTTCGACGGTGTGGAGTGGTTGGATGGATCAGACGGTTGGGAGGGTCGAATGGATCGGATGGCTCGGAGTGGTCGGATGGATCGGACGGATCAGAGCGGTCGGATGGATCGGAAGGCTCAAAGCAGTCGAATGGTATCTGCGGTCAAGCGACGGTGGTCGAGAGTGGTTATGGTCAGTGTGGCTTTGCCAACGTGGTAGCGCATGATGACAGTGATCGCCGGCGCTCGATAGGTGGCTTCGCTGGTAGCGGCCGGTGACCGGGGAAGGGTCGGCACGTGGTAAAATAGATGGCCAAGGAGATAAGGAGGCTAGGGGAGGCGTTAGCTCAAGCCTAGTCGGTGCTATGGGAGGACCGACGGTAGATTGGTCGTGGTCGTAAGTTGGAGTTGAATGTGGTCGGAGGCACTACGTGGTCTTAAGCTCCGAGTCCTATCAGTCGAAAGCTTGGGCGGTGGAGTGGTGGAAGACTTCTGAGTGCAGGGCAATCGAACTCGGAAGGTGCTAAGTGGTCATAAACCTCAATGTGGTCGTAAACAACTATGAGTGGTCGTAAACGACTATGTGTGGTCGTAACGACTATGTGTTGTCGTAAATGACTATGTATGTTCGTAACAACTATGTGTGGTCGTAAATGACTTCATAGTCGAAAACTTGAATGCGTGGTCATAAACGACTACATAGTTGTAAGCTCAACTGCGTGGTCGTAAATGACTTCATAGTCGTAAGTTCGACTGCGTGGTTGTAAGCTCGACTACGTGGTCGTAAGCTCGACTACGTGGTCGTAAGTTTGACTGCGTGGTTGTAAATGACTTCACAGTCGTAAGTTCGACTACGTGGTCATAAGTTTGACTGCGTGGTCGTAAACTTGACTACGTGGTCATAAGTTCAACTGCGTGGTCATAAACGACTTCGTAGTTGTAAGTTTGACTGCGTGGTCATAAATGAGTACCAGGTACTCGTTGTCATGGGACTGGGCTTCAACAAGTTGCATCAACAAGTCGCCTCCGGTGGAGGAGACTGTGGCCGGAGCTGAGCATCCCCAAAATGGGTTGCTCATGCCCGCGCCTACCCGTAGGAAAAACCTCACCGGCCAATTTGGCCGGGGCATTGGCCGGCGGTGACCGTGGGTGGTGGCGGAACAGGGGAGTGGTGGCTACGGTGGTGCACAGTACCAGAGCTCAATTAAGCGAGAGGGGAGCATCTAGGCGGGCTCAGGAGTCTACCTCGGGGGTCGACGTGGCTCGAGAATGGCGGTGGCGAGCTGGTGGCATGGGACGGCGACGGGCGGAGGAGGCACATGGTGCGGGTGAAGTACAGGCGACGAGAGGTCCAGCCAAGGAGGGGAATGGTGTCACGATGCTCCGGGGGTGCTTCGGTGGGGAGGAATCGGACTACAGTGGCGCCGATCAACAGATTGCTCATCGGCCAGCTTTAGGGAAGAAGACGATGCTGGCGAGCTTTGGGGGCATGTGTGACTAATTGTTTCGAGTGGGAGAGAGAGCGAAGTGTGGCAAAGCGATCGGGAGTGAGGGCCGGGCTTTATAGCCACAGAAAGGCGACGAGCGACAGGGGAGCCGTTGGCCGGTCGTATCTATGGCATGGTGGTGGCGCTGCTACAGCATTCAGGATGAGATGGTGTAGGAGCCCAGATTTTACAATCCGGTATCTTCTGTGATTCCACCGCACTATTCCCTGGATCAGTAGATAGTGCTCACAGATTACAGTTCTGAATATCAAAGTACATATCAAGCGGAAGCGTAAATTTAATAGTAGACTTACTCATGGGCCGATTAGGCCGAAATTAATAGGATGCAGCAGCGGAAACGAAGCACAAAGGTGGGACCCTCAGGACATGCCCACAAGCAGCCAACTGGAGGTTCGCGACCTAGCCCTTGACGTCTTCAACTTCTTCGCCATCATAACTAAGAGTGTTCTGAAGTGTAGCGATCAGGTTCCCTGATTCTAGATTTGTTGTGAGAGCGAGAGTGAGCACAAACCACCGTGCTCAGCGAGTCAATACACAGGATGCAAATAAATAGTATGCATGGCTTATCAAAGGAGAGGCTCGGGTTATTTTATTTGCCATAAATCGCTTTTAGTAGCATTATTATTATTTAATTCCAGTGTTATTGTTGCTGCCTAAAATTCCACAGAACAATTGCCATAATTGACTTAATCCACTGAAGATACACTTTCTTTATTGGTTGCTGTCTATGACTCCAGACAGCAAGCGTAATCATTTACTGAATCCACCGATCCACGACTCCCATTACATTGTCTAAACATTCTACATGGGGGTTACCAACTCCTATATGAATCTACATGTTTCCACCAATTCATGGATCTAAACTCGGGCTCACTATTTACAATTTCTTTATTTAGGTCCACCAACATCTTGTGTATTCTAAATTCCTAACAATCCAACCTTGTGGTTGCTAATCATCAACTCTTCATTTCTAAACTCTAATGATTATCCAACATAATTGCTTTTAAAACCACCGGAATCATTCGTATCGGTACTTTCTAACAATTCAATCTTTTTGTTATCGAGCCAAAAACCATAATTTGCTCTTCCAATAAATAATCTTATTTTTCATTACCTATCTTTAACTAGTTCACTGCTATACCTCCATCAAGAATATCAGTGATCAAGTCTACGATTCACTAGGATACATCCACCAAGAACATCATTGATCAAGGTTATACTCCCATCATCATATCTCCAAATTCCCAAAAATTCAATTGATTCAATTCCAGTAAGCTAGTATTCGATCAAACCCTATTAATCCCATTATCGCCAATATCCCCCAAGAATTTATATTATTTATCATTATCATAATCTAGCAATTACCTTTGCACTCCCTAATTCTCCAGAAATCATTCAAATCATCTATCTAGCCTATATATTCATTTAGGTTCCTCCAATTTATTTCTCCCAGAATCCACATTACCGTTTCCTTTTTATGATTGACATGAATCCACCAACATCTTTATGTGTTTACCACAACAGCAGTCCCCTTTTCTTACGACTCTATTTATTCTTCCTGACATTTTATGTTGTGAGAAGTATTATCATTATTTAAAAATATAATACATAGGAATTTCCTGAGACCTAGTAGTTTTGAACAAAAACATAATGTGTAAGAGAATGCAATAATAATAGCAATCCATATTCCATCCACCATTACATGGCCTCTGTACCATATGTTAGACCTTCAGCGTTATAGCCGCTTACATTATCACTGGGATGACACCAGGGCAACACAAATCAGGGCTTTCCACGACCCTCCACTTTTCCATTTTCACCTACAAAGATTTTTAAATAGAACTATATCTGGTTAAGTTCCCATGTCCGCCCTTGACCGTGGGCACGGCTATTCGAATAGTTTTGACTCTACAGAGTTTGCACACTTTACCCACAAGTGACAGTTCACTCGTTACCCCACACGATTCCTTAGCCGTGTGGTTAAGCAAACTATCACAGTAACCGTTCAGAGTACCTCGCCCCTTCCATCATCTCACCCCTATGAGCTTGTCCCGCTTGCGGCAGGTCTCATAGGTTGTGTGGGATGTTCCCCTCCCATGCGCCTAATAGCTGGCTACCCACACTGCTAGCACGCCGCAGATGAACTTAACCCTCTGCGGATGCCCCATTCAAGCCCGCCACACAGAGAGCCACTTGCACTACCTCACCTCCTCCACCGATGATGATGATTTTCAGGGTCCAGTAAGTTTACTAGGCCAAGTTGTACTTTACAGATTTGTGGTTGTACTTGTTTTACGCGGGAGTTGCATGACAAGATTCGGTCCTTAGGGTTATCTAGGCGGTTCTACCACAAACCACACTCTCGTGCACCCTTGCACCATACCCCCGAACCATCCGCCCAGATAATAAGCAATTTGAGATTTTTGGGAACATAAAATAACTATATCCAACATACTCCAGTCATTACCACCATGACTGCCCAACCAAATTTCTCATGATTAAAAGTGACGCTTGAGAGTTCTCGCGCCTATGAGCACATAAACAACACTAAGCATGGCATATAATTACGGACTTATTTTCAAAAGGTTACTATTATAATTTTTGCTAGGGCAACAAGGTTCACATATCCCAATATTCGAAAGGAGGTATAATATTAATCAAGTTAAATAATGGGCACATAACTAGAATCTTAAATTAAGCATGTATTTGCACATAAAATAACAACATGCAATTTGATAATTTAAACAAAAGTAATTTGCATAAAATGTAGGTTCAACATGATCAAAGTATTAACTCACCTTGCGCGGTTTACCACGGTCTTGAGCTCACTCAAAGCTATCTTAATTGATGGTCTTGAGCTTTTGGTCTTCATCTTCACCTTGATCTTGATCTCGCCTGGTTCATTGATTCTTCGGGCCTCCAGTTTTTAACTACGCGATAAGCGACTGAATCCAAATAAAAGCAAATAACTCAAGGGACCCAAATAAATCCAAATAAAACCCAATTGAACTTGATTAATTTTTATTATGATTAAATAGATGATTTGAGACAAGGTTAGTTGAGCGCGGAGTATTATCGGTGTCATAGTGGTTGGAGTGAGGTGGGGAATGGTAGGGAAACTGGTCAAAAGGGAGATCAAGGATGGGGCATGATAAAGGTATATCCACGAGCTTGTTTTTGTTTTAGTGCTCGGAACTGAGGGCAGAATAAGATGACTCGATCTTTGTATTAATAGCTTTCTTTATTATTTTTGTGTTTATTTAGGAAGTTCCATGAGTCAAACTAAACATAGAGGTAGATGTAAGATTGTAGTTGGGGTGCAGGATATTGTCTTGTCCAGTGTTAGCTTCTAAGAGTCAAAGTATGAGTTATATACATGATGTATATGATCTTCTGGTTTATCGAATTAATCTTATAACTTATGTTTTTAGCAATTCGAGGTGTATGGTTGTAGGTGGTGCTAATATTACCTTGTTCATTAAAATACAAAGTGGTGAGATTATTTTAATTACAAATGACCTAGGGATTTTAATAGACACGCCAACATGAATTTAGTTAAAGATGTCCTTCGAGTTAGGTACCGTAGATATTTTATGTACATTTTAGTTACTATCATAGTGTTATTTAAATTTATTTATCTAGGACCGACAATGCCATACCAGGTTATATTTTGATATCCATATTTGATTATGTCTGCGGTTGAGATTTATTTATCGACAACACGCTAGTGATGACTACTCTTTTCATTATTGTTGTCAACCAGACCTACAGCTAAGATTCAATTTACCGATGGTAGCTAAATGGTAGGGCATATATTATAATTGGGGTAATCTTTATTTTAAAGCTTTGTTTTCATAGCTTTAACATAACATCTGATATATTTGTTTTAATTTTTGCTTAAGTATATTTTGAATTAGGATTCTTATTAGACTTGGACATTACGCAAAATCACCCTTTATTAATGCCCTAATTAATAGCTAGTCTGTTAACTATTTATTTAAATGATAATAATTGTTCATATGCATATGATTCTATATTTTGGGGTATACACAAATTTTTACTTGAACCCAATCAGTCCTCCCAGCTCCTTTATTTTCTTCCCTAGTTACTTCCTAGTTGATAGGTGCTAAAAAATAGGACAAAACAGTGCACAGAGTGGATTCGAACCAGAGATCTGTGGCTTGGAGTTGGGCTGGGCTGGCCAACTGGGCATGTGCTCGCTTGCAAGTGGAAGGAGTCAGCTAATATAAATGAGGTGAGGCAGCCTGGGGCAAAACAGAGGAATTGGCCAACGCGGCCGAGCGGCGGGAGCTCCTGTGAGGGATGGCTAGGGAGGTTGGTCAAGCCGATGAAATGGAACCCCAAGGAGGCGAGGAAGCTAAAGGGGGAGGTGGCGCAGCTCAGAATGGCGGTGAGGCGGGCTAGGGGCAGCCTAGAGCGGCCGGCGGCGAGGTGGGTTCGGTGCGGCGGTGACTGGGAGGAAGAAGGAGAAATTACAAGTATGCCCGAGCATGTAGGAGGTGGGAGGAGCCTTACCATGCCGTTGGTTGAGCCGGGGAGGGTTCGTAGAGAACTGGCGGCGTGAGGTGGTGTCGGGTGGCGGTGGCGCATGGCGCCAGCGACATACAGGCGGCGAAGGCTTTGGCCGGTAGTTGAGATGGTGTCGCCGTACTCCGGTGATGCTGCGGCCATGAGTAATTGGTTCGAGGTAGGCTCAATCGATGGATCGCCGGTTTGCCGGATTTAGGGAAGAGGCGACGACCAGTAAGCTTGTGAGGCTCCAAGGGCCAATTGCTTGAGAGGGGAGGAGGAGGGGGATGAGACGAGGCGGATGAGAGCGCAATTGCTCCTTTATAGGCGCTGGACGGAGCGGGCACCGTGCAGGGTTAGGCGGCAGAGCGTGGGCGTAGGGATGGAGCGCAACGTGCGCGCAGGGGGCGTTGTGCTGGTGCAGGCGGAAGTGATGGCGAGGCGATGACTATCGCAGGGCTTGGGAGGCGACGTGGCTGTGATGCGCGCAAGCTCTACCACAAGACGAGACAAGAAAGGGGAGCATGGCGCAGAGGAGGAGGGAAGAAAGAAGAAAGGGGATGTGGGTAGGGCATGGGCAAGCCAGGCCCGCACGCAAGAGAAAAAGGCAGGAAGAGGGAGGGGGAGAGAGGCCGGGGATAGTAGAGAGGTGGTGGGGGCCCAGCGGTAGGTGGAGAGGGCAAGGGGGAAAAAGAGAGAAAAGGGGAGGGCAAAAGAGAAAAGTCTAGGACCCACATGGAAGGGAAAATTAAGAGAAAAGAAAGGCTCCAGCAAATTTTGTAGTTTGGATAGATTTTTATCAACATTAGTGTTTAGTGATTTTGATTTTTGCACGATTCTAAAATTCGATTATTTGATTTAAATTTCTATTTTAGGCTTCACATTATGGATTTCAATTTTTGAACATCTAGTTCAAATATCTAGCTACAAAATCTATTATTTCTCTATTTTCTATTATATTCAGTTTGCCCTCGGACTTCAACTTTGGCATTATTTTGTTATGAATTGTATACTTACGTTTTGAAGATTCAACCTTGGGTTTTAGTTTTGCTAATTGAATTGAAAGAAGGAATTTTTGGTATAATGATTTCGGGCTATATTCTAATATTCTTTTTGGATTAATTTTGTTGACCTTAATTTGAATTCAAGATGTTGGTACTTTGAATTCATAATCTGCAATAACATTTTCCATTTTTTATAATTTGCAAAATTATTATTTGCATTTGGGAGTATTCTTGATTATTAATTATATGTCGCAAAACTCAAAAAGATTTCAAATAAATATTCAGAAGAAATTTTGAACCCAGTAAAGCGCAAGAAAAATTTTAAAACTTTCAGATTTCTGACTACTCAAAATTCAGGATGTTACAGATGGTGGACAGAGCATGGGCGTGATTGCATAGTGAAGCCAACACAGTGGATGACTTGATGAGGACATCACTTCTTCGGATACATACAACACTTCTCCACTTGACATTCAAGGACCAATCACTAGAGCTCGCGCCCGACAATTGAATTTACAGGTGAGCTCGTTCCTAAGTACTTCCTTTTGTTCATTTGAGAATCGATTGCTACCTAATGATTTAATTATGATTAGGAACCATGGAGAGGACTTGGAAGTACTTGGAGAAGAGCTACGAGGCCCACAAGTCCAGCAAGGGCGGTCGAATCATGTTGGAGGTCCAACTCAAGCCGACTTCGAATCCAATTTGGAGTCCAGGACCAGGCAAAGTGGGTTGAATTTATTGAATCTTTTCCTTATGTCATTAAACACAAGAAAGGGAAGGATAATGTGATTGCTGATGCTTTGTCTCGACGCTATACCAAGTTTTTGAGTCACTTTTGGCGTACTCTATGGAACAAGTTGGGTACAAAGTTGTTGTTCTCTACAACATGTCACCCACAAACTGATGGCCAAACCGAGGTGGTGAACCGCACATTGTCTACCATGTTGAGAGTGATGAGGACATCACTTATTCGGATACACACAACACTCCTCCGCTTGACATTCAAGGACCAATCACTAGAGCTCGCGCCCGACAATTGAATTTACAGGTGAGCTCGTTCCTAAGTACTTCTTTTAGTCTATTTGAGAATCGATTGCTACCTAATGATTTAATTATGATTAGGAACCATGGAGAGGACCTGGAAGTACTTGGAGGAGGGCTACGAGGTGCACAAGTCCAGCAAGGGCGGCCGAATCATGTTGGAGGTCCAACTCAAACTGACTTCGAATCCAACTCAGAGTCCAGGACCAGGCCGCACTAAAACGGACGCCCAGATCGCATCCGGACTCCGTTTTGGACATTATACATATGTATGGAAAGCTGAGAAGACGACCTTTCCAATGGCTTTGATCCCATGTCAAAATTCCTTCTGAGTCAATGGGAATCGTCGAAAAAAGTGGGCGTTCAGAATCTGTCAGGGTGCTGCGTCACCGTCTTTTGGGCCGATCGGCTTTGTATCTTGTTGGAGCCCATAAGGGGCGCGTCCAGGGGTTTTGCACGCCCCTCACTCCTTTATATCCAGCCACCACCCCCACCATTAGGGTTTGGGTTTTGCTTAGATTAATTCTGTCTTTGAACAGTTACGCCGTTCATCGGTTTGTGAGACCCCAACTTTCGAGTGCTAAATCAATAAATCCGCAAATCAGTTGTGTTCTTCCTTGTTCTTGCTTGTGTTCTTCGATTCGCAGGCGAGGATTAGCCTTCTTGGCGAGGTCAACCGGGCCGAGCACGGTTGATAACCTGAGGAGACGTGGTGCTGCGATTGCGGGGTTCGGAACGTATCGTTCGGAAGCCAGATCGATTTGTGTCGCGTCTCCACCAAATCGAACATATCCAAAACCTGTTGGAAGATCGGGACCCCGTCCCTATCAGAGAGCTATTTTGAAGCACAATTTGAAGCTGTGGGAAGAATGTTTGCCGCGTGTTGAGTTCGCATACAGTCGAGCGGAACACTCCACCACCAAGGTAAGTCCTTTTCAGGTAGTGTATGGATTCAATCCCCGTGCCCCTATTGATATTTTAACTTTGCCTACTAGTGAGAGAGTTCATAATGATGCTAAGGAGCGTGCTGATTTTATTGTCAAAATGCATGAGACTACTAAGGCAAACATTGAAAAGATGAATGAAAAATATAGGATTACTGGTAGTAAAGGTCGAAAGGAAGTTAAACTTGAACCTTGTGATTTTGTTTGGTTGCACTTGCGAAAGGATAGATTTCCTGAGTTAAGAAAGTCAAAATTGATGCCTAGAGCTGCTGGTCCTTTTAAGATTGTTGAGAAGATAAATGATAATGCATATAAACTTGAGTTGCCTCCCGAGTTTGGGGTTAGTCCCACCTTTAACATTTCAGATTTGAAGCCATACTTGGGTGAGGAAGATGAAGCTGAGTTGAGGGCAACTCCGCTTCAAGAGGGGGAGGATGATGAGGACATCACTTCTTCGGATACATACAACACTCCTCCACTTGACATTCAATGACTAATAACTAGAGCTTGCGCCCGACAATTGAATTTACATGTGAGCTCGTTCCTAAGTACTTCCTTTTGTTCATTTGAGAATCGATTGCTACCTAATGATTTAATTATGATTAGGAACCATGGAGAGGACTTGGAAGTACTTGGAGAAGAGCTACGAGGCCCACAAGTCCAGCAAGGGCATTCGAATCATGTTGGAGGTCCAACTTAAGCCAACTTCGAATCCAATTCGGAGTCCAGGACCAGGTTGCACTAAAACGGACGCCCAGATCGTATCCGGACTCCGTTTTGGACGTTCTACATATGTATGGAAAGCTGAGAAGAAGATCTTTCTAATGGATCTGATCCCATGTCAAAATTCCTTCTGAGTCAACGGGAATAGTTGAAACAATTGGGCATTCAGAATCTGTCAGGGTGCTGCGCCACCGTCTTTTGGGCCTTTCGGCTTTGTATCGTGTTGGAGCCCATTAGGGCATGTCCAGGGGTTTTGCATGCCCCTAACTCCTCTATATCCAGCCGCCACCCCCACCATTAGGGTTTGAGTTTTGCTTAGATTAATTTGTCTTTGAACAGATTCGCCGTTCATCGGTTTGTGAGACCCCAACTTTCGAGTGCTAAATCAATACATCTGCAATTCAGTTGTGTTCTTCCTTGTTCTTGCTTGTGTTCTTCGATTCACAGGCGAGGATTAGCCTTCTTGGCGAGGTCAACTGGGCTGCGCACGGTTGATAACCTGAGGAGACGTGGTGCTGCGATTGCGGGGTTCGGAACGTGTCGGTCGGAAGCCGGATCAATTTGTGTCACGCCTCCACCAAATCGAACTTACCCAGAACCTGTTGAAAGATCGGGACCCCGTTCCCATCATGACTCACGAGCCGAGGCGATGTGATGATAGTAGGTACTCTGTGCTTGACAGGCGGCGTGACTGGCACGGAGGTCGGTGTGACGTGACTGCATTACTGTTTATGACGCGATGGCAGTACTATGGCTACCATTAGTAGTATGGCACAGTGTCAGGCAACGACCAGTGGAGCTCTCAAGGTTGCGACAAGGATGCGAGCAGGGACGGAGCAGGTGAGGCATGGTGATGTGCGCACAGTGGCATGGCAGGGCATGACGGAGGGGACGTGATGTCGGTGGGAGCAGGTGCGCGATGACGGAGGAACGGGAAGGACCGGGGCCGAGCGGTCAGCGGAACAAGAGCGAAGACAGAGGAGATAGGGAGAAAGAAAAGAGAATGGAGGAAGAGGAGATGGCGCGGAGGAGAGAGAAGAGACAGGGAATGAAGCGTCGGGCCCAGCTGAGAGGGAAAAGGAGAGAAGGAGATAGGAGGAACCGGGGGGCCGGGCTTGCTATCAGAGAAGAAAAAGAGAGAGGAAAAAGAAGTGGGGCCCACATGTAATAGAGAGAAGGAAAGAAATGAACAAAGAGAGGAAAAAGAGAGGCTTTGGAATAATTTTGGAATTTGGATTTTTAGTTTAGATTTTAATTCACACTAGGATTTACTAATTTTTAATTTTGCATGATGTTCATAATTTGAATTCTCAATTTATTTATTTCAATGCAAGCTTTCACTATTCTTTTGGCCACTGCTTTTCTTTATCTAGGTATATTGAATTTCAATTTTTATTTCCATTATTATTATTATTATTATTATTTGTTATGCTCATTACTTGCATTTTGAAATTATTCCTAGTTATTTACTTGGATACTATTTCTCAATATATTTATTTGCAAAAAACTCAAAAGATTTCAATTAAACTTTTAGAAGAAATTTGAATGCCAACAAAATGCAAGAAAAAGTTTTAACAGTTCCATATTTTTGGACACTTGAAATTTAGGATGCTACAGCATGCCTCGAGATGAGCTTGTCTCCTGATGTATACACTCAGTTTGCTCGTCCTTGTGGCGCTCCTCCTCCCGAATCTCGCATAACCTTTTGATGTTACACTCCTTGAAGTCGAGGGCCCACTGGTCCTCTGGTTGGATCTCAAGATCATCCATTTGTGGTAGCCACATAGGGGGTTCTGGGACTGTGGATACATGGGAGAAGTTGTTAGTGTGTATTTTAAAGGAGAAAAAGTAGGAAGAACACAGTGCACCTGATCCATACCGGCTGCCAATAGGTGGCGATGTCTAGACGACAGTCGGGATAGTCACCGAAATAGTTTGTGCAACCCCAGTAATGCACACCTAGGCTAAGGTTGTGCTTAGACTTGAAAAACTTGCACGGTGGTTGTTGCAGCGAACGCTCGGTAGGAACGTTCGGGATGGGGTTGTTGCTACGGTGGCATCATTGTGGGGAGCTAACCTCGTAGCATGCTCGGCTTGTTCTGTCCTGGCCACAGTAGCCCTTGCTTTTCATTGCAGGCAACAGCTAACCTTGCTAGGTTGCGGGTCTCCTCCCATCGCTTAATAATCTTGTCCTATTGCTTCTTCTACCTCTTGTCTATCCCGGTGTGGTGAAGCAAGCGCCGGTGTAGTGTTGGGTTTGCTTGAGTAGTGTTCTCCTAGAAATCTCTTCAACCTCCTTTTATAAGGCCCCTTGTGGCCTTCTCGCTGCATGAAGATGCCCTGTGTGGTCTTGTCGCTGCACAAATCTAGTTCGTGTGGTCTTGTCACTACACAAAGCTATCCTGTCTGGTGTACTCACTAACAAAGCTGGACCATTTGGTCTTCGCACTACATAATGCTGGCCCGTGCGATCATGTCACTGCGTAAAGTTTGAAGGAGTGCGCGTAGGCTACAAAGCGAAAACAAAACTTTTCTACCGCGCACACAAGGACATCATGCTTAAGAAGGGATCATGGATCGTTACCACTAGACGCGCAATGTGCGTGAAGAAGAGTTGGAGTAGCCGATCCAACCACGCGCCGAGGTAGTAGTGGAAGTAGCCGATCGTCCCGAGCAGATCATCTCCTCCACGCGATCAACCACACCACGAGCAGATCCAATATGTAGGTTGTTGATGCCGATCAACGCCCCAACGAGCAGCGCCTCCACCGGTATCCACACGTCCAGGGCTGGAACGCCGATCGCGAGTGTACCAGCACTCACGAGCGGCTAGGGTTTGGCTCGGGAGGTGGCGGCTAGGGTTTGGCTCGGGATGAACAGAAGCATGCACCCCTCATCCCCTCGCCTCCATATATATAGACCTCCTCACTTGGGCTTCGTGGACCAAGGCCCAATAGGAGTCTATCCGGATCTCTATCCGAATTGATCCCACATCCGAATCACATTCGAATTAGTGTTCCAACCCGTTAAGTGTGCGACCAGAGGTTCACGTATACTTGGTCGCGACCGGAAACGCCTTCTGGTCACCTCGTTAATAGCGGCCTCTAGTAAGACATATTAACCCCAAAGTATACGTAAAGATCATATCGGCTGAACTGTAATGTTCTCATATACGAATCCCTTTGCCTCACGATATAGATTAAGCTCAAGGCGAGACTGTGTCATCCTCTTAATAGCTCAATCACTATCTCGATTCCGTGATGGATTATAAACTTGTGATTGACTCCTCAATCACCTTGGCATGGCCATGCACTTTCATAATCCATTACATCGAGGGCCCAGAGATATCTCTCCCATAAGGAGGGCAAATTCTATCTTGATCATTCACATCCCACTACATGTTTCATGGCAAACCCGAAGACTACTTTTATGACTATCCGATTCACGGAGTAGTGTTTAGTAGTCCCAAAATAAGCTACTACGCATGTTGGAAACCATGATGATCTCAAGTCTAAGGATTCCACATAAACACTACTTGAGACCAACCGATGACACATGGAATCTCCGCAGTTGTCTCATGGCGGGTCTATCCAACATATGTTCACTAACACATGTCCATATTATTGATTTGGTATCTCCATACCATGATCCATGAGACATGATCATCAATCAATACATATGCTGATCTTTGAATCATATTTGTTCCTCATATGATATATAATCAGGGATCATTTAGAAATAGCAACATTTTGGCATTAAGAGTCTCATGAATAAGTCACATACTCATTGATCAATAATGATAATGTCTATTTCAAGGAACAAAGCAATGTATCATAAACATAGTATGTGATATATTCAACATCTCCATGTTGCCTCTAGGGCATATCACCAACAAAGTTAGCCTATGTTGTCCTATCACTGTGCAAAGGTGTCTCATTTGCTCTTCTCACTGCACAAAGCTGGTTTGTGCGGTCATGTCGCTGTGCAAAGCTAGTCCGTGTGGTCCTGTCATTGTGCAAAGGTGTCTCATCTGGTCTTCTCACTACGCAAAGCTGGCTGTGCGGCCATGTCACTGGGCAAAGTTGGCCCGTGTGGCATTGTCGCTACGTAAAGCTACCCTGTGTCATAAAACATGCCGCGACACCCTAATTATGCTATAAAATGCATGCGCGAGATAGTGATGGTAGGAACAACTATCTTCTCCATCATAGAGTAAGCCACACTGATGGATGCCGAGGGGCCAGTCGAACATGGGTCACCAAGGGGGACCTTCCGTTCGAAAGGAAGGAGGACTTCAGCATTAACTACTACTTGTTGCCAAACAGGCATGGTCAGCCAGTGTGGCCAAAATGCAGGCACATGGAGGATGCGGTGGTGCAGGTGGCAGAAGGCCATTTAGATGGTGAGTGACATTTCTTCCGATGCCCACACTCCGGGGTACAAGTAGGTAATCATTTATTTTGTCGTACTACTAATAGAATTTCGATATTAACATTCCTTTGTAACAGGTGGCTAAATGTGACTTCATGTGATGGATTGATTCTCCCCATGAATGGTACATTGCGAGGTACGTGGATACATTGTGGGAGCGAATCACTAACTTGGAGGCACAGATTGAAAGTCTGGAAGAGCACAACAATGACCTCCGTCAGCAGATGGAGCGCCAGAGGGGCAATGAGGAGGTCATCAACATAGAAAGTTCGTACGACCCAACATGCTGCTGCGCAAACCCTAGTTGTATATGTGCTTACCACTACAACGATGGCTAGCCATATCCAAGGCGGACCCCTCTGCAGCACTCTATGTGGGTACCATGTAGCTCCTTCCACCTACAGGCAACAACGTGTAAGGTTGTACTGTAGCCCTATTGTTCATGGTATTTTTCAATGTCATTAAATATGTAATCGAATGGTTTGTACATCGATGCGGTTGCCATCAATTTAGTGCACTATTCAAGTGGTGTGGTCTTCAGTGCGATTGCCATTAATTGAGTGGCATGGGCATCGACATAGTAAAGAGAAGTTCAACTAAGCTCACCACAGTATTGTAAATATCACTAAGTACATAAGAAACTTAAGCAGTACATGAACAACAAGTGTACAGGCAACACTAATCACCCCCAACAGCATCCCCAGCCCCCCTTCTGCTGCCACCCTGGCTCCCTCCATCTCCATGTCCATGTCCTCCCATACGGCCCCGCTTGGCCATCTTCTTCAGCGCCAGGTGATGGCGCCCTGACAAGGTAAGATGGTCAAGAGACCATCGCACATGTCCCAAAGCTCGAGGAGTGGACTGCATTGCCGCCTGTGTGGACACCGGTGAGGACACTCCTGGAGAGAACCTCTCGGGTGTGGCCCAAGGTGCGGAGCCCTTCGCCTGGCTGGCCCACTCTGAAAAGTATTATTCCGTGTCATCCTAGCCCAAGGAGACCCCACATCCCTCGTCGGGGAGGACAAGACCTACAGTGCAAAAATATCGTTAGTTCATCAGATAAAGTGATGGGATAAAACCAAAATTAGGTGAAGTGTACCCTCAGCTAGCGCCATGGCATGGTCAAAGTCGTTTGGAGGGACGTACGGCACAGAGTACACCCTGTGTGGGGAAGCCGGAGATGTACAGAGGAAGGGCAAACTGCTACCCTGGTGGTGTAGGAGCCCATTCCCAGGCTGACCCCTCGACCTCATTAGGCTGAGGTGGTGTTGGATGTGGCCAAGAAGAGCCTCCTTTGTGGTGCCATGCCGGTCGGGGTAGCCTCGGTGGATGCACCGTGTGTGCACCTGGCGCGGGCGTGCGGACCTTCGGTAGCCTCATGCAGGACAATAGGGTGACTACACGTGCACCCAAGGCCTGCACATGGCGCAAAGCATGCACCACCTCCTCCTGTGTCACCTCCACACAACTGGCGATCCTATTCGCCATGGTGTGAGATTCCCTCCAAATCACAGCACCGACGTCAGCCTACAAGAAAAACTGTAACACCCCAGGACCCACATTACCCTGGGATGCTACTAAAACTGCTCTACAACGAGCCAATTTACAAGATAAAATAAACTGGCAACAATTACTAAACAAGATAGTATAAGCGGAAGCATAAACAACTAAGAAATAACAGGATAGTGATAGCAATTCACTATTTAAAACATCCTCCAACATTTTAATCTAAAACATAGTTCGCAAATTTAACATTATTAAGATAATGTAAACAAAGCTATGCAAGGTCTAGAATCCTTTCAACTTTATTACAGCATAAAAATATGATTCACGTGCATCAGCGTGGTGCCGTTCTACCCTTCCCATGCATGCTCAAAGTCCACCAGGGAGGGGAAACAAGGGTGAGATAAAAATCTCAGCAAGCAAACTGTTTAACAGGCTATTCAAACTACAAACAATTATACATCATCATTTATAATTCCATACAACTACAACCATAATTCATGCCCATAATTATTAAACCACCACAAATTTTCATGAATCATACCTCTTCAATTTCAGATTTAATTGGCATATGAGTGCAGTCATTGTATCCACAATTAAATGCAAATGAAACATTTAATCTTCCACAAACTTCAATAGATTAATCAACAATAATTTAATCTTCCACAAATAACAATGTTTATATCCTCAATCCTCAAATCACCATCCATGACGGTAAAACATTAACAAATAAATCTTGTCTGACCACTTTAAATCCTCGACCACTACCACTACCAAAAGCAATAAAACATATGTATGTCTTACTTCAATACTTTATTATTTTCCACATCCACAATTGATATCATCAATTACTACGAGAGAAAGGAATCTCATGCCACCATCACAACCCTTACCATACACAAGGGAGGAACTGCATTCCACGACCACAACCACAATCCTCATACCACAATTAGCTCACATGAGCCAATTCCACATTACAACTATGAAGTTGAATATTCCACAAAATAACTTCACCACAACATATTGCATATGTATGCAAATGAATCTTTCCACAATGCAATGCATATGAATGCTTTCATGCTATGCTCCACATCACTCTTTCCAGGGCAGGAATTGAGGTGCATCGTATTACGGCAATATACGATATCAGATGCAGATCGTCGCGCTAGGTGCGGCGACATCCACATATGCATATGACATGATATGATATGATATGATATGATATGATATGATATGAATGATATGATAATCACAAATCACATTAATCCATCCTCAAAGGAGCATCAACATGCTCACGACATATCCACATCCACCACATGTTATTTTCATGTTCCACATTATAACATTAAGCAAGATTTCCACATGTCTACTAGCAGATTATCAACATATCAATGGATAAATACTTGCTACCATCTCCACAATTAAGATATCATGCAATCATGGCATAATGTATCAAATTATGATAATAATGTAAACTGAAAGTAGAAGGAATAACAAGTTAAACGGTAGCAACCACCGTTACGTTTACTTGCCTAAGCCGACGAAGCGAAGCAAATCAAGAGCACTCAGGGACAAGACCACCTGTCCAAAAGGCAACTCTCAGCACACAGCTACAGCATACAAACATGACTAAAATAATTAAAGACGTCGCTAGAACCCCGAACCCGCACAAACTCCTCTCCGCTCAACAATTCAGCAAATTACCCTCTGCAGCAGCGCTGCTTAACATTTTTGTAACTTTAAAAATATTGATCCATTTACAGCAAACGATATCTCTCTGGATTCATCACTTAAAAGCCTACATGTTTCATGTAGAACACCTATTTTTATTTTGATCACAGCTAGGTGTAATTTAATGCCCAAAACAGAGGAAGAACTCTGTTCTGGCAGACTGGACATCAGCATTCAAATGCGTTCCAGCAACAGTACATGGGTCTAAAAATTCTGAATTTTCTACAGCAGATATATTACCTGATTTTCTACAACTTTCTAAATTACGGATATGAACATAAAAATCATTTACTACCTCAAAACCACAGATTACCGTCGGTCTGTACCAATCTGCTCGCCTGACAAACAGCAGTATTCCCGACCCTGTAACTCCCAGATCCCACGACAGAAAATTCCGAAACAAATACAGGAGATGCGTCTGGAAGTCCTCTACAACTTTCCGTTTGGGAGAGTCCGCAGGAAAATTCGTTTACTAAGTGAAAACTGTGCAAACAAACACGCTGCGCGAATCAATCTACAGGCAGACAGCAGGTAATCTCTAATCGGGCAATTAATCTATAATCTCCCTTCAAATTCCGTGCCAAGAACCCTAATTACTCTATAAAACAGAGGGTTTGGGATTAGGAAAAATTACCTAAATGATCCCTTGGGATCACCCCTCTTCTTCCCTCCTCTTCTTCTCCTCCTTCCCTTCTTCTTCCTTCTCTTCCCTTTCTTCTCTGCCCTTTCTTCTTCTCCTTGGCACCAATGGACAGCAGCTTGTGGGATGATGGAGGGGGGGAAAGGGTGCGGCCAGGGGTGGAAAAAAGGGCTGAGGGGCAAGGGAGGGGGTTTATAAAGGGGTGCTAGGGTTTGGGAGGGGGTACGGGCCCCCATTTGGGCTGGCTGGCCCAAAGCGGCTGGCCCACCCCTCCGGACAGCCCAAAATATCCAAATTAGTTGTTTTAATTTATTTTTTTAAGTTTGGACAATTATGCAATTTAACTTTCACCTCCCACGATTTACCGAAAAATCGGGAAACTCCGCAATTATTTTAGAAACCTACGCCGAATCGACGATCAGGATATTACATTCTCCCCACCTAAAAAGGATTCGTCCTTGAATCTAACTCCTCAAACCACAAATCAAGAGAACAGTAAAGAAAAGAGCAATGAAGGAAAGATCAACCAAAAGAAAGAGCATCCCAAGGATAGAACATCCCAAGGGAACAACAACTACGGGTTCTCACCCGCCTCGAAGAACTCGGGTCCTTTTTCTACATTTGAACTTCAAGCTCCCACGTCACCTCCCGCTCGGACTGATTCGTCAAGAGGGCATCCACAAACCTGGTGGCCCTCTTCCTCATGACCAACTCCGACGAGTCCACGACACGTGCCGGACAACGCCGAGCACCTACAACTCTTCTGCTGGTTCTGAGCGGCTAACAGATCATGTCGTTCTCGCAAAATTCTCCGCCACAACTATCAAGCTACTATCTAATACCATCCTCCTTCTTAAAACAGTTTCCTCTATATATTATAATCGGGATAATACATTGTACCCCTTTTAAAGAATTCGACCACAGATTCCACTCATAACATTACTCGAAGCACGAACAATAACTTCGCAAAAGGAACCCAACCAAAAGAGGAATAAAGGATTCTCAAGCAACACACTAGCAAACAACCTTCCTTCAAAGGACCACAATCCAAAATAAAGGATTCACAACAAAACCATTCACACTCTCCAAAAAGACATTTGGAGAATCCACACAGCCAAGAGTGAAAATCACTCGACAGACCAAAACAATCATTTTCTTTTCCTAACTGGAAAAGAATACACCACAACATATAACAACTCAATTTGCAGATGACCTCTGCCATAAACACACAGTTTAAACAAGAATCAAGAGAGCATATTACTGCTCGAGTTATTAATTATTTCCCAATCCATTCCCTTTGGAAATTTAACTTCCTTGAACCAAGGATTTCCAAATCATCGCCCAACACACCAACTCATTTATCTTAGGTTGGCAACTTCGACAATGCGCTCAAACTGAGTACATCATCCACACCCTTGCAGAGAGACTCTACTGTCTCCACAAAAATACATTCTAGCCAAGCCAACAACCAATGGAATTACTTTGATAGATAATTCCTAAAACACCTCAATCCTTTTAAGGATAACAACTCGAAATTCATATCACACCCACATTCTCACCAAAATCAATCACATGACCACACCAACTAGATGCCATACACCTCTTAAAGGACTTTGCAACTCAAATTGATTACCCCTTTCTTGGAGAGGCAAAAAGAAATAAATTTCAGCACAAAAGAAGATGTTACCATCTGCAATAAATGCAAGACCAAAAGAAATGGCAACAATCTTGGATAGCAAAAGATAAGATCACAGTTGAAGGCACATGCCCCTCAAGAAGAAAAATACCAAATCTCAACCAATAAGAATACAGTATTGCCATTTGAGCTCAAGAAACTCTTAGGCGGCGGAAAAAATATTGCCATTTGAGTTCAAGAAGCTCTTATGCGGCGAAATTAAGAAGTCAAACACACCTAAAAAAATTGCATGACATGACTTCAACCTCCAATACTTTTACCGCACTCTTTCTTTTAACAAAGAGAACAACTTTCTTTGATTACGACATTACCTTGACAATTCCGACAAAATGATTTGTAGACCACAACACATTAATCCCTTAAGAGCTAATAAAAGCTCTCAACGCGTCACTTTGCTCAAAACAATTGCAGCTGCCACATAAGTCATGAGATCAAAAAGATCGCATACGCAAATCTCAAAACTTTGATTTAAATAGTATCATGGAAGTTATTTATTTAAAGAGCCTTCAACATTGTCATCACAACCACATACTGACCATCATGCTAACATCAGAATAATACATTCTTAACAAGCATCATCGTATCCTCAAATCCCTTCATAAACTTTTCCAAAAGAAACACAAGAATTCACTTCATCATATTTCTATCATCTAAATAAGATTGCAACTACTTGATGTAGGGAAAGCCTAGTGCACAAGCCAAAATATTGAAACAAAGCTCTTTTAACAAGCTAGCGATAGAACATGGCAATCTCACAGAACATGCTAGTATAAATCTCTCATTAGGTTTCATATATTCAATTCCCATTGAAACTCAACTCTAATTTAGCACAAATTGATTGTACTCTAGTCATTACTGGCAATAATTGATTATTATTTTATCATAACAACATTCATGATCTAACCCCGTTTTATAATCATAAAACAATCATGAGCATAGATTCAGTATCCCACCTTACGTTCAGAAATTAGAACGAAATAACTTTAAACTTCAATAATACCAGCTTTGTAAGACAAGATTCTACAAGTCAATACATCCACCTTCCTCTATTTCTTTATACATATTTCAACAATTTAGCATGGTGAAAGATAGATGAATCTAGCAATTGTACATGCTCATAAAGTATCCAAATAAAGGACAGATTAAATGTTAATATTACCAAGGCAATATTCCAACACCTCCTTACTTACTCATTCCAAACGGTCAGATTAATTACTATAGACAAAAATAATTCAATTTATCCAACATGATAGAAATTTAAACAATCATAATAATCATTCCAATTCTTTTGCACACTCCTCAATAACTCCAAGAGTTCCAATCATGTATAGACAAATTCTTAATCACAGTTCTTCTAGAAACTATTATAAGGCAATATCACATTAATCAACTACACTTCCAAGGATGCTAGTTGAAATTAATTATGCACCATACTAACATCTCAACTTGATAATTCATACCTTATGAATTGATTTATATAATTACCACCTTCCACTAAAGCATAGCAAAACACCACAAAGGGTTTAACACTCTCTTTCAGAAAGGAGAGGAATTAAACTTCAACACTCGAAATAATCTAAATGAAATACGTATATCTAAGGCTCTCACATATTAATGAGTTTGCAACATAAAACTTTCATTAATAAAAAATACCAAGCGAACCAATGAGTCATGAATCACAACAAGACAAAACTCCTACGAAGGGACCATCCTTTCAAATCAATAATATTCACAAGGAGCAAGAGTGTCTCAAATGTTCCGAGAAGAAACAATAATTGTTTCAAGGAACAGGTAGAGACCAATTGCAAACCAACAACTGCAATGATCCACAATCTCAAGAGAAAAATTCATTAACTGCAATAGGCCAGGAATGGGCCAAAATCAACTCAAGGAAGTTAACAACCTTTCTTAAGAAACTAACTCACAACATCTGCACTAGTTACCCATGCTACAAACAGTGGTATAACTTGGCAATGCCAAGGCAGCAAATACAACTTCTACATCTTATCATTGACAATTCTCACTCATAACAGTCATAGGAGCAAATAATAATCATACAAGATTATCTCATAATGTAAATCACTAATACAACATGTCAAAAGCATAAATGCAATGCTTGACCCATCCCATCCTATCTGCACCAAAGTGTGTCAATTTAATAGTTTCATTACCACGGACCTAACGCCCGCTCTGATACTAACTGTAACACCCAGACCCACATTACCCGGGATGCTACTAAATCGCTCTACAACGAGCCAATTTACAAGATAAAATAAATCGCAACAATTACTAAACAAGATAGTATAAGCGGAAGCATAAACAACTAAGAAATAACAGGATAGTGATAGCAATTCACTATTTAAAACATCCTCCAACATTTTAATCTAAAACATAGTTCGCAAATTTAACATTATTAAGATAATGTAAACAAAGCTATGCAAGGTCTAGAATCCTTTCAACTTTATTACAGCATAAAAATATGATTCACGTGCATCAGCGTGGTGCCGTTCTACCCTTCCCATGCATGCTCAAAGTCCACTGTAGGGAGGGGAAACAAGGGTGAGATAAAAATCTCAGCAAGCAAACTGCTTAACAAAGCTATTCAAACTACAAACAATTATACATCATCATTTATAATTCCATACAACTACAACCATAATTCATGCCCATAATTATTAAACCACCACAAATTTTCATGAATCATACCTCTTCAATTTCAGATTTAATTGGCATATGAGTGCAGTCATTGTATCCACAATTAAATGCAAATGAAACATTTAATCTTCCACAAACTTCAATAGATTAATCAACAATAATTTAATCTTCCACAAATAACAATGTTTATATCCTCAATCCTCAAATCACCATCCATGACGGTAAAACATTAACAAATAAATCTTGTCTGACCACTTTAAATCCTCGACCACTACCACTACCAAAAGCAATAAAACATATGTATGTCTTACTTCAATACTTTATTATTTTCCACATCCACAATTGATATCATCAATTACTACGAGAAAGGAATCTCATGCCACCATCACAACCCTTACCATACACAAGGGAGGAACCGCATTCCACGACCACAACCACAATCCTCATACCACAATTAGCTCACATGAGCCAATTCCACATTACAACTATGAAGTTGAATATTCCACAAAATAACTTCACCACAACATATTGCATATGTATGCAAATGAATCTTTCCACAATGCAATGCATATGAATGCTTTCATGCTATGCTCCACATCACTCTTTCCAGGCAGGAATTGAGGTGCATCAGATACGGCAATATACGATGTCAGACTCTGATCGCCATGCTAGGTGCGGCGACATCCACATATGCATATGACATGATATGATATGATATGATATGAATGATATGATAATCACAAATCACATTAATCCATCCTCAAAGGAGCATCAACATGCTCACGACATATCCACATCCACCACATGTTATTTTCATGTTCCACATTATAACATTAAGCAAGATTTCACATGTCTACTAGCGATTATCAACATATCAATGGATAAATACTTGCTACCATCTCCACAATTAAGATATCATGCAATCATGGCATAATGTATCAAATTATGATAATAATGTAAACTGAAAGTAGAAGGAATAACAAGTTAAACGGTAGCAACCACCGTTATGTTTACTTGCCTAAGCCGACGAAGCGAAGCAAATCAAGAGCACTCAGGGACAAGACCACCTGTCCAAAAGGCAACTCTCAGCACACAGCTACAGCATACAAACATGACTAAAATAATTAAAGACGTCGCTAGAACCCCGAACCCGCACAAACTCCTCTCCGCTCAACAATTCAGCAAATTACCCTCTGCAGCAGCGCTGCTTAACATTTTTGTAACTTTAAAAATATTGATCCATTTACAGCAAACGATATCTCTCTGGATTCATCACTTAAAAGCCTACATGTTTCATGTAGAACACCTATTTTTATTTTGATCACAGCTAGGTGTAATTTAATGCCCAAAACAGAGGAAGAACTCTGTTCTGGCAGACTGGACATCAGCATTCAAATGCGTTCCAGCAACAGTACATGGGTCTAAAAATTCTGAATTTTCTACAGCAGATATATTACCTGATTTTCTACAACTTTCTAAATTACGGATATGAACATAAAAATCATTTACTACCTCAAAACCACAGATTACCGTCGGTCTGTACCAATCTGCTCGCCTGACAAACAGCAGTATTCCCGACCCTGTAACTCCCAGATCCCACGACAGAAAATTCCGAAACAAATACAGGAGATGCGTCTGGAAGTCCTCTACAACTTTCCGTTTGGGAGAGTCCGCAGGAAAATTCGTTTACTAAGTGAAAACTGTGCAAACAAACACGCTGCGCGAATCAATCTACAGGCAGACAGCAGGTAATCTCTAATCGGGCAATTAATCTATAATCTCCCTTCAAATTCCGTGCCAAGAACCCTAATTACTCTATAAAACATAGGGTTTGGGATTAGGAAAAATTACCTAAATGATCCCTTGGGATCACCCTCTTCTTCCTCCTCTTCTTCTCCTCCTTCCTTCTTCTTCCTTCTCTTCCCTTTCTTCTCTTCCCTTTCTTCTTCTCCTTGGCACCAATGGACAGCAGCTTGTGGGATGATGGAGGGGGAAAGGGTGCGCCAGGGGTGGAAAAAGGGCTGAGGGGCAAGGGAGGGGTTTATAAAGGGGTGCTAGGGTTTGGGAGGGGTACGGGCCCCATTTGGGCTGGCTGGCCCAAAGCGGCCGCCCACCTCCGGACAGCCCAAAATATCCAAATTAGTTGTTTTAATTTATTTTTTTAAGTTTGGACAATTATGCAATTTAACTTTCACCTCCCACGATTTACCGAAAAATCGGGAAACTCCGCAATTATTTTAGAAACCTACGCCGAATCGACGATCAGGATATTACAAAAACACGAGAAGGTCAATCCTCTCAGTGACATTGCCATTAGGGAATATTTATAAATTTGATGTAACGTACCATGACGTAAGCATCCCACGCGAGGTGCACGGAGTATGTGTCTGCTGTGGGTCGGTCGATGACATGTACCAACCTGGTACGTGTCCAAGGCTGGTACTAGCACAGGTACTCTGCATACATGCTGCTGTCGTAGGGGGTGGCCTCCTCCACATAGTCCTCAAGCGCTCCCTCCCACTGTGCTGTCCTCCCGTCCATCTTGGTTGTCCAGTCCGTGCCATGTTTGACTCCCTTCCTAGAGTGCCTACTTATGGCAACATTTTGTTAGTAGTCATCAAACAAATAAGCAGTAGAAGGAGATTCCTGAGAGGTGGTCACTCACGAGTGGACGCTATATGGCACCGGTCGCCCGACTGGTACTGAAACAACCTGACGTAGGCTAAACTGGCGCATCACACGATGTGTTGCGTAGTCATCGATGAAGATGTTGTACACGAGTTTCTGGCACATCAGCTAGAAAGCCCGATCATGCCAGCAGAGCGAGGATAGGCCATCAGGAGCACAGCTCTGCAATGCCACAGGTGAGTACAGCTCCCAGTGCACATCATCAATTGTGAGGCGATCGAACTGCTCCATAAAGGGTGGATATGCTCACGTGACCTAGACATGTGCAAACTGTACCTGCAAGGAACAATGACTATTATGTATGATCATCGTTAATACGAAGGAAATAATTGATTGTCAAACTACTTACCCGTCGATGACACTAGAGAGAACACATCATAGGCCGGTTGATGTCGCCCCCGAGGTACATCTCAGCTTCGTACGGAGTCATGTCCTCGAGCATGGGCTGTCTAAGTCTAAAGTGCTTGAACGACCACAGCGGCAGTAGCAGCAGACACCCTGTGAGAACCGAGTTCTCCTTGGTCTTGGTGCAAGTGTCACACAAGCCACGATAGATTGAGGCAAGTGCGGCCGAACCCCACTGATCTGGGGGGCCTCGCCCTCAGTGATGTCCCTAGCGTGAGCGATGAGGTGCACATCGATGGTGTTGTCTTGGCTAGTGGTGAAGTGCACCTAACCAAATAGTCACAGCAAGTACGCCTCCAAGTGCCACGAGACATGCTGCTCGTTTGCCTTTGGGTCCATCCGCTCCATCTAAATGCAACCAAAAAGTTATTAGTACAGAATAGCAGAAATGAGAGCATACATGATTGAATAGAAAGGGTGCCAAGCACGTACCCAAAACTGTGAGAGCCACCTCAACAACAGTCCATGTGTCTGAGCTGACGAGAAGACATAGTACTCCTACGCATTGCCAGGAGGAAGGACTCCCTAGGATCTATCGAGCAGGTCCGCGCGTCAGCTGGCCGGGGCCTCCAGTAGGAAGGAAATAGCTCCCGCGATGGGAAGGCCAAGCAGCATGGACACATCATGTAGAGTAGGAGCCATATCCTTGAATGGGAGGTGGAAAGTGTGCGTCTCTGGCCGCCAGTGGTCCACCAAAGCTGTTAGCAGAGACCGGCTGAATAGGAAGCGTCGTGATCGCTCAGCGCCATCGTCCCCGCCCGTCGGCAAGGCCAGTCTATCCTCATCGGTGGCCTGCACCATCCGGGCGAGAGGGAGTAGCCCGGCATCACGTAGCCTACGAAGCAAGTAAAGGTCAGCACGCAACCTACTTATGGTAATAGTACAACACTACCGTAGTGCACACCTGGCTATCCAGTGGGGGTCTAATCTCCAGGCGACTTGAGGTGTGCGTGTCTGAACCACTCCCAAGTCACCTGGCTCCTCTGTGCTCCTTGGAGGTGGGACACGATGGGAAGCGTGATGTAGCCGGTTGACGTGCTCGTCCAACAGGCCATAAGGCATGTCCGATCTGTGAAGCTCATGAGCCATATCAGCAAAATGAATTCAAGTTAACATTTATGTGGAACAAAAAAAATCGTATGTAAAGCAACAGTAAATATAACTTGTAAATAAACAAAGGAAATAATACTAGGCTACCAGCACAATACCAACTACATTACTGAAAAGGGTGAAGTAACATAACAATCGTACAAATGGTACATGCAATGTACGATACAATTAGTACGACAGTACGCACGTCAAAAGTGCCAACTAATAAAGTATAGTTTATAATGGATATTTATTTGTAGTCTCCAACAACTAGTTGTAGAAACCATGCCAATCTGCCTAGTGATTAGCACATGCCTTGCATCATTTAGTTCTGTGCCCCTCCTGACCGCATCGCCTACAGCATGCACCAAGTGCTCTGGCTTGCGTTTCGTCCATATAATTTGTAATACGTTGGCTCTGTCGCTGACTCTTCCCACCCTTTAGCATGTCAACATCCGAAATTCAAGTCCTCCCTGCAATATATAAGGTGACGAAGTTCCCCACAACCCTGAACCCCCTGAGCTTGCCACACCACACATGCATCACCCTCTCATTGAAGAAGTACTTTAACATGAAGTTCGAAGGATCCATGCCCACAGTCCTACATGCAGCGAGGACATGAGAGCATGGCTTGTGTAATAGCGTTGGCCTGTTGCACGAGCAGCTAGGTTCATTTACATGATCTCTAAGGCATACCTCGTAGATAACAAGGGCACAAGCCGTCCCAAATTCGGCTCTATCCCAGAGTACCATGTCGAAACGATGCTCCCTATTGCTCATGACATGCACCGTGTGCAATAGGCCCTTCTATGCCTTCGTCTCCATGTATACCATAATTTTTTATGAGTACGATGTTCATGGGTTGGCCGCATGAAGTGCGGCATTTGCATGCCTCTCCCTAAAGTAGCTGATTGTGCTGTGCAGAACACCTTCCACGATGGCAACGAGGGGCTGAGAATGAAGGCCCCTGAGAACCTAGTTGTACACCTCCACAAGGTTAGTCATCATTATGTCGTACCTTGCATTGTCCATGTCGTGCATTAGCGACCACTTCTCCAATGGTTCTCCCTCGATCCACTGCGATAAGCACTTGATGTTCCATGAGCTCCTCCTCCTCGAATCAGCTGTGTTAGGCTCATCCAGTGCTATTAGGCATTCCGGTTGTATCGCCCCAGGTATGGCCGGCCCCTTGTTCCTCTCATTGACGTGCTTCCTGTTGTACTCATCCAACAATGCCCACAAAGCATCAAATTTTCTCTACTAGTTCTACATAGCTAGCCTCTTGAATAGCTTCATCAACAATTGTTTTAGGAACTGCTTGAAGAAGTTCACCTCTAGGTGACGAATGCACCATCTGTTCCTCATATCCGGCCAGTGGAAGGGCTCCTCGGGGTCTTCCTAAAGTTTTCTTATGGCCTTCACAATCCCAGCGTGGTGATTATGAATTACGCATACACCAGGACGAGCACTGACAACTCCAACCCTCACATGTGTAAGGAACCAAAACCAGCTGTTGTAATTCTCGCTTTCCATGAATGTGATGGCCAACGACATAATTTGATTGTTGCCATCAATGCTAATGGCCGTAAGGATCTGGCCCTTGTATTTGCCGATCAAAAAGGTCTCGTCAACTGAGTCATAGGCAGCATATGCCTGAATGCCTCAATGCATGCACCAAATTCTAAGAAGGCCCTCTACAATACAACAAAACCTGGCGGCCTTGTAGATGGCTTGTTCTTCACAGCGATATATGTGCCTGGGTTCCTGTCCTGCAACATTTGAAGCATATGAGGAAGATTATCATACGTTGCCTCGAAAGACCCAAACTATTTTTCCAACACCTTTTGCTTCGCACACCATGCCTTTGCATAGCTAATCTTATACTTGAATTTCTTCTCAATAGGTAGCACGATGTGTGTGACCTCCATGTCCTTCTTCTCCACTATGTCTCTGTACATCAGATTGGCTACAAAGGCAGACGTTAGGTTACGATGCCTCGCCAAAACACTTTTGAGAATGCAAGAGTGTAGCTCCACCTTCGACACAATTTAGTGAGTCTCATACTTTGGTTTACATGCATGTATCCTCCAAGGACAACCGGCCTACTGATACTTCATGGTGTACTGCTCCTAGCTAGATTTCATAACTCAAAAAGTTTGCTGCATAGATACGGCCCATAGCTCGATGGAATCCTGCACGATGCCTTGTCAGCAAAACATTGAATGCAACCGAACCTCTATGCCATGATACTCCCACGGTGATTTGTGCTTGTCACGTGCGGCAACACCCTCAGCATCAAACTGGTTCCATTCCTACGGGATGGGAGCTTCATCCTTATCCGAACCATCCTTGTCATCCTCCTATACAGCTTCCTCTTTAACCCAAGTCGTTTGGTCACCGCTCTCTATTTGATGCACTATGTACTCTATATGCTCCCCTTCATCAGTTTGTCTTGTACCCTCACCATGGCATGAACATTCTCCCTCTCCTTCATGTACCGCATCGGCCTCATCACGAGCAACTTCCTTCTTTTCACCAACATACGGGACGCCCAAGCTGCTCGCACCTCCCAAATGATGGTCGTCTGCACGACCTTGCATAGGTTCTATTGGGTATGGTTATGCAAGCATCACGTACTCGTATCCACGGCGCTGGCACCCTTGCACAAACCCCTTCCACGCAACAGTGCACATCAATGTTCTCAATTCCTATCTGATGCCCATGGGAGACCAGCTCCAAAGCCCTTGTATGACAACGCTGCACACTTCGAGGTCCAATGAAAAATTGAAGGTAAGCTAGTGCATCACATCTGCGATTCGATCATTCTTGTCGTCTGGGTGTACCAGAGTGGCTTGCACAAAACCGCTCAAGTCCACACCATTCAGTCCTTCAAAAATGGTTCCAACACTGTAATGCATTTTCAATGTAGTGGGTATCAGCATTACTGATGTCTGCCTGCATATATTTATAATTTTGCAACTAGTCAAATCGCATCGCACATTATGGAAGGACTGATGTACTGTAATGTACATTTCAACGACCGTTCACCTATCGTAACCAACTACACTACCCTCATAGCATTAACTTCCTATCGGTAAACCGTGCACTAACACTGCTCTTTTCTCGCTACTTGAGCTCTCCCTACTGCAAATAATTCCTAATGGTTTCGACAATTTACATGGCATATCAATTTAAATGCCTATATACCAGTTATAACGGTACACTGTTTTTTCAATGTACTAACGATATTACATTCATTCGTAATTAATCATAAATATTATGTATTATAGTTTTATACAAACAAAATTATTAAATTCTTACAAAAATATTGACAGAATTTTGAATAACTACAAATTTCTATGGACGATTAATTTCTACGTAATGTTGACTGAATTTTCTAGAACTACTATTTTGTACGCATGCTAATTTGCTAACGATCCTAATTTTCTACAACTATGTTCACTAGAATTTATACAACTACAAGTTACTATGGCTGCTAATTTTCTAAAACTACATTGACTAAATTTTCTATACCAAAGTTATACTATTCTTTTCTACATCTACAATTTTCTATGGATACTAACACTAAATAAACTACCTACTTTATATACAAAATTTAAAATACAACAAAAAAAATTACCTCACAAGAGTCACAAAACCTCTCCTTCCTCACCTCCTCCCTCTCCTTTTCTCTCCTCTCCTCCATCTCCTTTTCTCTCCTCTCCTCTCCTTTTCTTTTCTGTCGTGTTTGTTCACTACGCGGTCAAGGGGGCTCACCCGCTTGCCCGCGCGGACCTTTTATATGCGCTTCTAGTCACCCAAATATTCGGTGACTAGAAGCACGGTCACCTAACCGATGGATGACTGGAAGTAGTCGCCTGGCGGTTCGGCGATTGCAATCAATTCACACAACGGCTAACGGATTGCTTCCGTGTCATGTGACTATTGCGCGATAGGATCTAGTCGCCAAACGGTTAGGTCACTAGAGTCTATTTCTGTAAAAAAATGTTCGCACGGAGGGGGGTGAATGTCGATAATTAAAAATGACCAAAAAAAGAAAATACTCATGAATGTATGTAGCAGACCATAAACTCTTGACACCTACTACTGCAGTCTCAACTGAAAAAGAGAATGGATTTCTTTGTTCTGGCCGAAAGCAAAAGAGAAAAAACAAACTATTGCAAATGAACCGAAAAGTGCATAACCAACCGAAAGCAGAGAAAAAATTGTCTTTTACCTGAGACCAAACACACACAAAATACTGTAGCCGAAGGAATGATTTGCTACTGCGGCCGAAAGAAACAATGAAGACTAAATATCATGCTGAGAAGAACATTTGCTTCACCCGGCCAAGTAATCATTTAAAGTGTACTTCCATGCAATGATCCATTCAGCCAAGAATTGATTCATTCGTCATGTATTGATCAAAATGAGAACATAAGTACACAAACTTGTCCGGCCGAGTACAGACTGAAAAGAGAGGAAATAGTATTACTGTTCGGCTGCAGTACACATGATTTGCTAAGCATCTAATAGCATCCAGAGTGCACTGAAGGAACGCGCGTAGGCTACGATAGCAGAAAATAAAAATTTCTACCGCGCACACCAGGACATCATGCTAAGGAGGGATCATAGATCGTTACCACTAGACGCGCAGCGCAGCGGAAGAAGAGTTGGAGAAGCCGATCCAACCACGCGCGTCGAGGTAGTAGTGGAAGTAGCCGATCGTCCCGAACAGATCGTCTCCTCCACGCGATCAACCACGCCTCGAGCAGATCCAATCTGTAGGTTGTTGATGCCGATCAACGCCGCAACGAGCAGCGCTCCACCGGTATCCACACGCTCGGGTGAACGCCGATCGCGAGTGTACCAAAGACTCGCGAGCGGCTAGGGTTTGGCTCGGGAGGTGGCGGCTAGGGTTTTGCTCGTGAGGAGCGTAAGCGTGTGTCCATCCTCAGCCCCACCTCCATATATATAGACCTCTTCACTTGGGCCTCGTGGACCGAGGCCCAATAGGAGTCTATTCGGATCTCCATCCGAATTGAGCCCACATCCGAATCACATTCGAATTAGTGTTCCAACCCGTTAAGTGTGCGACCAGAGGTTCACGATACTTGGTCGCGACCGTAAATGCCTTTCCGGTCACCCCGTTAATAGCGGCCTCTAGCAAGACATATTAACCCCAAAGTATACGTAAAGATCATATCGGCTGAACTCGTAATGTTCTCATGTACGAATCCCTTTGCCTCACGATATAGATTAAGCTCAAGGCGAGACTTGTGTCATCCTCTTAATAGCTCAATCACTCTCTCGATTCCGTGATGGATTATAAACTTGTGATTGACTCCTCAATCACATTGGCATGGCCATGCACTTTCATAATCCATTACATCGAGGCCCAGAGATATCTCTCCCATAAGGAGGGCAAATTCTATCTTGATCATTCACATCCCACTACATGTTTCATAGCAAACCCGAAGACTACTTTTATGACTACCCATTCACGGAGTAGTGGTTAGTAGTCCCAAAATAGGCTACTACGCATGTTGGGAACCATGATGATCTCAAGTCTAAGGATTCTACATAAACACTACTTGAGACCAACTAATGACACATGGAATCTCTGCAGTGTCTCATGGCGGGTCTATCCAACATATGTTCACTAACACATGTCCATATTATTGATTTGGTATCTCCATACCATGATCCATGAGACATGATCATCAATCAATACATATGCTGATCTTTGAATCATATTTGTTCCTCATATGATATATGATCAGGGATCATTTAGAAATAGCAACATTTTGGCATTAAGAGTCTCATGAATAAGTCACATACTCATTGATCAATAATGATAATGTCTATTTCAAGGAACAAAGCAATGTATCATAAACATAGTATGTGATATATTCAACATCTCCATGTTGCCTCTAGGGCATATCACCAACATGCACTTCCCTGTGGCTGCCGAACCAAAGAAATAAAGCTGTGAATAGCTACCGAATTGAAATGATCTCCAAGGAATAGATGCCTATCCGAGTACAGCAAGAAATAGGAGATTTTGGCTAGCAGACTTCAAACCAAATTGGAGAAACACATGATGCTACAGCCAACTAAAAAACACAGAGAGTAATCGGCAAGAACAAAAGAAGACATGCAGTAGAGCTACCGAACAAACTGACCTGTGCTGACTGAATAGAACATAAACATGCAGAGAAAACTAAAGAAAACCAACCAACTCAAACACAAGGATCTCAAGAAAAGCAGAGAGATACATGATTGAAAATAGAGAAATGATTACATAGTTGTTCAGCTCATCTCTCTCAATCTCCCACTAACAAGTCCCCATACATGCTTGAGAATCAAGAACTCATAGCATACATGCATAGGAGACACACCCACTCTCTCAACAACTAAAGCACAAAAGCAATAGAACCCCTCTCCAAGTCTTGCCAATAACCAGGAAACACACTCCTATTTATAGCATTCCTTGATGGGTTTACATTTTGCTTTGCCCGTTTTACCCTCCATGCTTTGCCCGCTAACCCGCTTCCTTTGCGCCTTGCGCTTTTACGAAACGCCCGCTGCAACTTCCGAAGCTTCGCGTTCCTTGCCTCGCACGCCGCAACCACTTCGAGTCCACGTCGTCTTCGACACATCCCGACCGTTCTGACCTCAGCGCCACCTGCGCCTAGTCCGGTCCACCGTGTCTCGCCACGACTCCGCCTCGATGTACTGCAGCCAACACAGACAAGAAACACATCAAATAGCACCGCTCGACACAAAGTAGCCAAATATAATCATCAGAAAGATACTCAAAGCCCAAATCGATCGAAGCGAAAATTAAACGTCCTAATCACGACGATCGCTTTTGACCAAGTCCGACCGAAGCCAATTGCACCGCGCAACGACATGGCTCGAACCACTCAAACCAAACTCAAACTTTCCCGAAAACACGTCAATTACTCATCACACAACTGGGGTCACCTCACATGGTCTCTCAATCTCCCCCTTGATGAGTATATTGACAAACACAGAAAAAGCATAAATTTGAGTTTGTTTATGAACAGTCCAACATGGTCCAAAAGAAGGCAATGAAGCGAATGACCATGTCGACAGAAGGAACACAAGAGCAACTCCTGAAAGGGCAAATTGTTCTCCAAAGCTCTAAAATGCTCCCAAATGACTTTTTCTCCTCTATTCTCCCCCTTTTGGCAATAAACACATCAAGATGCAAAAGAGAGAATATGACATGTCAATGGATGAAAATGGCTGAAGTTTGTTTATTTAAGCATTTAGAGCCATGAGAATTATCCATAATGACCATAAAGAGTTACACCAAGCTATAACTCAATAAAACGCTATCTAGATCATGACAACAGATATATAAGCCAGCTAGAGCACATAGATGACAATCTGAAAAAGTAGTACATTATGTGAGCAAGTCAAGTCATCAATGAGCAAAGTCTAACAAGAGATATCCAAGGATGATGCAGACCATGTCAATAAGCTAAGCGGAACCAAGAAGCTAATATTAAGTCCAACTAGAGTGCTATATGCTCAAGAGTGAAACATTAGTTCAAATACTTGGTTCTTTTAGTAGCTTAAGCAAATTGAGCACAAATGATATATTTTCTTTCAAAGCATATGGTCGTTTCCAACCAAAAAGTTTTATCATGTGCTAGATCTCAAGCCTTATGCGACTACTCCAAGCGAGAAACTTAAGAAGATAGTCTAGGTCATCCAAAACTCCCCCTGAGTTCATGCCTAGTGCAATGGCAAGCCATCTCATGAGAAAGAATTGGTGAGATCAGTTTTTTCGCATAAAAGAGATCTTTTTTGCTTTTTAACATGTTGCACTAACTCATGCATCATCAAGAGACTAAAATAGCTCAATCTAAGGCTCAATAGAGATTCAACGCTCAACTCAGCCTATTTGACATGGCATGAATCATAAAAGGATAGCTCAAGACAGACTAGACTCAAAAGCTAACATGACAAGTTTTAGTTCAAGTTTAGCAATTTTAATTAACTTATCATGGCAAAAGCTAGTATACACATATGAAGTCATGATAAATCTAGCAAATAAGCACAAGTTATGGCAAGGTGTAAAGCATTGTAAACATGTCATAACAGGATAATAATCAAGGCTCAATGCGAAATGCTGAAATGCAAGAAAATCCGGCTACCCCTAAACATGTGATGCAGCTTTTAGTTCAAGTTGAGTTATGTCAATATTAAGCTCCAGAAGCTCCTAAATGAACTCCCCCTGAACCAAAGCGAGAAACTGAGAAGCTGGCAAAGAAAATCAGAACAGGCAGTCCTTAAAGCATAGAAAAGATATAGAGGCAACTATGGCTCAGACTGACTTTCATCTACCCCAAATGACACTAGGACTGTTAGTCCGGTAATCAAGCACACTAAGGAGCAAACACGTACCCTGTCTACCCAAGGGTGGCCCGACCCTTGCTAGAACCTAAAAGTAGTGAGTAGGCTCAACCTAGTGAAACGAGAGAAGCGGCTAACAGAGCAGAACCCTAGATCACAAGATGAGAGGAAGACGTCTAAGCAGCTAGACATGAAAACCATTCTAACATAAGCTAGAAGGACTAACCCCAGAACACCCCGAATACAAAGCAACAGAAAGGAGCAAGAGCATAATCAATATAATAACGCAGTAAAGCACAAAACTCCCCCTCACAACAGTCCATAAGGACAAACCACCCCAAGCTCTCCCCGCAGAGCTGAAAACCTCAAACTATCCAATGGCTTGGTAAAGATATCAGCCAACACTGTCGATAACTAACCCAAAGTCCCGCAGGGTCGAGACCATCCAAAGCACTGCTACAAAGAAATGGCTGCAAGCAACGCACTCGCCTCTGCGGTAGATCAGGTAACACTGCATCGCTTCTAGAGGACCAGGAGACAAGAGAAGTGCCAATAAATTGCAGGTGCCAGAAGTACTCTTCCTATCTATCCTACAGCCGGCAAAGTCTCCATCCGAGAAGGCTCTCAAGGAAAGACAGAAGAGGAAGAGTACCGATACCATAGTCAATGGTAACTCAAGGTACCGAAGGATGCGCTTCAACGCTTGGCGGTGAGATACGCGAGAGAAGCTCAAACCGAGCACAAAGACACACAAGCAAAGTGTACGTCCGGTCTCGAGGCGTTGAGGTACAAGAGGGAACCGATCATACTACGATACTCCTTCGATCAATCGCTCGCCATCCTCATCCAGGTCGAGTGAAGCCGAGGTAGCCATCGGAGTGGACACAAAGCTTACCATCACTCATATCAAGCGCCAGAGGTCTCGAGTGTACTTGCCCCGATGCAAGAAGGTACCTCCCGAGTCCGCTTGATTTGGAAGCCAAGGAAGAAGCTCAACTCGCCCATCATGCTCATCTCAAACTCCGAGCTCATGACATCGGAAAACTGGGAACGAGCATGCGAGGAGCCGCCAAAGATAATGTCATCCACATAAATCTGGACGAGCAGAAGATCTGTGCCACGCCGGCGGATGAACAAAGTCTTGTCAACTTTACCCATCTCAAAATCATGACTCAACAGGTAGGACTTAAGCCTCTCATACCAAGCTCTAGGGGCCTGCTTAAGTCCATACAAAGCTTTGGAAAGCTTGAAGATATGGTTAGGGTATTTAGGGTTTTCAAAACCTGGAGGCTGTCTCACATAGACTTCTTCCTCAATGAACCCATTAAGGAAGGCACTCTTGATGTCCATCTGGTAGAGCTTGAAACCCTTAGAAGCTGCGAAGGCAAGCGGTGATTCTAATAGCCTCAAGTCTAGCTACAGGGGCAAAGGTCTCTCAAATCCGCACCCTCAACCCGGGAGAACCCCGAGCTACCAGCCTAGCCTTGTTTCAATAATCACTCCATCATCGCTCGCTTGTTCTTGAACACCCACTTAGTCCCAATGACATTGTGACTCGCTGGGCTCAACAAGCCACTGCACCTTGTTTTTCTCGAAGTTCTCTAGCTCCTCATGCATGGCATTGACCCAAGACTCGTCGGAAAGGGCATGACTAACATCCTTGGGCTCAAAGGAAGCAACAAAAGCAGAATGGAGACAGAATTGAGACATGCCAGATTTTGAACGAGTGACTCGCTCAAATAGGTCTCCAATAATCTGCTTGGAAGGATGCCTTTTCTGGATATGTCGGGGAGGTCCTGGATGAGAAGAAGAAGTGGCCTCTACCTCATGAGCTGAAGAGGTAGGAACAGAGCCACTAGCTCCCGAGGAAGCAGAAGGCATGGGCTGATCACCTGGAGGTGCGGTGGAAGAAGGCACCTCAAGGGGTGGATGAGGGACTGGATCGGGTAGACAACTCTCATCTGCATCGTCCCCATCATCCACAAAGATGGGCTCGAACTGCTCTAAAGAACCTGAGATATCGGGCTTAGTCCCCGGACTGGCCTCGTCGAAGGTCACCTCACAGGTCTCTACCAACTTACTAGACTCGCAGTTCCAAACCCGATAAGCCCGCGAAGAAGTCGAGTAACCTAGAAAGGTACCATCACAAGAGCGTGACTCGAACTTGTCTAGGTTCCCGGACTTCAGAATAAAACACTTGCAACCAAACACACAAAAATGAGAGACGCTGGGCTTTCGCCATATCTCAACTCATAAGAAGTGCGATGCAAGTGTGCCCGAAGAAAAACTCGATTGGAAACATGGCACGCGGTCGCAATAGCCTCAGCCCAGAACTTCCACGGTGTAGAGTACTCATCAAGCATCGTCCTGGCCATCTCGACCAAGGTACGGTTCTTCCTCTCCACGACACCATTCTGCTGTGGGACGTGCGGAGAAGAGAACTGGTGCTCTACACCTGTCTCATCACAAAACCTCTCAAAGTAGGAATTCTTGAACTCCGTGTCATTGTCACTGTGGATCGCTCGTAAGGCACCCGGGAGCTCGATAGAAAGCCTACTGAAAAGACCTTGGCAATGGGTAAACGTCTCATCCTTTGAGGCTAAGAAAAACACCCAAGAGAACCTCGAATAGTCATCGACCACGACAAGGACATACCACTTCCCTCCTGCTGACTGCACTCGAGCTGGTCCAACAGTGTCCATGTGCAGCAGCTATCCCGGTGCATCGGTCATAGTAACTGTGACCGGAGGGTGAGAAGCGGAAACCATCTTGCCATGCCGGCAAGGAGCACAAACTAGATCTTTGACCATCTTGAGTTTCGGCAGACCACGAATGAGATCGTGGCCGCTAACTCGGGTCAAATGATCAAATCCAATATGACCAAGTCTCCTATGCCAGAAAGTCAAGTCGCAGGATTCAGAGGCAACTAAACACCGAAGAGGATCACCAGAAGACTCAGAAAAATCAGCACGAAAGATCCTCCCAAAATGAGAAATCCCGCAAACTAGACTACCCGAAGAATCAATAATTTTACAAGCGTTTTTCTTGAAGCTCACCTCATAACCGTCATCGGTAAGTTGAGAAACTGAAAGCAAATTATAATGCAGCTTACTAACCAAGGCAACATCTCTCAAAAGAAACGAATCATTAACGCGCATTGTACCTTTGGCGATGATGCGCCCAGACGAAGCGTCTCCGAAGGTGATCGTCTCATCACCTGGAGCGCGGGCTAGGGAAGAGAACCAACGTGAGTCTCCGGTCATATGACGAAAACAAGCGGAGTCTACGAGCCAAACCTCTCCCTTCCCAGCCCGGTGAACCTGAGTCAACAAGAGAGCAAAGTCTCGATCGGGTAAATCGGCGATTTTGGCACCCAATACCGAACAACACGCCGAGTAGCGTAGTAGCCACACACGATCGACCTCTAGCTACCCTACGCTCTCGCCACTCAACACGCCGAAGGTCGTGTGCGCACCAAGATTGTTCGATCCGATCGCCACAGCAAGCGAGTCGAGCACCAAAGAATCGGCCGAACACGCCGCGGGTAGCTGTCTTGACGGGGGAAATGAGAAGTACCCTCAAAACGGCGGAAACCATGAACCGGAGCGGCATGAGGATGAAAACCAACAGGCTCAGAAAAACCAAGTCCTCGATGCTGCCCAAAACCATCAAGAAAACCAAACCTAGACCTCGTGCTGGCCTTAGGTGCACTCGTGGTCCGGGTGACCGAATACGCCTAAGTGCCTCAAAGACGGCCTCTACGCGCAATCTCGCGCGTCAAGCATCGATCGATCAGGTGTCCATCCTTCCCGGCTGCAGGTGCGGTGGTACCTCACCTTCAAGAGGTAGAAGTAGCACGCGAGGGCTTCGCTTCGAGAAGCCGGGCAGCGAGTGGACTCACCTTGTCGCCGAGATCCCTTGACAAAGCCCGCCGATTTGAATTTGACCTCATCGATCTGGCTCGACTCGATCGCACCACCTACTATGGGTCTAAGAATAGCAGTGGATGCTTCCTCATGTCCTCATAAAAATCATATCCTGGACCTTGATTAAATATGCAAATTTTAGACTGGTCTAGAATAAGATTAAGCTTCTTCTTGCCTCCTACAAACCTCTCGAGAGTGTTCATAAGATACTGACACTCCCGAAAGAGAGAGGTGTAAGAAGAGCAGGGGGAAGAGGGAATAGCAGGAGGTAAGGGAGCAGATGAAGAACCAACAGCAGAGGAACGAATAGCTTGTGCACGCACACCGACTCGAATGGACAATCCCATCGCTAGCAAAGTTGGTTCGCCGCTAGGCGCCTCTACCTTACCCCGGGCTTCTCCTCCTCAAGAATCACATCACAATGAGTTGATGGCTTCTCTAGTAAATCCTTAGTTAACTTCACACATTTTTCATTCAAAGCAACGAGTTCAAGTTTTAGTTTATCACAACTAATGCATGGTGAGCTAACAGGGTCCTTAGTCGCAAATTGAGCCATTTTCCAATTAGTGTCAATCATTTCTTGAAATCGCTTTTGAGACGATTCAAGTTCAGCAGATTAACTTGCATAGTTCAAACATGAATCAATGGGCTCAAGCAATGAAGCACGCAACTCAACAATCTTGTGATCTGCCCGTTTTAGGTTCATCTTCAATTTATTGCAGTTTTCACAAGACTCGAGCAAATCTAACAGCATGGTGTAATGACCTCTAAATGCATTGTCCTTATCCTCATATGAGGTGCAAGCAACAGTCTCGACAATAGCAGATGAAGTAGAAGCAATCCTACTCATTTCTAGTTCAGCCAAGAGACTAAGATTCTCCACCTTAACAATATCAAGCTCGGAGGGCAAACTATCATACGAGGTCCTTAACTTCTCCAAATCACCCAACAAAGCAGAGCATGTATCACAATCATCACTAGGAGGATCAGATGTAAGAGCAATAATCTCTAGTGACAATCTATCTACTTCCTTCTCTAACTCGGTACACCTAGCCCTAGCTCTAGCATGAAAACCACCTAACTTAAGAAAAGCATGATTGAGTGGTCGAGAGTGGGGCATACCTCGTCCGAAGTCGAGAGTACTCATTGTCGCTCGCTTGCCCTCGAGGGCCATGAAGCACATGTCGGAGAAGTCGTCGCCGCTTTTTGTCACATCCCAAAAATCCTCTTTCTGAAAAATTTAATTTCAAATTAATTATTTTAAAGTATTTGAGTTTTATTTAGATTTGCCCTGAATTTTTGTTTTTGAAAAGCTAGATTTGAAAAGTATTTTAAGTATGAAAATTAAATACCAACATTAGTTGGAAATATTTTTATTAAGTCCAAAATGTCCCCAGCAACTTCTGTATATTTTTCTGGAATTAATTAAAGCTTAACTGGAATTTTTATTAATTAAAAAGATTTAATATGATTAAATTAAATATTAATATTTACCAAAAATATTTTATTTGTGTTCCTTGTGTCACCAGGAATTTTCTTGTATTTTCTGTGATTTTTCAGAGTTTATTTGAGCTCAATTTGAAATTTCAAAAAAAAAAGAGGAGAGAGAATGAACAGTACCCGCGCGGTACTGTTCACTCATCTTCAACCTCGCACACCTGGATCGATCTCTGTATAGTTCTTTCCGTTTTTCTCTCTCTTCATAACTTTCAATCCGGACCTTATTTGAATGTCCTCCTAAAAGAAAAGTTGTGTCAAATCATGCAAGGAATCCATCCCAACTGGCCTCCTTCAATTTTGTTCATCCGTTTGCCTTTTATCTCATATTTTCTGAAACAGACTCTAAACCGAAATCCGCGAATTGGGGCCAGTTTCTACCTCTTCCAAGCCTATAAATACGACCCCTTGGCTCCCCTAAACCCATCCCAAGCCGTGGCAAGTCCCCTCAAAGGTCAGGACGCCGTCGGCATCGAGGCCCTTCGGTCTCGAATTTGCTCGTCACGTCTCGAGCTATTCGGTGAGTTTTTTCGTGATCCTTTCGCGTCACATTGTGCCATCTTATGCTATATACCTCCATGCCAAGTTAATTTGGTTTTGGTGCAGTCAATCTCCCGAAATCGAGTTTTCCCCAATCTAGGTCAAGAGCGCTTCCCGACGTCGATTCGTCATCTCCGGTAAGCTTTAGCCATTGCCGTAATTTTTCTTAGCCTTGCCTCATCACGTTCTACGCCGTGCTCACTCCCTTTTCCCCAAAAAGCCTCCACAAATTTTCGCCTCCGAACCTCGCCATAGCCGTCAATGGCATCTCGTGTCCCCCATCTACCCGGTGATGTTTCCACCAATCCATTCGCGTCACTTTGTGCCAAACCATCCCAGGTAGCTACCCCTCAAGTGGTTTTAGATTTCGTTCACCGAGCACCAAGATATTAAGTTTTTCCTTTACCCTTCCCGACGTCGTTCAAACATAGATTGCGCCGTCTCCGATGGGTTTCTAGCCGAGCCGATAATTTTCCTAGCTTCACCAAGCCGCGTTCTAGCCCGTGCTCACCCTACTTCTCCATGTCCTATGCCCGGGTTTTATTCCTCTCTTCTACCCATGTCGTTGTAGCCGTCCGTGCCGTCACCGTACTCCGTTTGGCGTGCCGTCGCTTCCTATGTGTGCCTTAGGTCTCTAGCAACCCATTTTGCTAGTTAGATTCATCTCCCATGCCTTCTCTCGCCAGTGCTAGCCTTCTATGAACAGTAACATCTGTGAATTTCCAGCATTTTCTCGCCCCGGCAAACATTAGATCGCTCGTTCTCCTTCGTCCGAACTCCGATCGACCCGATTCTTCTTCCTAAATTCATCTAAAATTGAGCTCTATCTTTTGGTTCTGGTTTTGCAGTTTTTGGAGTTCATTTGAATTTTATTTAAATTTATTTTGTTTGTTTTGTCGTTTCGCGCGTAGAACCCGAAGTCGCCGAAGAGTTTGTCGAACCACAGCAAGAGGGACCAACCAGTGCACAAGAAGGCAAGTCTCCTTTGATCATCTTGAACCCATGATTTGAAATGTTTTCAAATTATTTTAAATTATGTGCATTGCTATTTACATAAAGCAATTAGTTCAAATCTTTAGGAACTAGTTACTCCAACTTTGTTATGCCCTCCATTGAAATTGAATGCCATGTACCCTTGTCACCATAGAAATTCCTTTGACTCATTAAGGAGTAATATATTTAATTGTTGGTATTATAGTGGTAGTACAATGCTTAGTCATGCTATTCAATACTTTAGAAATATTGAAAAAGGGAAATTATGATTTATGGTAATAATCTTGTGTTTGCAAACTTAGTGGTAATTGGAGTTGCCACTGTTCTTTTAAAATAAAATAAAATGTGGAAATTGGTTTAGATTAGGGTGGATGGTTGGTTTGGCTTGGTGCAGTTAGCACGAGATCTTGTTAAGTGTATGTTTCACCCTAATCAATTAAGGACCGACGCTTGTGTTTGTCCAGACTGAGCGCTACCATACAACCACAAGTCTATATGGGTACGACCTAGCCGACTAACTTATGATAGTCTAGTTTAGGTGCCACCAGTGGAAAGTGTGTGCCAGGGATGGACGGTTATTCACAAGTGAGGGACAGGATTTACTGACTCATATGGCGCAAGAGGGGCTTCGGTTCGGCAGCTTAGCCTACTCGCGGTGAAACCTCGTGGGTGGTATGTAGCTAGATTAGAGTAAGGTAAAGGCTTTGTGATATTTTATCCGGTCTCATGCCAAAGGAAGCGTCTTGACTTTTAGGATAATTTATCTCTTGTGGGTAAAGTTGTACAACCTCTGTAGAGTGTAAAACTATTCGAATAGCCGTGCCCACGGTCAAGGGCGGGCAATGAATGCATTCACATGGTAGATTTCTGGTTTTGGTTTTAAAATCAAAAGTTTTGTATTCCGAGAGTGGAGGGAACTCTTGGAAGGGTATCCTGGCAGTTGGAGCCAGAGAGGGTGGATGTAACCCGCAGTATTAAACTTGTTCAGTTAAATTGATTAAGTGGTGTTGGTGGATGGAACCTTCACTATAGAATTAATGATAGTTTGGTTAAAGAAAATACTTTGTTAAATTGATGCTTGCGAAAATAATTAGTAGTAATGGAATTTAAAATATTGCTTTGTGCAAAAGAACCATATAGCCTTCCTTTGTCAAGCCTTGCATCTATTGCATTTTTCCCAAGACTTGCGGAGTACTTTATGTACCCACATGCTGCACTCAAAAATAATACCCAGAGGAACACGAAGCTCAAGAGGGAGACTACGACTACTTCGCTTGTGGATTTGATGAAGCAAATGACGGGTCCTCCCCTCTTTCTGTCCCTCCTCCCCTTGTAAGCATGGGAAAACTTCTGAGCTAGGAGGGCCAATTGCTCATCCTCGAGCTGCTCTAACTGATCATCAGTTACGTCACATAGAGCAGCTAGCGAGAAACCGCAAAGCGAATCAGAAGAGTGACCAGAAGCCGAGGTGGGATCGGAGACTAAAGCCATCGACTGCGACTTCGACTTACGATAGACAATGTCAATCTCGTGCGTCTTGATGCGCGAGTACAGCGCGTCAAGCGTCAAAGTCGAGAGGTCCGTGGTGTCCTTGATGGTAGTCACTTTCATCTCTCAAACGCGCAAATCAAGTGCAGCAAGCATCTGACGAGCGTTGTCCGAGTCGGGGTATGTGAGACTAACCGCTCGGAGGTTGCTCAAGATCTTGTGGAAACGCGCAAAACACTCATCAAGGGACTCGCCAGCGAGCATTTCAAACTTGTTGTAATCTCGCTTGAACTGGTCCTGTCGCACCGTCATAATCTAGGTGGTGCCCTCATGGTATGCATCGAGGGTCTCCCAGATATCAAAGGCGGACGAAAGATGAGATATGCGGTCAAACTCGCTACGACTCAGGCCCTGAATAATGATGTTCCTTGCCTTAGCATTTGCCTCAACATCATGCATATTCCCAGCATTGATGTTCTCATCGGCAGGAACAGCAAATTGGACCTTGACCTTGCGCCAGATGGCGTACCCCTGGGCCTGGATGTATGTCTCCATTCGGCTCTTCCAGAAGGGGTAATCGATGCCATCGAAAATGGGCGACTTGGTCGAGTACTTGTCCGTCGCCATGGCTCTTGAGACCGGTTAAGATCTATAAATTAGAGCTAACCGGATCTGATACCAATTGTTGGATCGATCTCGGCGACAGAGGGGGGTGAATGTCGATAATTAAAAATGACCAAAAAAAGAAAATACTCACGAATGTATGTAGCAGACCATAAACTCTTGACACCTACTACTGCAGTCTCAACTGAAAAAGAGAATGGATTTCTCTGTTCTGGCCGAAAGCAAAAGAGAAAAAACAAACTATTGCAGTGAACCGAAAGGGGCAGACAACCAACTGAAAGCAGTAGAAAAAAAATTGTCTTTTACCCGAGACCAAACACACACAAAATATTGTAGCCGAAGGAATGATTTGCTACTGCGGCCGAAAGAAACAATGAAGACTACATATCATGCTGAGAAGAACATTTGCTTCACCCGGCCAAGTAATCATTTAGAGTGTACTTTCATGCAATGATCCATTCAGCCAAGAATTGATTCATTCGTCATGTATTGATCAAAATGAGAACATAAGTACACAAACTTGTCTGGCCGAGTACAGACTGAAAAGAGAGGAAATAGTATTATTGTTTGGCTACAGTACACATGATTTGCTAAGCATTTAATAGCATCCAGAGTGCACTTCCCTGTGGCTGCCGAACCAAAGAAATAAAGCTGTGAATAGCTACCGAATTGAAAAGATCTCCAAGGAATAGATGCCTATCCGAGTACAGCAGGAAATAGGAGATTTTGGCTAGCAGACTTCAAACCAAATTGGAGAAACACATGATGCTACAGCCAACTAAAAAACACAGAGAGTAATCGGCAAGAACAAAAGAAGACATGCAGTAGAGCTGCCGAACAAACTGACCTGTGCTGACTGAATAGAACATAAACATGCAGAGAAAACTAAAGAAAACCAACCAACTCAAACACAAGGATCTCAAGAAAAGCAGAGAGATACATGATTGAAAATAGAGAAATGATTACATAGTTGTTCAGCTCATCTCTCTCAATCTCCCACTAACAAGTCCCCATACATGCTTGAGAATCAAGAACTCATAGCATACATGCATAGGAGACACACCCACTCTCTCAACAACTAAAGCACAAAAGCAAAAAGCCCTAAAACCCCTCTCCAAGTCTTGCCAATAACCAGGAAACACACTCCTATTTATAGCATTCCTTGATGGGTTTACATTTTGCTTTGCCCGTTTTACCCTCCATGCTTTGCCCGCTAACCCGCTTCCTTTGCAGTCTTGCGCTTATCAAACGCCTGCTGCAACTTCCGAAGCTTCCGTTCCTTGCCTCGCACGCCTCGCAACCACCTCGAGTCCACGCCGTCTTCGACACATCCCGACCGTTCGACCTCGCCACTGCGCCTAGTCCGTCCACCGTGTCTCGCCACGACTCCGCCCGATGTACCGCAGCCAACACGCATAAGAAACACATCAAATAGCACCGCCGACACAAAGTAGCCAAATATAATCATCAGAAAGATACTCAAAGCCCAAATCGATCGAAGCGAAAATTAAACGTCCTAATCACGACGATCGCTTTTGACCAAGTCCGACCGAAGCCGATTGCACCGCGCAACGACATGGCTCGAACCACTCAAACCAAACTCAAACTTTCCCGAAAACACGTCAATTACTCATCACACAACTGGGGTCACCTCACATGGTCTCTCAATTCTATCACAATCCAAGGAATGGACCCCTTCAAACTTCAAGTGCAAATGCCTGAAGACATAAGTACCGGAGCTCTGGTATGCGAGGTTCATGAATATCCCATCCATACTGCAGTTCCAGTTCTTCAGAACAAAACGCACATGCTATCTTTCATTCCGGTATGCTTATACAAGTTAACACCTGAAATGTAATGTCAAAGATTGAATTACACGAGGGATGATCTACAAAAGTGAACAAAATCAACTTGTAAAGATGCATACAAACCGGATACATATTCTATTGCTTCATCATAAAGATGCTGCAACAAACTCTTGACGGTTGACGCCCATTCAACAATGCAATACGAAAGAATCCATGGAGAAGGTAGCAAGATTCATCAGGATGCAAGCACTAAGAAACCTATCGTGCTTTCGAACTCCAGGGCATAAGCCCATAGAATTCCTTGTATGCATAACTATCAAAATTTAAAATTACCTGTTTAGGGAGTTGGTACTCAATCCACATAAAGGCAGTTTTTCAGAAAGGAAGGTGCTTGATTCATTAATTATTCAGATATATCCAGAGCATTAGCAAACAGAAAACAGGGAAGCCATTCATAATATGAAGATCACACAGTGCTCGATGTTCCTTTAGCAAGGCTACACACGAATACATTGGCTTAGCAGGAGCTGTGATGCAGAATCGCCTTCTGGGAGCAGCAACTAATGAAAATTGTTGAAGAACATACCGCCCACTGCATATGTTTCTTAATTAAATGCAGAGGCCATGCTACTTAACAAGAAGAGGATGTACCAATGATACAACATTATACACAGGAAAAACACTGCCAGCCCAAGCTGACAAATCCTTTTCTTAACCCTTTTAATCATTATCTGTTATAAAAGATCAAATTGAAGTTACTAGCATCACTGACAAGATGAATAGTGCAGACTCCAGCATGTAGTATGTGGTAGGTAATATAGGTTATATAGGAAAATAATAATGATTTGTGTTGCACATTCTACTCTGCCCGGTTGAATAATCAAACCAAGATGCAAGATTCATCAAATTACAATCCACAGCTTATAATGATGTAGATGCTTAAAACTAAAGTTCAGAAATTAACCACATAGATTGGTACGTTTTCACTTTTTTCAGGTTAAAGGGGATGTTCCGACAATGGACCCTTCACTTAGGTTGGTATACTTAGTATTATATGGTCAATGATGCCAAACGTGCTCGTGGACTCTCGGTTGGCACCATTGGAGAGAAACGGTGTTTTTTAAAGGTAACGAGCAAATGGAGGGCAGCAGTACCTTGCCCCTGTTTAGCACTTTAGCTCTAAAGATTGTTCAGGCTTATATCACCTTCATAAATTCCAACAGAATAGAAAGTTACCATGTTGTGCTTACCAGTGTAAAAGATGCCAAATATTTAGCTGCTTTTCCGATTTATTCTTTGTAACTGATAATACAGTAATACAGAATCCCCTAATTACATAGATTATCACAACAACAGTAAAGCAAGTGCACACACCTTGTCGACTTGCCATTCATTAATCCAGAGTTCCAGACATGGGGCAATAAAACCAAGTTTGGCCTTTGGAGTCAACCTCAGTATGATGTTTAATTGAAATGTAACTTTTTATCAAGTGACCAAATAATTCTTGTAAATTTAATCCTGAACATTTTCAGAATCAGTATAAATTTGCTACGAACAGGACTATCCCAAATATTCAAACTAATACAAGGGTTGTAGTGGGTGATCAATCGAAAACATTCATTCCTCAAAATGTTGTATTTGTGATTGACAGATCGTATAAGAAGTTTCCTAATATAGGAACCCTAAAACGCAAAAAAATTAATACGCAGGTATTTTCATACCGTTCGGGCCTCCAATAATTAAGTGCCATAATGTAAGCTACTTTCGATTTTGAAGGTAATGAAATTTAACACTATGATATCATCAAAGTAGTTGCTATTTATCCTGTCATGTTCCCTCAACAACATGCTACTGCTATCTGACGTTGTTTCATGACATTAGATGAGACCATGACACGGTTCCAGATATTAATGTTAGACTATATGTGCGTCCAATAGTTCGACAAAAGGTGCACATAATTTAAGAAACTAAGCTTACCACTCATTTCTAGTTGGCCTAAGCTACGCTAGGAAATTAAACTGGCAAGCTATTCGTATAATCTAAGAACTAAACTACCTAGTCCTAGACAAAGCTTAGGATGAGCTGCTCATCTATGCTTTGCGAAACCTGCTTGAATTCTCTAACTCATCAACTAAGACAGAAGGGCAATTTCTTTTGAGATTTGCATAACCTTTGGTTATCACCACAGTGTCCATCACATTTGAAGATGCGACAAATTCAATGCAAACATCCCTAAGATTGGCACAGCCATGATGATCAACTAAAGCCAATGTAGTTGCCACGGTCTCCACGTCAAGATTCTTGCCAAGGATGTTGTCGGATCCGGATTTTACCAATCTAGAATTCTCTATGATTCTACTGCACTATTCCTTAGATCAGTAGATAATGCTTATAAATATATTACTGAACATCAAATATATATGTTACAAAAACGTAAATATAATGATGGACTTACTTATGGGCCAATCAGGCCGAAATCATCAAAAAAACATCAGCGGAAATGAAAACTTCACATAGGTAGCATCCTCAGGACAGGCCCATAGGTAGTCAACTGGGGCTCACTACCTAGTTCTTGGCTTCATTGTCTTTTAGCTCTGTCAACTCCTTCAGATGACCATAGTGCTTATCTTTCTCCTTCTTACTTATTGAATAATAGTAATTGAGTAACAATGAGTACAAAGGTATTCAGCAAGGCATTACACATAATGTAACAATAATATATGTGAGGCTATCAAAGGGAGGCTTGAGCTTCTTTTATTTACTAAAATGCCATTATTTTGAGATACAACTATAGAAAATTCCTGAGATTTAGTATTTTTATTAAACTATGTTTTCATAAAAAGAGTAAAAGTATGCAATATTAATAGTAGTTCAGGTTTCATCCACCTGTTACAGAGCATGGTTCTATCCACTATGTACTAGTTTGGTTACTAGTGTTTCATCCACCCTCTAATATCACTAGGTTACATCAACCAAGGGCAATTTAAATCCAGGGTTACATCCACCCGATAAATTTTTCATCCCACCAACAAAGCTTTAAAAATAGACACTAGCTCGAGTAAGTTCCATACCCGCCCATGATCATGGGCACAAACATTCAAATAGTTTACACTCTATATAGATCATATACTTTACCCATAAGAGATAATCAACTTGTTATATTTCACACATTTACCCACATATTTCACACCATAAGGCCTTTATAATGCATCACTTAATGAATGTTACACACACTAAGGTTTCATCATAGTAGGGTTACATCCTGTAATACCAGTAGCAAAGACAACTTACATTTCAACTCACCAACTATTACAGATTTCAAAACAATGTTAGATAATTATAAACCAGTCTTAACATTTTCATCTAGATCCATAGCTTCACAAAAAAAAAAAGAAATGGCCAGAAGATAGCCAACATGACACCTCACCTGCCTCCCTGTTGCATTTGCCAGCTATTCAAGGTCAAAGGGGATGTGGCAAGCTGCATGCTTGCCAAGGCATACATGACCGCCCCCTCTACATTACAGTCCATAGTAATCTCCCAAGCTAGCCCACTATTTCTACTTTACAGCAGCAATCCATTCATTATAAAAAGACTTATACCAGCCACACTTTCCCCTGCTACCCTCTACCGCTCGTTCTCCTGAGAGAAAGAGATATCGAAGGGAAGAAACAATAAGTCAGCCACTTGTTCCCTTGTCTTGCTCTTGCCATTCTTCCTCCTTGCCCTGAAGCAAAGAAGGTGCCAACCATTAGTTATATCTTTGTTCTCACCATGCAGCACATTCAGACAGTTATTTGTAAATATCCTCTTTTACTCATGAATGTGAATTCAAGCAAGCAAGAAAGTAATATTCTGTAGCTTGTATTACTTATGCATCTACTTCATGAAGAAACATGAGCGAACATGAGCTAAATAGCATCTGGCATTTAAAGAACAATGAATATGCAATATAGCCTGTAGGATCTAAGCAGGTAAAGTAGATGCTTATTTTCACATGTTCGAGCCTACACAAATGTCACAACCTAGGGTCAGTGGTCATGAAAATATGAGCTAGACACCAACACATCTAAAGGCTCACCTCTTGTTAACAACACACATGCATTCACTTTGGGTATAAGATAACATGCCTCTAATTATCATATGTAAATTGTGCATGGTGTAGCATGCTTATCCTTTCCTCAATCGGTTAATCGGTTAAGAACGATTGACGTGCGTGCATGCATTCGGTATGTAGACTAAAGAACATATCTGGAAGATCCCTTAATATAGACATAACTCACAACCCACAAAAAAAAGAGATAAAGCTATCAATAAAATGTTGGGCCAACTAACACTACTACAGATAATTGAAGGAACGCGCGTAGGCTACGATAGCAGAAAATAAAAATTTCTACCGCGCACACCAGGACATCATGCTAAGGAGGGATCATAGATCGTTACCACTAGACGCGCAGCGCAGGAAGAAGAGTTGGAGAAGCCGATCCAACCACGCGCGTCGAGGTAGTAGTGGAAGTAGCCGATCGTCCGAGCGATCGTCTCCTCCACGCGATCAACCACGCTCGAGCAGATCCAATCAGTAGGTTGTTGATGCCGATCAACGCCGCAACGAGCAGCGCCTCCACCGTATCCACACGTTCGGGTCGAACGCCGATCGCGAGTGTACCAAAGACTCGTGAGCGGCTAGGGTTTGGCTCGGGAGGTGGCGGCTAGGGTTTTGCTCGTGAGGAATGTAAGCGTGTGTCCATCCTCAGCCCCCACCTCCATATATATAGACCTCCTCACTTGGGCCTCGTGGATCGAGGCCCAATAGAGTCTATCCGAATTGAGCCCACATCCGAATCACATTCGAATTAGTATTCCAACCCGTTAAGTGTGCGACCCAGAGGTTCACGATACTTGGTCGCGACCGAAACGCCTTTCCGGTCACCTGTTAATAGCGGCCTCTAGCAAGACATATTAACCCCAAAGTATACGTAAAGATCATATCTACTGAACTCGTAATGTTCTCATGTACGAATCCCTTTGCCTCACGATATAGATTAAGCTCAAGGCGAGACTTGTGTCATCCTCTTAATAGCTCAATCACTCTCTCGATTCCGTGATGGATTATAAACTTGTGATTGACTCTCAATCACATTGGCATGGCCATGCACTTTCATAATCCATTACATCGAGGCCCAGAGATATCTCTCCCATAAGGAGGGCAAATTCTATCTTGATCATTCACATCCCACTACATGTTTCATAGCAAACCCGAAGACTACTTTTATGACTACCCGATTCACGGAGTAGTGGTTAGTAGTCCCAAAATAGGCTACTACGCATGTTGGGAACCATGATGATCTCAAGTCTAAGGATTCTACATAAACACTACTTGAGACCAACTAATGACACATGGAATCTCTGCAGTGTCTCATGGCGGGTCTATCCAACATATGTTCACTAACACATGTCCATATTATTGATTTGGTATCTCCATACCATGATCCATGAGACATGATCATCAATCAATACATATGCTGATCTTTGAATCATATTTGTTCCTCATATGATATATGATCAGGGATCATTTAGAAATAGCAACATTTTGGCATTAAGAGTCTCATGAATAAGTCACATACTCATTGATCAATAATGATAATGTCTATTTCAAGGAACAAAGCAATGTATCATAAATATAGTATGTGATATATTCAACATCTCCATGTTGCCTCTAGGGCATATCACCAACAATAATGACATCACAGACGGTTCAAAAACGTCAAGAAAACCATCTGAATTTATGGGTCAGTGATAATCCAGGTTATCACAGACGGTTCAACAACTGTCTGTGATATTGATATATCATAGACGGTTTTTAATTGAACACCGTCTGTGATATATGATTATCACAGACGGTTTTTAACTAAAAACCGCTCGTGATATTTATATATCACGAGCGGTTTTTATTTACAAACCGCTCGTGATATGTCACCCTTCCTGCACGGCTTGTAACTAAAAACGTCTATGATGTTCTTTTCTACCCTAAATCTATTTCATTTATTGGCTAGCCTCAGGAAATGCTAGCCATGCCCTCTGAAACAAGCAGATAAACTAGTATATGTATACATACAATTCACATCTCAATTCATTTGACAAACATAAAACATCCAATTCACATCACATTTCATTCACAAACATAAGGCATTCATTTCGCAAATGAATTAATTGAAATGAAATAAAATATCCATTTACAAATTCACAATTATAGAGTGATAAGAGCAATAAAAAATCATTCTGCGCAGTGGAACTCTCCATCTAATCTTATGACTTGAGTCCACAAAAACCAAATGAACTCTCCTCGAATTTTTGCTAAGTCCGCCTGTTCCAATGCAGATGTAGAGATGGGTGTAGCCTGTCGATAGGAATATCAATGCGCGTGCATATAAAACCTGACATGTATGAAATAAATGTGGGAAGATTGACAAACCTTAGAATTGGTGATCTTGGTGGAGTCGAGGAGTAGTCTCATATGGTGGCACATGTAGTATCCACACGTGTTGCCCGGCTGCTGCTGGTGGCACTGCAAAAAATAGAATGTGTTAAATCAAGTGGCATTACTACTAAGTGTTGTGTATGATTAATTAATGTGTAGCTAGCGAATACCCGAAAATTGCGAGCATGTTTCAAGGGCTTAGCCCCTATCGTTGAGCCATATGTTCATTGAACGTATGTGGCGAACGACCTTCGTTATTCGAAAAAGTTAGATTAGTCATTCAGAAGGAAAGAAAGAGTACAATGTACAATGTACTTACCTATCGAGTATTTGGGCGATAGCTGGGTACTATGATTTGTTCTTACTTAGAGAATCAAGGTATATAGCTTTGTTTCATTTTGGTATAATTACAATTAAAATCTAATGGAAGTGCTCATTGTATGGCATAAGAACAAATTCCTTATCTTGGTGAGCTAGCAGTGCATCTGTAATATAGTTCTCGACAAAGGATGCATCCTCGCTCATGGTATCAATGGCGACCAAGCGTGGGTCCAGAAACCAATTGGTGATTTCGATGATCTAGCTTTGGTCAGCATGAATCTATATATACGTAAAAGCAACAAATTGTGACATATATCGGTATTACGTGAAAAGAGACGTGATTGTACAAACTTACAGCGCCCAAAGATCGAACGAGTGAGGCGTCGAGAGCGTTGAGCGTGAAAAGACCAAATATATCGTCAAAGGTCACCGGAAGACACATTCACGAACCGTGCAAGAAATGTTCCGCTTGAATTTGTGATGATACCGAGCGTCGTTCGCCTCCGCTTATTGCATCGCTCCATATACCAAGCGTGGAATCTTTGGCAACCAAGTCCTAGCTTTATGAGGTGCTCTTGCGGGACTATCATCGGCTCGCCTAGCACGAATTTGCGGGCCAATGGCAGGTACGGGATATCGTCATCATCCTTCGTCTTTGATTTGCCATGGCCACTGCCTCGACTGTAGGTCAACTTCATGGTAGTCGGCTGTAATGGTACAGACGGTGCAAGTTGCTTTAGCGAGAATAGCACCCGTGGAGATAGCACGTGCGGGTAGGCGTGGTTCGTGACCGCTCGTGTGGAGATGGCACGGTGCATGTTGCTGTGGTTCGACCGCACTTCCGGTCCCGCCACCGGTGAAGAAGCCTCGTGGAGATGTCGCTGGGCCATCGGATGAATGTTCCAATGGCTGTCCTAGAGTCACGATCTCGTCGTTGGTGGGCTTGATGGCGGGACCACCTCAAAATTGACATACACACCATCCACATTAACTTTTTAAGCTCGGCGCTAAAGCTTGACCGTGCACCATGGCCCCGATACTGCATTTAATATGCCTAGCCCCAAGCGCAGACAAGGAATGGAGCCATATCTCACTTGGAGCCCGCACCGAGGCTCCTACATAACGATACAAAATTAGCTACTCGAATAGGCCTACCAATGGAGCAAGCATTCGAGAGGTAATAATTATTACCGTGATGTCGCCCACAGGAAATTTGGACTGGGTTTGCGTCGGATTGGACACGTAGCTACTCGGACGGTTGTGCGGGCTAGCTAGCACAGAGCGCGGTGGCGGCTGCCGACTTTCTCGCCTGCTTTCGCACCTCATCTCTCGATTACATCAGCCAAGAAATCCAGAGCTCCTCTTTAAGAGATGCCTTGATCTCTTCTCGTAGCCGCAAGCGCCATGCTCGCTTTGTTTCTCTTCCGCGCCGATACATGTCGGAGTCATCATGGAAACCATGTTTCCAAGGAACGTAAAGCCCAAGGCCTCTCGTCACGCCCGGTGCTCCTTGTTTCCAGGCCACGGAGAGCATATCATTCTCCCTTGTTCCTGGAATGATCCTGGTAGATTGAAAACTCACTCTTCCCGCAAGAGCACGACATGTCATTTCAATTCGCACAAAGTTGTGGAGTAATTACAAGCTACGTAGTTTTATCGATATCTTACCAGGTGCTGGGACACTTGCTGGTCTGTAGGGTTTCGAAAGGAGACGTCCCCCGATGTCGTTGTAGATGACCTTGCTCTAATCCAATTTCGAGCGCGCTCATCCGGGATATTAGAAAACGGTGGGGCGATGTCCTGTGCAGCTGCCAGGTCATCCTCCTTCCTCCGGCGATGATGTTGAAGAATGCGCGGGTGACATGTTGCTCATTTTGTGGGTCTATTAAGATAAGATGAGAAAGTGATTGTTGTAGCTACGAGCTAAACAGGAATGAAGGAGGACCGGTAGAAGAGGAAGAGGGAGCCAGATCTGTGCGGGAGAGTTGTGAGAATGAGAGGATGTAATAGGCCCAATAGTGTAGAGGAATATACCAGTGTAAATATGCCAATGTACCCTCATCCTTCGTAAATACTAAGGGGTAGAATGGGGATTTCCCATTCTACCCCACTCATATATATAAACCCCCAGGAGGGGCAAAGGGGGGGACATCCTCTCATTCTCACAACTCTCCCACACAGATCTGGCTCCCTCTTCCTCTTCTACCAGTCCTCCTTCATTCCTGTTTAGCTCGTAGCTACAACAGTGATCATATTGAATTGGAAGAGAGGAGTAGAGGGGAGGGGGAGAAGGGAGGGGGTGATATGGACATAGAGAGGGGGTGATGTGCCTATCTTAGCACCTACTTTGGTTGCTAATACTATAAACCAAATAGCAAAGTCCCTAAACAAAGTTCTATGAAGCAAATGACACAAACCAATGTACCAAGTCCTTCTTTTTCCATAAAATTCAAGGCAATTTTATTACAAAGTGCAAAAAAAAGACATTCAGATTCTTGGTGAGCAGTGACATAGCCGACTTCTTGAGTGACTATCCATCCGCTTCTTCCCACTTCTTTTCTTTATCTCCGGTCTCGGATCACGATGCCAAGAGCAATGATTCATCTAATCGAATCATCGCTCATCGCGACGTGATCCGAGACCGAGATGAAGAAAAGAAGTGGGAAGAAGCAGATGGATAGTCGCCTTCAAGAAGTCGCTATGTCACGCTCACCAAGAATCTGAATGTCTCTTTGAACTTTGTAATAAAATTGCCTTGAATTTTGTAATACTATTACTACAAGGTCTCTAAACAAAGTTCTATGAAGAATGCGCAGGTGACATGTTGCTCATTTTGTAGGTCTATTAGGATAAGATGAGAAAGTTATCATATTGAATTGGAAGAGAGGAGAGGAGTAGAGGGGAGGGGGAGAAGGGAGGGGGTGATATGGACATAGAGAGGGGGTGATGTGTCTATCTTAGCACCTACTTTCGTTGCTAATACTATAAACCAAATAGCAAAGTCCCTAAACAAAGTTCTATGAAGCAAATGACACAAACTAGTGTATCCGGTTCATTGAACGGGAACACTAGAGTATGTCACTTGCTTCATGCCCCTTGAAGGCCTATGTGGCATATACTATTACTACAAGGTCTCTAAACAAAGGCCTATGTGGCATATACTTGCTTCATTTGCTGTTTTTTTGGCTAGATACATGGAGCATTTGGGTGGAAAGATGAACTGTTTCGTCAGGCGCATGACTGCCAATTCGAATTGGCAGTCATGCGCCTGACGAAACAGTTCATCTTTTCACCCAAATGGTCAATGTATCTTTTGCAACAATCGCAAGATTTCTTTATCCGGATACACTAGAATGTGTTACTTGCTTCATGCCCTTTGATCATATACTCTTCCTTGATTGGTTAATTTGTGCTCTCAAATTGTAGGGTTGCACAAGATTAATCTTGGCCATCCCGCTACTAAATGAGGAAGCAAGAAAAGTGAAACATGATAAGATGAGGAAGCAAGAAAAGTGAAACATGATGCTCAATGTTAGGAAGAGAGGAGAGGAGTAGAGGGAAGGGGGAGAAGGGAGGGGGTGATGTGGACAGAGAGAGGGGTTATGTGCCTATACTATATACTAACACAACAAGCAATGTAATATGTACCAATGTAAACCAAGCAACTACAGTAAACAATGTACCAATGTAGTATGTACCAAATAGCAAATTAAACTAAGCTACTCCAGTAAACAATGTACCAATGTAATATGTATCAAATAGCAAACTAATTAAGCTACTACAGTAAACAATGTACCAATGTAATATGTACCAAATAGCAAACTAATTAAGCTACTACAGTAAACAATGTACCAATGTAATATGTACCAAATAGCAAACTAATTAAGCTACTGCAGTAAACAATGTACCAATGTAATATGTACCAAATAGCAAATTAAACTAAGCTACTGCAGTAAACAATGTACCAATGTAATATGTACCAAATAGCAAATTAAACTAAGCTACTGCAGTAAACAATGTACCAATGTAATATGTACCAAATAGCAAATTAAACTAAGCTACTGCAGTAAACAATGTACCAATGTAATATGTACCAAATAGCAAACTAATTAAGCTACTGCAGTAAACAATGTACCAATGTAATATGTACCAAATAGCAAAGTAATTAAGCTACTGCAGTAAACAATGCTCACAATACTCAAAACCCTAATCCATCACAGAAACTGCTCACAATACTCAAAACCCTAGTCCATCACAGAAAGTTCTCACAATATAGACGGTAATCGAGGGGAGGTGGCCGGCGAGGGGCTCGACGAGGGGCTTGGGGGAGGTGACTGGCGATGGGCTCGACGAGGGGCTCGGGGGAGGCGACCGGCGACGGGCTCGACGAGGGGCTTGGGGGAGGCGGACGGCGACGGGCTCGACGAGGGGCTTGGGGGAGGCGGCCGGCGATGGGCTCGACGAGGGCTGGGAGGCGACCGCGCGGCGGGCCGACGAGGGCTTGGGGAGGCGGATGGCGACGGGCTCGACGAGGGGCTTGGGGGAGGCGGACGGTGACGGGCTCGACGAGGGGCTTGGGAGAGGCGGCCGGCGATGGGATCGACGAGGGGCTTGGGGGACGCGACCGGCGACGGGCTCGCGGAGGCGGCCGGCAACGGGCTCGGGGACGGCGGCGGCGAGGGCTCGGGGAGGCGGAGGCGATGACGGGCTCGGGATTTAATTAGATCTAGATCGAATAACTGTGCAGCGCACACGAAAAACCCTAGCCAGAGGGTATATATAGGGAGGTTATCACAGATGGTTCTAAACTTAGAACTGTCTGTGATGAATATCAATTCATCACAGACGGTTCTAAGTTTATAACCGTCTGTGATACTTATACTATCACAGACAGTTTTAAACTTAGAACCGTCTGTGATATTATATCACAGACGGTTATAAGTTCAGAACTGTCTGTGATAAGCCTTTGCGACTGTAGTTATTAAGACAACACCAATATAATAACCACAGCTGCATTCATATCTCAACCACCAAACAGCTACAATCATATACAACACCAACCAGCTGCATTCACACAGTGTATTTCTTGATACATTTTGTCATTCTCAAATACATCACACTGCAGCATGCCAATTCACATGTACATCTCAAAATTGACTACATCACACATTTTCACATATACATCTCAAAATTGACTACATCACACATTTTCACATATACATCTCAAAATTGACTACATTAGACATTTTCACATATACATCTCAAAATTGACTACATCACACATTTTCACATGTACATCTCAAAATTGACTACATCACACATTTTCACATATACATCTCAAAATTGACTACATCACACATTTTCACATATACATCTCAAACTTGCTTATTTCCTTTAAAAATTAGCCCTTCATCATGATCAATGCGTACGTAACTTGTTTCGTCACGTTGTTCATCGTCGACCCTTATGTCATTTCCAAAAGGAGGTAACTCGTCAAATTGGTTGTATTCCTCCTCGTCCACTACATTCTCCACTCCGACAATTCTCCTTTTTCCATGAAGAACTACATGGCGTTTCTTATTTGCCGGGTCGGTTACATAGAAAACTTGAATAACTTGATTGGCGAGTACGAATGGTTTGTCTTTGCACCGACACATTGGAGGTCCACGGTCGTGACACTGTACTTGTCAACCTTCACTGTGGGAGATGCACCCAACGGCAAATAAATAAGGGGATCTTGAAAACCACATAGTCGAGCTCCCAAATCTCTTCTATGAAGCCATAGTACGAGTTTCTCGACCCATCGGCATCGAATGCATCTATGCGGACACCGCTGTTTCGTTAGTGCTCTTGACATCCCGAGATGCGTATAAAATGTGTACCCATTTATGTCATATCCTTGCCATGTCACAACTGTAAATGTCAGCCCTTTTGCCAACCATGTCGGCGTCTCACTCGGCGAGCTCTTAGCGATTTGCTCCTTCAACCATTGGTTGAACCAACGTTGTGTTGCCTCATGATCCAAACATTCGCCGCTCTGGATTACATTATCAAGCACATCCTTGTGCGGTCCACATAAGGCGCCACTTCAGTCATGTGTTGCAACACCGTGAAATGGGCTTGAGTATACGTGTCCATATCCGGAGTGATTGCTTTCCTTCGATAGTTCCGAGACCCTTCACCTCCCCTCATGACGAGATTGAGGACACCTATCGTTGAATCGAGCCATATAATCGACACAAAACTCAATGACCTCTTTGCTTGCATAACCTTCGACGATGCTGCCTCCGGCCAAGAACGATTCCGTACGTAGGACTTGAGAATTCCCATGAACCTCTCAAATGGGTACATGCTACGTAGGAATACAGGCCCACACATTTTTATCTCCCACACAACGTGAACAATGAGATGGACCATGATATCGAAAAACGAAGGAGGGAAATACATTTCAAGGTGACATAGAGTCATCACCACCTCGTCCTGCAGAGCATCTAGTCCTTCGGGATCGATGACTTTTCTCAGCAATTGTGTTAAAGAAATAACATAGCCTCATGATTGTCTCTCGGACTTTGATCGGCAAAATATTTCTAATTGCAATAGAGAGCATCTGTGTCATCAGCACATGACAATCATGAGACTTCATGCCATTTAACTTCAAATCTTGCATCGAAACAAGTTTCTTCACGTTGTCGGAGTAACCAGACGGAACTTTGACACCATGCAAGCACCGCACGCTCTTTTTTCACCTTGGACAGAGTGTAACACACGGGGAAGGTACGTTCGTCCATTATCGGTGCATGTCGGTGCTAACTCAGGCCTGATGTCCATGTCAGCCAAGTCAAGCCATACATTGACACCGTCCTTTGTTTTATCACAGATGTTCAGTAAGAGACCAATCAAGCTGTCGCACACATTCTTTTCTACGTGCATGACGTCGATGCAGTGCCGAACATCTAGGTACTCCCAATCAAGTAAGTCCCAAAATATTGATCTCTTCTTCCAGGTGTTCTTCTCATGAGCCCTCAATTTATGTCCCTTTCCGAGGACAACATCTAAATCCTTAACCATATCATAAACCTCGTGTCCCCTTAAATGCCTTGGAGCTGAACCGTCTTCCTTCTCTCTGTCAAATTGTTTCTTCATCTTGCGGTATGGGTGAGCCCTCCGAAGGAACCGGCGGTGACGCATGTAGACGGTTTTGCGTGAGTGTCTCAGCCACACACTCTCGGTACCATCTAAACAGTGAGTACAAGCTTTGGCACCTTTTGTACTATGGCCCGATAGGTTACCAAGGGCAGGATAATCATTTATGGTGCGAGCAAGAAGGAGCGCGAGTGAAGTTCTCTCGCTTGTATACATCCCATACATGTACCCTTCGTTCTACAAGATTTTTAGATCTTCCACCAACGGTGCTAGGAACACATCGATATCATTCCTGTGTTGTTTTGGCCCTTGGATAAGTATCGACAACAAAATGTACTTTCGCTTCATACACAACCAAGGAGGAAGGTTATAGATGCAGAGTCATGGGCCATGTGCTATGTCGGCTGCTCATGCTCTGAAAGGATTCATTCCATCCGCACTCAGTCCAAACCTTATATTCCTTGGTTCTGCACCGAACTCGCAAAACTCCTATCGATATTTCTCCACTGCGCGGAATCAGCAAGGTGTCTTATCATTCCATCCTTCTTGCGCTCCTCCGAGTGCCAACACAGCAGTTTTGACTCCTTTGGATTTGCAAAAAACCTTTTCAAATGGGGAATTATAGGAAAATACTATGCCACCTTAGCAGGAGGTCCTTTCTTCGCCTCTGTTCCTCGCCATCATCCGATTGATTGTTACGTTTGTATCGGGATGCGTTGCACACGGACATATATGCATGTTTGCGCACTTTTCTGATGAGAGGATACAGATCATTCGGGCATGCATGTATTCTTTCTACTTCCATTCCCAACGGACAAAGAACCTTCTTGGCTTTATACGTGGTTTTAGGCAACTCATTTCTCCAAAGCATGTCCGCTAAAAGACCTAGCGATGCCGTGAAACTCTTGTCGGACCAACCGTTGCTTGCCTTCAATTTCAACAGTTCAAGCACGGCCGACAACCTCGTGTACTTGCAACCCGTGTACAAAGGTTTCTCTCGAGTCCTCCATCAAGCCACGGAATTTAACATACTCTCTCTCATCATAGTTCTCTTCTACATCGCGAAGCATCCGATCCAGATTATCATCGTGCAACCTATCCGAATCGAGCCACAATCGACATCACCGCGGCATGTCATTCACTTCACGGTGATGTCATCCGGGGCATATCATTCACTTCACCGCAATGTCATCCGCGGCATATGATCATTCACTTCACCATGACTGGTCCAACACGTATAATCCTTTTGAAACCCTCCGAATCAAGTGCGATTCAATTTGCCCTCGGTTCTTAAACATCTTCAAATTCTCGTGATCGATGCATGGATAGCACATATATTCCACCCCCTTATTCAACATATCCTCCTCGCGACTCTTATAAAAGCAGAAATGCCATTAATGTACTCTTCACTCACACGGCTCATGCATACATCCAACTTGGTCCTACATTACGTACATATATAACAACTTAGTATTAAAATCTAGATTAACTAATTATAACTACATATATACCGACCACATTTATTATATTGAGACTTAATTTGCTGGCTCAATTCATATTACAAACACAACAGCTATTATATAACCAACAATTTTGCAAATTAACCATCTTCAATAACCACTCATGGATTACTTAGACCTAAATTGTAATGCAATTAAAGAAAAAATAAATTTCATTACTAACCATATCTAGAGCAACCAGGAAAGTCTGAATCTTCAAAGCTCAATCTATGCATCTTCCCACCAAATTAACTGGCCTGAAATCGCCTAGCTTCCTCCCGAGTGAAAAAGTGCGCAGCAGTGGCTAGATCTGGATCGAAATGAAGATAGATGCGATCGAGCAGCGCAATAAATGCCTTAGAGCCATTATCACGCAGCGGTTTTAATTAAAACCGTCGTGATAACGAAGCTTATCACGAGCGGTTTTTATTAAAAACCGCTCGTGATAATCGCATTATCACGCAGGCGGTTCTTAATATAGACCAACCGTCTGTGATAATCCATTTTTCCCGCCACAAATACCACAGACGGCCTCCAAATTACAACCGTCTGTAATAGTGTTCATCAGAGACGGTTTCACAAAACTGTCTGTGATGAGGCGTCTACTATGAGGCTTTCTATAGTAGTGTAAAGTACTTATCTGGGCCGAGGAGTGGTCGACGCTAGGCGAAAATAGCTGAGGTCGATGACGGTGCCTAAGCGCAATGGCAGATGATCGCCTGGGGGCCCAAGCCCATGGGGGAGTAGTGGTGGAGGGTCGGAACCATGGCGGTTGGCCATGATGGCATAGTGGTCGGGAGCCGGAGGCTGAGGAGAGTTGGCACTTGGCAAGCCGAGTTAGGGCCAGGGTTGGGGCGGGGGAGGCATCCGGCGGCTAGTGTCCGATGGCGTGTAGGCCAATGACGCCGATGAGGGGAGGGGCCAAGCCGGGTTGGCACTCCCATGCACCCAAGCCTGGAGGCGGCGACGTGTAGGCCTAAAAGGAGGGGAGAGGAGAGGTTAGGGTTGGATCCATGGGGGGAGGCGATGCAGGCACCCGCCAACTACAAGGGTGGTGGCCAGAAGGAGGCCACTCCGCCAGATCTATGAGGAGAAGGAGCAAGGCCTTCCAGCAGAATAAAATAGTGAGAGAGGAATGGAGGATAAGGCACTCAGCCAAAAAAAGAGGGAGTTCAGCCAGGTAAGAAAAATAAAGGGAAGGCAAAAGGAAGGAAAGAAAAAAAGAAAGAAAGAGAAAAGGAAAGAGGGAAAAGGAAAAAATAATAAAAATAGAGAGGGGGGTTTTTGCGACGAGCACATCGAACCCTCACCCTTATGCATGTCATGCTAGTTTTGGGCTTGCACGTAGAATTGGGTATGTTTTAAAAATAAAAGGTATGTGTATCACTGTAGTATCATGAGTTGAGTAATACTTGTACAGGTGGAGGTCCTGGTGGGGAGCCGTCCACGCGCCGTCCCCGAAAATAATTAGGCAAGTACATGGTAGTGTGGTAGATGATAAATATTGTGAAATGTGTGATATGTACATTTTATAATGTTGCATGTTAAATGATGAAAATGATGATAGGGCAGGGTGAGCGATGATGCTTACCTGCTAATGATGATAACGGTGAGTATGGCTGTGACAATGAATTTATTCATTCGCATTATGTGTACCCATGAAATGAGAACTAGAATCTACCTGGGTGGATTCTGTAAGACTTACTTTGGTAGGACTCCACGAGACTGGAGAGACCCCGTGCCGATGAGGACGGGCCCACGATAGAGTGAACATCAATGAGTATTCACTTAGGCTATACCAGTATATGCTATGAGATGAGAAAATGAGCATGTAGAATAGTTGATGTGGGGCATTGCCCGATCTTCACAGCGTAGGATCGATGGAGATAAGTTGGATCCGTGCAACCTGACGAATCGATAGCGCAAACCACTGTTAGAACAGCAACCTACGAGAAAATAATTCGCCCAACCACATGCTCATGATCATGTCTACCCGACCACCAAATAGACGCATCGTCACTCTTCCCAATCACAAGGAAACACAAGAAGACGGGGAAGAACGCCTGATTCTCCTCTAGGTTGCAATCGTATGCCAAACCCTAGGAAGAACAAGCGCATAGCTCTCTGAAATAATCGAATAATTTTCTGTTTGTGGTCTATCGCGTGTACAAAAGAGCAGAAAGGTATGTATGGCCGCCCTAACTCAACTCTCACGCACGCAATGGACTCTGGCCCGTTTTGAATTTAGTTCGGCCAAAGTTGGCCGATCCTTGTCCAAATTGGCTTGACCAGCACATAACCTCTATTCTATCTAAGATATTATTCCTAAGATTTAGACTCCTCTTTGTTTGTTTCGGTCTCTACTAAAGGAATTTACATGGCCGACTTTATGAGGCCAGGCCATACTCGGCACACAGGCTGTGGATGGCTCACGGTGCAATATCTTGATTAGTGTCTTGGCCTAATGGATGGAACTTCTTGTCTTGGAATTCCATCAAGTAGTCTCAGTCATGCATGCATATATTTTCTTTCGTTTTTTTTCTTTGTCTCGATTCACACACATATGCATAATTTTCTTACTCGGCTGATTTCTTCTAGCTTCGGCATCCCAACATCTCCTCATGCAAAAACCTAAGACCAATTAAAATACTAGCATTAGGTAGTAGCCAATTCTCATGTAAATTAAAGACAGATTTAATTAGGAGCTAGTTCACCAGTTGATTAATCTTTTTAGCTCGTGCTCGTGTAATTGATCCAGTCGTGATGTCCTCATCATCCTCCCCCTCTTGAGAAGAAGTCATTCTCGACTCTGCTTCTTCCTGTCCAAAAAATGGTCACAAATCAGCAACATTGAATGTAGAACTTACAGCATAGTCGTCACTCGGAAGCTCGATTTTATATGCATTATCATTGATCTTCTCAAGTACTTTAAATGGACCATCTCCCCGAGGCATTAACTTGGATTTACGCTTATTCAGAAAGCATTCTTTGTGTAGATGCACCCAAACCAAATCACTTGGTTCAAATAACATCTTCTTTCTTGACTTGTTCGCCTTCTCAGCATAGTAACGTGCCTTCTTTTCAATTTCTTCTTTAGTCTTGACATGAAGTTTCTTCACATATTTAGCACGTTTGGACGCCTCCATATTAACTTGTTCATGTAGTGGAAGTGGCAGCAAATCAAGTGGCATACTTGGTTTAAGTCATACACCACCTCAAACGGGCACAATTGAGTAGTAGAATATACCACTCTATTGTAAGCAAACTCCATATGCGGCAAACAATCTTCCCACTCTTTGAAATTCTTCTTGATCATCATTCATAGCAGTATTAAAAGTGTTCTATTCACCACCTCCGTTTGCCCATCCATTTGTGGGTGACAAGTTGTTGAGAATAATAATTTTGTCCTGAGCTTGGCCTACAAAGTCTTTCAAAAATAGCTCATGAATTTGACATTGCGGTCTGACACAATTGTGCTTGGCATGCCATGCAATCTTACAATCTACCTTAAAAACAAGTCAGCTACATACGATGCATCGTCGCTTTTGTGGCAGGGAATAACATGTGCCATTTTAGAGAATCTGTCCACAACAACAAAAACTGAATCTCTCCCCCTCTTAGTCCTAGGCAATCCTAAAACAAAGCCCATACTAACATCCTCCCAAGGTGCACTAGGAACAGGAAGTGGAGTATATAAACCATATGGATTAAGTTTAGATTTCGCTTTGTGGTATGTCACACATCGCTGTACAAACCTTTTGACATCACGCCTCATCTTACGCTAATAAAAATGATCGCCCATCAATCCTCTTGCATGAGATTCCTGCAATAAAAGCAAACACACGGATGAATCTGGAACACACAATTTGTTGGCACAAAATAAGAACCCATCATAAACATGGAACTTATCCCATCCTCTCCCATCTTTGCATTTAGAATATGGTTCTGAAAATTCATGGTCGAAAGTATATAAATCTTTCAAGCTCTCTAATCTAGGAACCTTTACTTCTAATTGATTTAAAAGCCCATTCTTCTTAGATAAAGCATCAGCTACCACATTCTCTTTTCCTTTCTTATACTTAACAACATATAGAAAAGTTTCAATGAATTCTATGCACTTAGCATGTCTGCGATTCAGTTTAGCTTGGCTTTTCAAATATTTCAAAGCTTCATGATCAGAGTGAATAACAAATTCTTTAGACCAAAAATAATATTGCCAAGTTTCAAACACACATACCAAAGCATACAGTTCTTTATCATACACATGACAGTTCAATTGAGCACTTCCTAGTTTCTCACTAAAGTATGCTACTGGTTTTCCTTCTTGCATTAAAATACCACCAATACCTATTCCACTAGCGTCACATTCAATTTCAAAATTCTTAGTGAAACCAGGCAAAACGAGCAATGGTGCTTCAACTAATCGTTTCTTTAGTTCTTGAAAAGTGTTTTCCTGTGATGCACCCCATTCAAACACAACACCTTTTTTAGTTAACCCATTTAATGGGGCAGCAATGGTGCTGAAATCTTTAACAAAACGATGATAAAAGCTAGCAAGACCATAAAAGCCTCTTATTTGACTAACATTCACAGGTGTAGGACAATTCTTAATTGCTTCAGTTCTAGAGTCATCTACCTCAATACCTTGTCCAGAAACAACATAGCCTAAGAACACAACTTTATCGGTATAAAAAGTGCATTTGTCTAAATTAGCATATAATTTCTCACTTCTAAGCACTTCTAGACCTTGTCTAATATGATAAATGTATTCATCCATCATTTTGCTATAGATCAATATATCATCAAAGTATACCACAACAAATTTGCCAATGAATGCTCTTAAAACATGATTCATAAATCGCATGAATGTACTAGGTGCATTAATTAAACCAAAAGGCATTACTAACTACTCATACAATCCAAATTTTGTTTTAAAAATAGTCTTCCATTCATCACCAAGTTTCATCCTAATTTGATGGTATCCACTTCTCAAATCAATTTTAGTGAGTATAACAGCACCACTAAGTTCATCTAACATATTATCTAACCTAGAAATAGGATGACGATATCTAATAGTGATATTGTTAATGGCATGACAATTGACGCACATTCTCCATGTACCATCTTTCTTAGCAACAAGAATTACAGGGACAGCGCAAGGACTAAGACTTTCGCATACGTACCCTTTCAAAAGTAGCTCTTGCACTTAACGCTGAATTTCTTTGGTTTCCTTCGGGTTGGTGCGGTATGGTGGACGGTTTGGAAGTGATGCGTCGGAGACTAGATCAATTTGATGCTCTATTCCGCGCAATGGTGAAAGTCCCGTTGGTATCTTCTCTGGAAACACGTCATCAAATGCCTGCAAAAGAGAGGAAACACCACTAGGAATAGAGGTTAAATCATTAGTTGAAAGCAAAGCAGTTGCATCTTTGTACACAAGCACAAAGTGCATCCTTGATGGGTCATTGCTCACATCTCTCAAATCTGATTTTGTGGCTAACATAACCAACCCTCTCTCACTCTTACTTTTTCCTCTCGTATTTGGCTTGTGGCTCTCACTCACTAATGTGTGGAAGTCTCTCTTTTCTTTCTTTTTACCCTCATTTTCAGCAAGCTTCTTTTGCTGAAATTTAGCATGTATTTGACTAGGAGTCATTGGATTAAGCTCCTTTGTCCTTCCCTTCCACTTAAAAGTATATCTATTGGAACAACTATCATGTTGCACACTTCTATCACATTGCCATGGCCTTCCCAACAACAAATGGCACACTGTCATAGGCACTACATCACACTCAACGGTGTCCTCATAATCACCAATCTTGAAAGTAATATGCATCACAAATTGAACTTTTACATCTCCACATTTGCTAAACCATTGCACATGATATGGATGTGGATGTTTCAGCACCTTTAAACCAAGCTTCTCACATAATTCAACACTAGCCAAGTTATGACAACTACTACCAACAATAATAAGTTTGATTACCTTGTTGTTTACCTTGGCTTATGTTTGAAATAAGTTGAATCGCTGCGGACAGTGTATACAAGAAATGCACACGGCGCATAAGGCGGAGGGAGCACACTATTCTTTATCGGAGCTCTCTATTTTAATTAAGTCCTTAGGGTGAATGTGCACTTGTGCAAACTGCTCTTCCCAAAAAAGAAGTGAAACCTCCGCCCACCCCCCAATGCCGAAGTTGCTGATGGACAAGTCATTCTGGTACAAGCAGTCGGTCTTCTACAAGCACCTATTCGCGACACAAGGTGGACGTTATAAGACAGGATGACTTGGTCCACAGTCCACATCTTTCATTCCAAAATAACAGGTACATTGGCCAGTGTTAGTCAAGACCTCGTACAAAAGAGAGGGCAATCACCCAATGCACACACACCCTACATAACAGATTGTCACAAAAACAAAAGGTGTCAGCATCACACCTGCTGATCGATAGGCTGGGCATCCGAGGTAGGGTCACCATCTTTGCTCCACTAAGGGACTTTGCCAAGCCATGTCCTAAGGTCCAACGCTACACCCAAGGTCCACGTCAAAGTGACCTTCACCGCCGTGTCACCAAGGTAATCCTAGATGCACTCCCAGAAGGCACAGGTAGATTGACACATAGTATGCAATGCTTGAAGCATGGTTGTGTTCCCCTCGGGGAGGTCTAGGTGGGGATTCAGCAACTCCCCAAGTGAAGGCCCAGGTGGAGCAGTCTGAACACTATCTGAGCCGTCGCATGCGAGCAGTGGTTCCTGTACATGTGGGCAGCATTGAAGGTGAGAGATGAAGCCTCATAGATCCTCCAGATGCAACTAAGGAGGTCCTCCAGCCCGGGTGCCTGAGGGGGAACCTTGACCACTAGCTCCTCTATGGTTGCCTCCAGTGCCTCCATGGACCCCCATGTCGAAATAGACACCTCGCCAACGATGAGGTCCCTCTCAGCCAACTCCAATGCCACTCATGACTTCTCCTGCTCTAGCTCTGCAATTTGCTACAAAAAGCTCTCGCGCTTTTTGGTGGCATTGGAGCGAGCTCTCTCGACCAGGAGGCGTGCATCCATGATAGCCTTCATGCCCTCAAACTCGAGGAACAGGATGTGCTCCACCTTCTCCACCATGGCCAAAGCATCCATAGTGAGCTTAAGCGTCGAGGACACCTCCACCTCGGCAACTGCGAGTTGCTCCTGTAGGCCCCTTGTTTACTTTTGACCTATAGCCACAACACTTAGTATCTTCTTCACATAGATAGATGCCAAATCACTCACTATGTTCGTTGTACAAATCGGAATGACATGTGCGAACTTATTGAATCGATCAACTACTACCCAAATTGTATCCTTCTCTTACTGAGTACGAGGTAAGCCAACTAAGAAACATATGGTAATATCATCCCATGGCCACTATGGAATATCCAAAGGCTACAATAGTCTAGCAGGACACTCATGCTCCACCTTCACTTGCTAGCAAACCCCACAAGAGGCCACATAACAAGCGATATCTAACTTCATTCTCTTCCAATAGAAGGTCTCTTTCAAATCCCAATATATCTTAGTCTCACTAGGATGTACTGTGTACGGGTATGATGGGCTTCTCTCAAGGTATCATCCTTGACTTGAGCCTTTTGTGGCACACATAGGTGGTCCTTAAACCACAAAGCGCCCGACTCATCAAAACTGAAAACCCATTTTTTCCTTCATCAGGACGCTTTGTCACTTCATGGAGCAATTGACATATTATTGTACTTCCCTGACTCACTCTAGAATTGCTGACTCTAGAAGTAGCTATATCTCACCTTGTACTGCACTATAAGATTGAGAAGGCCGACTAGATGGGAGTGAATAGTCAGTTTTAAAAACATTCAGGTAAAACCCATTTTATATGTGAAAGCATAAATTAAAACATTTTTTCATAATTAAGACCTAAATCAACTAGTTCTAACTAACTGTGCCAACACTCTCCAACTAGACCAAGGATAGCAATCCTGGGATGACAAACAAGTAATTTAATTCTACGAATGTAAATTGCAATGTTGTAAATGAGCACAAGTAAGAAAATCACAAGATTGACACACAATCCATTTACCATGGTGTTTGGTGACTCGTTGATCTCCCCTAATCCACATTGAGTTATGAATTGGACTGGCTCCATCAATTAAGCCAACACCTCAAATCCACTAGGGTTGCTCTTCTTTCACTCACAAACAACTGAGCCTTCTCACGAGCTCATTTAAGAAGATCACTAGCCCGACTTATCCAAGCCATCTAGATGTTAGCAAACACTAAAAGTAATAAATCGAAGACGCTCACTTGAATGAATCAAGTGCTGATGCTCAATGGATACACAATCCACCACCAAGTGCAACACATGCACAAGGATTTTCTTCTTCAAGCTTACTAGGCGCAACACGTGCAAACAAGAGGTGAGAGAGGTTGCTGTTAGCTCAAGAAGATGAAAGAAAGCACTAGAAACCTTACCCAACTAGCCACTAGGTGGTATTTATACCCCCCACACCAAGAAACTAGCCATTGAAATAAGATTTCACAAAAACAACTAAAAGCGATCTGGCCGTCAACTGATGGCTGGTTAGACCAGCCTACCCTGCAACAACTAGAAAACTAGCCATTATAGAAGCTGCTAGTTAGACCGCCCACACAGGGGTCGGTCGGACAACCATAGAACACTAGTTAAACTGCTAGACGAACTCCAGAAATCAGCCCAAAAACTAGCTCTCTAGAAAAGAGTAATCGACTACAGAAGCCTGGTCGAACTGGTCAGGCCTGTCAGATCACTTGCATGGAGCCAGTTAGATTGGTTAACACATGCCTTGCACATCCACTTCTAGCTTAACGATAAATGTCTTCACTCCAAGTCCGAGTTCATGACTTGATCATCAACACACGATATCCATTGCTTTACTGGATGACCATCAACATATGACATCCATTGCTTGACTTCATGACCAGATTGGGTCCAGCAAATAGAGGAACGAGTGGTGGAATTTAGACAGAACTGCTAGTTGCCCAAAGTAGGCAAAAGAGCTATGCAGATGTCAGGAGGCGATAACTAGAGTTCGAAGTGGGAGATCAGGTGCTCCTAAGAGTATCTCCCACCAAAGGCATAGTACGATTTAGTACCAAAGGGAAGCATAGCCCAAGGTACATTGGGCCATTTCAAATTCTGGCACAGATTGGAAAGTTGGCATATCGGTTGGATCTCCCTAAGTCCATGTGAGGAGTGCATAATGTATTCCATGTTTCTATGTTAACAAAGTACTTGCGAGATCCAGAGCATGAGATTGTGTTAGAACTAGTGTCCTTAAAGCAAGACCTCACCTTCGAGTCCCATCCAGTTCGGATTCTGGAGGAATCAGAGAAGGTGCTGAGGCATAGAATGATAAAGTATGTTAAAGTGTTTTGGACACATCAGTTTGAGCGAGAAGCGACACGGGAGTTGGAGTCTCGCATGCGCGACGCATGCGTGAGAAGTACCCGGAGCTGTTCTCTACGGGTATGAGTTAATGTTATGTGCAGTTTTTTGTTCTTCCATGTGGATTGTGGAGTGCCATAATTCGGGGTCGAATTCTGTTAAGGGGGTAAAATGTAATACCACTAAAAATGGAAAAGGGAAGAAATACATGGAATGAAAACAATCCAAGGGAGAATAAAGGAAATTAAATAGAGTTTTGCAGTTAGACCCATCCGGGGCCGATTGGCACCTCTCGCTATTGTAGGCTTCGTCATTCTACAGAAAAATTTAGCCAACGCCCACTTTTACCGACTTACCTGCCGCAGTTAGAAACTCCCCAAAGCACAGTGCAGAACACTTTGGACCAAAATGTCCTTTAGGTAAGAGCTACATGAAGGAAGAGTAGGGGCAAGGTGAGGGCACTCCAGTCATTTCACAAGCCAAGAGAGTCATAAGGCCAATGCCAAAATGCATGAGCAGGTGAGTCACTGGAATGCATGACCAGTGTAACATCCTAAAATTCAGGTGTTCGAAAATATAGGATTTTTAAAACCTATTTCTTGCATTCTGTTGACATTCGAATTCCTTCTGAATATTTATCTAAAAATTTTCTGAGTTTCGTCTATGCGAATTAATAATCAAGAATAATCCTGAGTGCAAATAATGATCTGTAAATAATAAAAATGGAAAATGACTTTATAAATAATGAATTCAAATACCAAAATCCTAACTTCAAATTCAAGTCAATAAAATGAAACCAAAAAGAATATTAGAATATATCTCTAAGTGATTAAACCAAAAATCCCTTCTTTTAATTCAACTAGCACACAAAACCCAAGACTCGATATTCAAAAATTTAATTATACAATTTAGAACAAAGTAATATCAAAATCAAAATCCAAGGGCAAATAATTAAAATCCAAAATAGAGGAATGTTAGCTTTTGTATCTAGATGTTTGAACCAAGACTTGAATTGAAAATCCAAAAATTGAATACAAAACTTAATTTAAAATTTAAAATTTGGATGCCAGGTAAAACTTGAAAAATCAGTAAATCCTAATGCAAATTAAAATTTAAATTAAAAATCTAAATGTTAAAAGTGGGCTTAAACCTTTCTTTTTCCCTTTTTCTTCCCTTTCCTTTTTCCTCTCAATTCCATGTGGGCCCCACTCCCTATTTCTCTCTCCCTCTCTTTCCTCTCTCTTCTACCTGCAGGCCCTCTTTTCTTCCCCGTTCTTTTCTCTCCCCCTCCTATTTTACACTCTCTGCCACTGGGCCTAGCCTGCCCCCAGCCTTCTTCTCCCTCCTTTCTTTCTTCTATTCTTCCCAGCTGGCCCCACCCCTCACTGTGCCTTTGTCACCGTGCACCTGCTCCCGTTGCCCTCGCGTCCTCGCCCATGTCCTTCTCTCGCTGTGTTGCCAACCACCCCAAGTCGCCTCTCCATCGCATCGCACTGCGCCCCCATCGCGTCACCATCCACTGGCGCCACGCCATGCCTTTCCCACGGTCGTCCACAACAGTGGCGCCACAATACTCCTTGCCGCTATAAGTAGCCCCGGTTCCTCCCCTTTGCCTTCCCCCTCCTTGCTCCCTCCAATGCGAAACCGTGCTCGTGCATGGGTGACGCTGCCGCCGCCTCACGCCGCCCCGGCCACTCCGACGATGCTATCCCAAAAGTGATCGCGTCACGGTGAGCCTCCACTCCCCATCAGCCCTCCCTCCAAATTAATTAGGTTTTCACGTGCCGACGCTCGCCACACGGCCATCTCCCCAAACTCCGGCTTCTGAATTCCTCAGGACTGGAGCATCCCCCCACTACCCTGGAGCTTTCCTCATCACCGGCCGAAGCATCCCTCCGCCCTAGCTCACTGGCATCGTGAGCATGCCTACACCGCCGTAGAGCACCGTCGCCGGCCTCCTCTAGCGTGTCTTCCCCAATGTGGATGCATTGTAAGCTTCCTCTGCATCCTCTAATGCTCACACGCTCGCCAAAATTCACTCTCCTCTATGCTGGCGCAGCCGCCCCATTCCACCTTCACCGCTGGCCGCTCTTAGCGCCGCCAACCCCTCCTGGCGCCATCCTGGGCTACGGCACCTCTCCCCACTAGCTTCCCCACCTCCGGCGGAACCCATTTTTCCGGTTACCCCAGCCTCGCCAACCACCTTCTGCCGCCGACAAAGCCAGCCCCGAGCGCCGCCGGCATGCTCTGTTTTGGTCCCCATCCACCTGCTCGCTCTTCTATATTACTCCCTCCAGTAAAGTCGATAAGAGCCAAACACCCAGCTAGCTAGCCAAGCGAGCAGCAAACTCACAGGTCCCATGTTCGATTCCTGGGCATGCACATTTTTATTTCACTTTATTTTAACTCATTTCAATTAAAGAAAAATCAAGGAAAAGTTAGAAAACAATTCAGCGGAGCTGATAAATTTTATTAGGATGTAAATAAAATTATTAAAGATTTAATCTTGGATAAATCATTATATATTAGTAGCTAAATTACCTTGATTATTTATTTTTTAAGCTAATTATCAATTAAAGGGGGCATTAATAAAAGATGGCTTAGGTAGGAATGTCCAAGCATCACAAGAACCTTAATAACCATTAAGTTCAGGTCAAGGTAACAAGCTAGTCTATTTGTGTAACTCGAAATTAAAATACAAAACCTAAAACTTGTGAGGATGGTAAATATGTACTCTTGTAGATATAAATAATAAACAAAGGTCCCTAACGTGAATAATAGCTAATCAAGGAGCACGAGTTAAATAAAATACTAAAAGTATTTGGATAGAATGTACATCTAAATTGGAGACTTCTCTAAGCAAATATATATAAATAAATTGTTAGAAAAATGCAAATGACATGTATATAGTTCACTAGTAAATATATTAGTATAATTTTTGTATTCGTTGTAGACCCTATTAAAAATATAAACACTATCGTTAATATACTGCCGATCATGAAATCTTAAAAGGTAGTTTTAGAATTAGTCACGATGACGAAATATAATCATGTGTAGCAGGCTCGATCAGTCATAAATAAATTAAGGTTAAATTATGTCAGAAGCTAAGTAAAGGGATAAAATATCAATATCAGTAAATCCTAGAGCCCCTCCAAATTAAAAGGGTCATATTAAAATATAGGTACTAAAATATAATAGTCCTAGGTCATCAGACATTGAAATAATCTCACCAATATACATAAATATTCGAAAGTAGACAATTAACCAATTATACGAGTAATTAATTAGGACCACATAAAATGCTGCATATCAAATCACTAGTAATATGAATTAATTCGATAAGCTAAAAGTCGTATACCTCGTCTATTGAACCCTTACCTTAAACCCATAAATGGCAACATTTGACCAATATGCTACTTAATACCCAACTAAATTCATACACCTGCCCATATGTCCAATTTGACTCATGGAACTTCCTTAATAAATATAAAATAATAAAATAAGTTATTAATAAAAAGATCGGGTCATCGTATCCTGCCATCAGCTATACCTAGCCATCTCCGAGCACTAAACAGAAATAATCCCATGAATATACCCTTGTCATGACCTATCCTTTGACCTCCATTTTGACAGGTTTCCGTGCCAATTCCCACTTCACTCCAACCACTATGACTCAGACAATACTCCGCGCCCAATCACCCTTGTCTCAAATCACCTATTTAATCATAATAAAAGTTATCAAGTTCAATTGAATTTATTTGGATCTTTTGAGTTATTTGCATTTATTGGGATTCAATTGTTTATCACGTAATTAAAAATTGGAGTCCTAAAGATTCAATGGATCGAGTGAAATCAAAATCGAGGTGAAGATAAAGACCAACGTTGAGAAAGCTTGAGTGAGCCCAAGACCGGTGTAAACCGTGCAAGGCAAGTCAATACTTTGATCATATTGAACCTACTTTTTTCTGCAAATTACTTTTGTTTAAATTATCAAATTGCATGCTTTTCTTTTATATGCAAATATATGTTTGATTTAATATTTTAGTTATATGCCCATTGTTTAACTTGAATAATATTACACTTTCTTTGGAATATTTGAATATGTGAATCTTGTCACCCTAGCAAACTTATAATAGTAACCTTTCAAAAATAAGTCCGTAATTATACGCCATGCTTAGTATTGCTTAGATACTCGGGGGCGCTAGAATGCCCCAAGCATCATTTTTAATCATGAGAAACTAGTTTGGGAAGTCATGGTGGCAATGACTGATATATTTGATATGATTATTTTATACTCCCAAAAATCTCAAATTGCTTATCTATCCGGGCGGATGGTTCGGGGGTATGTTGCAGCGGTGCATGAGAGTGTGGTTAGTAGTAGAACCGCCCAGATAACCCTAAGGACTGAATCTTGTCATGACCTCCTGCGTAAAACAAGTACAACCACAAGTCTGTAAAGTATAACTTGGCTTAGTAGATTTACCGAACCCTGAAAGTCATCATCATAGGTGGAGGAGGTGAGGTAGTGCAAGTGGCTGGTCTGTGGACGGCATGAATGGGACACTCACAGTGGGTGAAGTTCTTATGAGGCGTGCTAGCAGTGTGGGTAGCCAGCTGCTAGGTGCATAGGAGGGGAACATCCCGCACAACCTATGAGACCTGCCGCAAGCGGGCTAAGCTCATAGGGGTGAAATTATGAAAGGGGCGAAGTATTTTCAACGGTTACTGTGATGGTTTACTCAACCACACGACTAAGGAATCGTGTAGGGCAACGAGCGAACTGTCTCTTGTGGGTAAAGTATGCAAACTCTGTAGAGTCAAAACTATTCGCATAGCCGTGCCCACAGTCAATGACGGACATGGGAACTTAACCAGATATAGTTCTATTTCAAAAACTTTGTAGGTGGAATTGGGAAAGTGAAGGGCAGTGGAAAGCTCCGATTTGTATTACCCTAGGTGTCGCCCCAGTGATAATGTAAGCGGCTATAACGATGAAAGTCTAACATATGGTGCAGAGACCATGTAACGGTGGATGGAATCTGGATCACTATTACTATTGCATTCTTTCACACACTTTGTTTTAGTTCAAACTGTTAGATCTCAGAAAATTTCTATGTATCATATTTTAATACTTCTTTTCTTACAAAATAAACTATAGGGAAGAATAAATAGAGTCGTAAGTAAAGAAGATGGATGCTTTTGGTAAACATACAAAGATGTTGGTAGGTTTCGTGTCGATCATCAAAAGGAAACGATAGCATAAATTCTGGGGAAATAAATTGGTGGAGTCTAAATGAATAGATTGGCTAGATGGATGAATTAAATGATTTTGGAGAATTAGGGAGTGCAAAAGTAATTACTGGATAACAACACTGATAAATAATATGAATTCTTGGGAGATGTTCACAATAATGGGATAATAGAATATGATCGATTACTAGATGGGTCGATTGAATTTTTGGGAATTTGTAGATATGATAACAACTATTGGAATATAACTTGATCAATAATATTCTTGGTGGATGTATATTATTGAATTAGTTGGATATAGATAATGGAAAATAAGGTTGATTACTGGAAGAGCAAATTATGGTTTTGAATCAATAACAGAAAGGATTGAATTGTTGGAAAGTCTTGATACAAATGATACTGGTGGATTTAAAAGTAATAATGTTAGATAATCATTAGAATTCAGAAGTGAAGAGTTGATGAATAGCAACTATAAGATTGGATCATTAGGAATTTAGAAACACAAAAGATATTGGTGAATCTAAGATAAAAGATACTAGATTTTTATTGGACGAAGGAACTGATCAAATTGGTAAACCATGAATCTGAGATTGGATCTATAAATCTGTGGTGAAAATTTAGATTCATATGAGAATTGGTAGCTCCGATTTGATTAATAAAATTTTTAGACATTGCAATAGGAATTGTTGGATTGGTGGATCCAAAGTAAAGACATTGGATTTCCATTAGATTGTAGAGTTAACAGATTAGCATATAGTGAATCTGAGATTGGGAGTATACAGCCATCTGAGGTTGATTTACAAATTTATGGTGGAAGTTAGCATTTATGTGAGAATTAGACACTATGGCTGGATTAATGAAATGGTGGGTGACTTTATAGCAAGTGTATGATTGGTGGATTAAATAAATGATGACCCTCGCTGTTTGGAGTCTTAGGCAGCAATAATAATACCGTGATTAAATAATGATAATAATAATAAAAGCAATTTATGGCAAATAAAATAATCCGAGCCTCTCCTTTGATAAGTCATGCATATTATTTATTTGTATCCTGTGTATTGGCTCGCAGAGCACGGTGGTTTGTGCTCACCTTCGCTCTCACAATTAATTCAAAATCAGGAGTTAGATCGCTATGCTTCAGCAATACGACTGAACATGGAGGCGAAGAAGATGAAAGTGTCAAGAACTAGGTCGCATACCCCAGTTGGCTGCTTGTGAGCACGTCCTGCAGGTCCCACCTATGTGCTTCATTTCCGCTACTGCAATTTAATGTTTTGGCCTAATCGGCCCATGAGTAAGTCTACTATTATATTTACGCTTCCGTATAATATTTACTTTGATGTACAGAACTGTATCTGTGAGCACTATCTACTGATCCAAAGAATAGTGCGGTGGGATCACAAAGGATGCCGGATTGTAAAATATGGGTCCTACAACCAGTGAGGGTATTCCTTCCCCCATCGCCTTCCTCTCTGCCAAAACAGAGAATAGATAGAGCTCATCCACAAAGCTAGCCAAGAGGAAACACCAAGCCGAGCTCAACCCCGTCACCACCCAAGCTCCATGCCAGCCATATCCAAGCAATGAGGAAGACGAAGCCTGGAGGAGAAGAACTAAGGAAGAAGGGGAAGATGACGGGGAGGAGCAAGGAGACAGCGACGACTCTGGAGGCGCAAGACTTTCGGTGACCGTCGACACCACGCTAAGTCATCGTCCGCCCCCAGCCCTTTTTTTCAGCCGACATTAGGTAAGCCCCGATTCCTCCCCCAATGCATTGGCGGTGAACCTGTAGCACCGCCATGCGCCCTTGGATGGCAGTGCATGCACTCCACCAAGTCCCGACACGGCGGCCACCTAAAGCCTTCCTAGCCGTGCGTTCTTAAGACTAGATCGAGTCAAAGGGAGTAGCACATGAATAATTTTAGAAACCGGTAGCACTCTCTGTACCACCTTTTGTCAGTATATTTTAGACTCTACTAGTATGCTAGAGTAATCACTAAAAATACTATGATGTATCTGGTCGCTGCAACATAAATAAATTAGTGTTGGCTTAAAATTTTCTAGTAGTTGATGAAATGGTAAAAGTATACAATGGTGGTAGTATTCTGGGCCCAGAGAATGAATGGGGTGTTACATTATTATTGCCATGTACTTGGTACCTCAAATATATGAATGGTGGTGGCAACTGTATTGAGGGATGCATGTCAGGATTATGCCTGAGCCAACTGTGTTTTGTATTACACATGGTAAGGGAATTGCATGCTCTTGAGTGAACGTCATGTCATACAAATATGCAATTGGTTGGTCCAAGTTTGCAGGACATGGTGCTGCGTGATTTCGTGGCACTCTTCTGTCCCATCCAACTACTCATGCTGCTGATCTTGGTCTCTTTGACGGCACAGCATTGTAATTTGTAACGCCCCTAATCCATCTAGCCAACAAATGGGGATTTAAGTACTTATCTTTCGCATCATGACACTCATTCCTAAGCAAACATCAATGCTCGTATATTCGCTCCAGGCTTAAACAAGTAGCACTTCATACAGTTAATCTGTATCATAAGAGCAATAGTGTAAATTTGAATTCTCCGTCGTAAAAATAGTGTAATAGTTTACGAGACAAAACAGGTTTCCAAGCGAGATTGATATACAACATAGTGGTACATACATCAGAAGGGTCCACGAAACTTGCATAGTCATACGCTTTCCTTGGGCATTTTTTTAAGTTCTTTTGTCATAACAATGTATCAGGCAGAAGAGGTGGTGCTCAGAAGAAGGTAGTCAATACAACTGACACAAATACGAGAGGTAGCTAGCAGAGCTGCCTGTGTAAATAGTAGTCAATACAACTGACACAAATACGAGACGTAGCTAGCAGAGCTGCCTGTGTAAATAGTGGTCAGAGACATACAGGGATTCATGTGCTCAAAACCGTACGAATTCAGTATCTCTACGAGTCAACCATGTATCTCTGTTTCTAGCCATATGAAAATGATGGTCTCGAAAAATACTTTCTCAACATTAGAATTTTTCAAATATATAACAATAGAAATTAAAAGTCAAAGTTGCATAAGTGGGACGAGGGAAAAACCGAAACAACACTTTCTTTTATCTCTCCAATTGTACTTTGATGTGTGCCGATTCAAGAGTGACGCTCTCTTTGTCCCTGTTTCTTCCCTTTTCAGACGCTTCATCCCTTTATTAGTGCTTTTACTTTATCTAATTTCATTTCGGCTTGGATATTAACTAGGACCTTTTTCCCATAGGAAAAATTACATCCTTACATTGTTGACACTGGAAGGAATACTTTCAAAGGCCAGTTTGTTATAAGAACCATTGATATGACTTTGTTGATTCAGCCTAGTGGCGGACGCAGGAATTTTAGAATGGGTGTTTGAAGTTGTACAAAAAAATTTCAGTACAAAACATAAAGATTTACAGTAGCAATAGTTAACATACAATTATTCGTACTAGGGATGATATATTAAATATATAAAGAAATTACAAAACAATTGCAAAAGTTCACAAATTAACTCATGCTTCATGCCTTTTGTTGTTTTGAGTTTGAAGCAAAAGATTCCTCAATTTATGCTTTAGGTTTAATGAATAAATTGTATTTCTCTTGAGCTTCATTGTGGGCACTAGTAATTGCTCCAATATGTTTGTCAAACCTATTTTTATGGTTCCAATTTCTAAATCCCACATTCACAAAACTATCTCTACTAGCACAATTAATTTTATCTTTGAATGGATAACAAACGAAGCAGAAAACAACATCTTGTTCCACAGTACACTCAAGCCAATTATATTGGTCAAACCAACTAGCTAAGAAGCGACGCATACATCCAATATTTCTTTTTGGAAAATCATGCGGTAGCAGGTGGAGTGGAGACACCGGAGGGCGAAGGCGCGGTCGCGCGGTCCGGTCGGTCGGTCGTGCTGCGCAGAGCCTGCAGAGCGGATGGCCGAAGGCGCTGTCGCTGGTCGTGCGGCACGGAGAGTCGAAGCCCAGATGGCGATCACGCAGCGCTGGCGCGGAGCGGAGGGCTGACACGGCGCCTGCTCGGGCAACTCGGCTAGGGTTAGGGATTGGGCAGGATAGGGATCGGATGGACCGGGCCATCGGGGAGACGGGGATGCCGTTTCTATCGCGTGAATTAATGGGCTGGGCCATAGGCCACGGTGCGTTTCTGGTCGAGCTGGCCTGCTGGTTGAATAGTGATAGACTGGAGGCTAGAAATAGTTATTTTGGCTCAATTAAATATATGTATATGTATTATACCCTATATATACTAGGTTTTTTTGTCAAAAAATTTGGGTGTTCGGCTGAACACCCATGCCCTACATTAGGTACGTTCAGCCGTCCATTTCAGATTCGAGGTATCCGGTGGTCTTCGTTAGCTCCGGTAGTAGGAAACCTCCAACGGAACTCTTTGGGTGTCGCTGTCCTCTTCTATGGTCCATTGATGCACTCGAGGCAATCGTTGTTCCTTCCCTGGATGCCACGCATTCTCAAACAACAATGATGTAGATAATTTCGTGCTGAAAAAGAATCTGGAAATTTGGTGCTGAAAAAGAATCTGGATAAAGAGAAACTGAACTATATATAATGATACATGGCTATGTACTTATCGGCACTTTAAAACACTCCTATCAGTTCATTCCTCTGCCTTCCATCAAGGGTTCTCTTACACACTAGGTTGGATCTTGGATGAAAGGAAGAAGAAGATATGGAAAAACTCAGTGAAAATGGGCGAAGAGTGATATTAATAGAATGAGAGGAGAGAGGGTGATACAATGAAGATAGAGTTGGTATGGTAATAATTCCTGGGTTATGAAAGTAGTCAAGGCGTAGCTAACTCTACAGGCAATGTTTGATACTTTGTGTCCATAATATAAATCATATGATTAAACTGGACTTTCATTTCCCCTATATTTGACAACGTAACAAACCAATGTCCTCACCCTGTTTCTATTTTTTTGGCCAATTTTAATTTGATGTCAAATCATTCTAATTGCCAACTTTTCTATTTTTGTGCATTACTGGTATTAATTATTTTTACGAGGTACTGATATTAATTTGATATGTGTACACAATTAAAACTGCATAATGCAACAACCTTTTGGCTGCTAATGATCTGTGCTTCACCTTCTTTTCATAAACAGACCGTGCTTTACAATCGATGGAAGGAAATTACTCGTGACTTGAGAAATTACAAACGGTATGTATTTCAACAAAGCCCTCACAAGATCACCTTATGCTGTTCCAATAAAAGGAAATGAGGATACTGTTTTCCCCATATTCGACAACTTCGCCTTGTTCTACAATGTTCAAGACAACTAGTTGACATTCTGATAGCTTAGCCCGTGAATACAAATGCACTCTTAACTTGAATTTTTCCTGATCCTGCCCATTCGCAAACAAGGACAGCACTGTGCAGATTTCGAAATGAAAAGAATGTTGGAGAGAGCTTGAGATATTGGACTGCAGTAATATACGCATGTCTACATGGCAAGAGAAGTATACAGTACTCGCCTGGCGTGGTGCACACCTTTTAGTCTGTAGCCCTTTGTAAATTTGGTTGGAAGGTAAAGCAGAAAGTGCCGATGTGCCATGTATAAATAGAAGAGGGCAGAGCAGAAAGGAGAAAAGAGCGTGGAGTGAGGTGGGGTAATGCAAAGTAATATGAATAGAGGCAGTAATATAAAGTGACAAGTCCATTTTTGGCCCTCGAACTTTGAACGGAATCTAATTTTTACCTTGAACTCAAAAACATGTTATTTTTCATCCCTAACATTCAAATCCAGACAAATAACCTCCGGTCCAATTCTACCCTAGTTGGGGGTGAAAAACAATCCCTTTTTAGTTCAGGGTGAAAATTAAACTCTGACTAGAGTTCAATAAATTAATTAAAGAAAGGAGTTGCTGGGGCTATTAAAATATTGTTTCAATACAAATTTGAAAACAATGGAAAAAAGCAACCGAGGGATCTGCATGGATGAGCATGCAGCGTTCGTGCTCTTGCACCCTTCTAATACAATGACTCATAAAACTAACTAGTGCTGTGTTAAATTTTGGCGATGTTGTTGCAGAAGGGAAACCTTTCAGATGGTAAATTCGACCTATACATCAAAGAAGAGAAATAAGGTTGTCGCGATCCAGTTTCTGAAGCTATCCAACTGATTATGGAACGAAGCTCGTCAACATGCCTAGTTTCTTCGTTCTCACATATATCGGATCAATCGTTAGTATGTACGTGGAACATGCCAGTTTCAAGATCAGCAGAACTGATAGGCTCAAAAAAAAAATTTAACACTACAAACAATATATTTTGACTTGAATCATTTTATATAGGAACGATGGAATCAAATATAAATGGTTGCGTTGTTGTTTAATTTCACATTTTCTATTCGCCGGCGTATCAAATGTTAATTGTTGTCATGTTAACATAGACAAAACTGGAGGTGGTAGGAAGGCATCCAGACCTGGAAGCTTTCCTCACAATCTCACATTAATATGAATGTCATGTATCCACGCAGACGTCCCAGACCCCGTATGCCTCTGCTGAACGTCCTAGTTTGTCCTATTGTCCATAGTCCATTGCCATATTCCAAGGAGGACGTATTTTGCAGCCATTCTGCTCGCGACATTCCCGGATGCCACCAATTTTCAAACAATGTAAATGCAAAAAATATTGGACAAAGAGGTTGAATAATAATAGCAATACAAAGATGTGTACATGGCAGGACCGTCCATCACTCTGTCACATTCTCACAACTTAAAAACCTAAAGTATTCATCTCAGTCAAATTAACATATATGATAAATCTGTGGTTTCAGGTTCAAAATGAATACGCTGATTTCAGGATACTGAAGACTAATCTCTCCGATTCGTGTACTCATTTGCCACAATTCATACCAAGTACGGATCCTGAAGACTAATCTCTCCGATTCATGTACAATTTGCCACAATTCATACGAAGTACTATGCGACTTTGTTCATAATTTTTATTTTCTCAAAATTCCATGTTGATTCTAACTTCTGAAGCCACACTGTGATGTGCTGGCATGCTTCACTTTGTCTAATCTTAGTTAGAGAACAAACCAAAGGAGATTGATGTAGCAGTCTAAGCAATGTCATTCGTTGATTCCGTGGATGTTTCCCATCTCGGTTCCACTAGAGTTCATCCCACCGGCATCCTTACATGGACCAATCAATTTTTCTCCTAATGCCACCCATTCCCAATGAATGAAATATCACATGTGCTGTAATCATATCGGTGTAGAATTTTTCAAAAGCATGCACACGGCGAGTACATACTAGATGGATAATTCACAATCAGAGTATGTACTCTTAAGCCATTCTGATCTACATGAGGTGCGATTCCGAGACAAAGGAGGAAGAGTAAAAGCTTCGCCGAGGCAAAGGTCAGTACAAATAGGATGGGTTGGAGATATTAAGAAGCAAGGAGTTGGTGGGGGTATTAAAATCTTGTTTGTGCTCGTTCTATGCGTGTCTTCTTTGATTCATGGTGTACAGATGTTCGCTAAGTGAAACCATTAATTCCTTAACGTTAGAAGCGCTTAACACTTAAGGTGTGTTTTTTTTAAAAAAACAAACTTTAATAGTGTCCATATTGCATAAGAGGAACTATCTATACGGAAATAATTGACCTCTAACATCAAGAAAGAGGAACAAGCATATATGTCATGATCCAACAACCGAAGCTGTAGTTTATGAAACGACCTCAAAATTTTCAAAATACATTTGAATTGCTTTGAGTTTTTGTTCTTTTGGTTCGTCAACACATTCAACACATATCTCCAACGTTCAAACCTTCTTTTCCCACCACAGCATCCACCCCATCCATTTGAACACAACACAGCAAGACGGCACTATTTATGGTCTAAAAATATCGCCTCCCACCTGGCCGCTGCCCATATGCCGCCGCCACAACCTTGTAGCCATTACCACACCACTGCAACTTTGTCAACACCCGTACGCCTTGCCTTTCCCACCCCTGAACAGCCCTTAAATGCTCTAGGCACGTGTCAAAGATGTCGATAGGACTCACCACCACCTCTGCCATCTCCACTCTCTTTGCCCTCCCTCACGACCGACTTCCCTCACACTATAAAAATCCTACTCCACAAAGCCCACCGCTGCCAGCTCGAGTCGCCGTACTCTACGCATTAATTGCCATGATCTTCACTTGGCCAAGCCCCATTACCGCCTCACTCACCTCCGCCTCCCATTCTCTCTACACCCTACCTCCTACTCACAACGGACCTGATGCACTGATACGGGGTCGCTCGATCTTTTCGACATAGGATCAAGATACTCACGTAGATTCAAAGAATTGTAGTGATCGCTCAATGCCAATGCAAGAATTAGCACTCTATAATTCGCCCAATCACACGTGTTGAACTTCACGACCACCAGATGAAGTTCTATCGCGCTCCCAATTCTCAGCAAAAAGGTTGAACGATCTTGATTTCGATGAACTTCCAATTCTTCTCTCAAGTTAGTTCGACCAATAGAAAGAACAAGAGCAATTTGCTGAATCAATCTATTATCAAAAGAGGTCTCCCTTTTCCATGGGGTGGCGGTTGCCTTATAAAGGATGTCCCCCCAAACGCACACGTAATGGTCTTGAGCCCGACTCCTATTCTATTTGGTCATTGAAACCAATTTAGATCCTAAAGCATTTCAGAATTGAACACTAACTAGTTACATGGCTGAATTAAACAATCTCAGCCCATCATTAGCACGTAGGCTCGCAAACTTCTCACTTGACAAGTTCGGTTTATCTCATTGGTCAAGTGGCGTATAGGCCTCTTCTTCTAGCCTTGGGCTGTGTAGAACTTCCCCTCCTTTTGACATGTGACCACATGGGCCTCCTCCCTTGTGGCCACATGACTCTCTTTCTCTTGGGGCTAGCCAGTTGGTCCTTCCGCCTTTATTCTTCCATTGTTTTAAATCTGAGAACACACAATGTATTTGCATTAGGTAGTATACCATTCTCATCTAAAGCAATAGGGAATTCTCTAAGAAATAAATCGACCTGTTGTTGCAGCAGCTTAGCTCTTGCTCTTGTCATAGGACCTGTTGGAGGCTCATTACTAGCTTTATCATGCACACTTGAAATGGAAGATGAATATGTAGTGGAGATGTCCTCATTATCCTCCCCCTCTAGAAAAGAAGTTGACCTCGACTCTGTACAATCTTGTCCAAAGAAGGGTGATAAATTAGCAACATTGAATGTAGTACTTACTCCACAATCATCTCCTGGAAGCTCAATCTTGTATGTGTTGTCATTGATCTTGGCAAGAACTTTAAAAGGTCCATTACCACTAGGCATCAATTTGGATCTACACTTCTCCATAAAGCATTATTTGCGAAGGTGTACCCACACTAAGTCACTCGGTTTAAAAAGGATTTTCTTTATCGATGTGTTAGCTTTGGAAGTATAAGCATGTACCTTTTTTCAATTACCTATTTGGTTGTGGCATGGAGCTTTTTCACAAAATCGGCACGTTTGGAAGCCTCCATATTACCACGTTCTTGTAGTGGGAGTGGAAGTAAATCAAGTGGCGTGATTGGTTTGAAACCATACACCACATCGAATGGACACAATTGAGTTGTAAAATGTACCGCCATATTATATGCAAACTCCACATGTGGTAGACAATCTTCCCACTCTTTTAAATTCTTCTTTATCATGGTACGTAGCAACATTGAAAGTGTGCGGTGCACCAGCTCCGTTTGTCCATATGTTTGTGGGTGACAAGTCGTTGAAAACAATAACTTTGTCCCAAGTTTGGCCCACAAAGTCTTCCAAAAGTAGCTCATGAACTTGACGTCGTGATCAGAAACCATGGTCCTTGGAATTTCATGTAATCTCACAATCTCCCTGAAAAACAAGTCAGCTACATGCAGCGCATCATCGCTCTTATGACAGGGAATAAAATATGCCATTTTAAAAAACCTATCCACAACAACAAAGACTGAATCCCTCCCCTTCTTGGTCCTAAGTAATCCTAACACAAAATCCATACTAATATCTTCCCAAGGAGCACTAGGAACCAGAAATTGAGTATACAAACCATGTTGATTGAGTTTTGACTTTGCCTTATGGCACGTGATGCATCTTTGAATGAACCTCTCGACGTCTCGCCTCATCTTTGGCCAATAGAAATGATCAGCCAACATCATGTAAGTCTTCTCTCTCCCAAAAATGCCCCATCAATCCTCCTGCATGAGATTCCTGCAACAATAACAAATGCACAGAAGAATCTGGAACACATAGCTTATTCATGCAAAAGAGAAAACCATCATGAATATGAAATTTATCCCACCCTTTCCCATCTTTGCAATTAGAATATGAAGCTAAAAATTTATGATCGGAAGCGTATAATTCTTTTAAACTTTCCAAACCTGGTACCTTTACCTCCAACTGAGTCAAAAGCACATGTTTTCTAGACAATGCATTAGCTACCACATTCTCTTTGCCTTTCTTATATTTGACAATGTATGGAAAGGTCTCAATGAATTCTGCCCACATAGCATGTTTACGATTCAACTTCGGTTGGTCGCTTAATTATTTCAAAGCTTCATGATCAGAATGTATAATGAATTTCTTGGGCCAAAGATAATGTTGCCAAGTTTCCAACACATGCACAAGAGCATATAGTTTTTTTTATCATAAACAGGATAATTCAATTGTGCACCATGAAGTTTCTCACTGAAATATGCAACAGGTTTTCTTTCTTGCATCAAAACACCACCAGTACCTATTCCACTAGCATTACATTCAATTCAAAAGTTTTTGTGAAATCAGATAAAACAAACAATGGTGCTTCAATCAAACATTTCTTCAATTCAGTAAAAACTTTGTCTTGTTTTTCTCCACACTCCAAAATAACTCCCTTTTTAGTTAAATCAGTTAATGGGGGCAGCAATGGTGCTAAAATCTTTCACAAATTGTTGATAAAAACTAGCAAACTCATGGAAGCTACGAATTTGACTAACATTCACAGGAATCAGCCAATTTCGAATAGCTTCAATTTTAGACTCATCCACTTCAATTCCATGAGCTGAAACAACACTGACTAGGAACGCAACCTTACTAGTGCAAAAAGTACACTTCTCAATATTGGCATACAAGCATTCTTGCCTAAGCACTTCTACCACTTGTTTGATGTGTTCAACATGATCATCCAAAGAGCGGATATATATCAGGATATTATCAAAGTAAACTACCACAAATTTTCTAATGAAGTGTCTCAAAACATGATTCATTAAGTATATGAATGTACTAGGAGCATTGGACAAACCAAAAGGCACCACTAACCATTCATACAAGCCATATTTTATTTTAAAAGCAGTTTTTCATTCATCATCATGTTTCATTCTTATTTGACGGTAACCACTATACAAGTCAATCTTAGAAAAGATAGTAGAATCACTTAACTCATCAAGCATATCATCTAACCTAGGAATAGGATGACGATAGCGAACAATTATGTTGTTAATAGCTCTACAGTCTATGCACATTCTCCAAGTATCATCTTTCTTAGGAACAAGAATAACAGGAATGGCACAAGGACTAAGACTCTCACGTACATACCCTTTGTCAAGAGTGCTTGCACTTGGCACTGAATCTCCTTTGTTTCTTCTGGATTTGTGTGGTACGGCGGCCGGTTGGGAAGAGGGGCTCCTAGAGCCAAGTCAATTTGATGCTCAATACCTCGAATAGGTGGTAGACCAGCAGGCACCTCCTCTGGAAACATGTATCATAAACCTGCAAAACTTGAAAGACAACACTAGGAAGAGATGTTAAATCATTAGTAGAAAGCAATGCATCCTTGTACAACAATACAAGGTGCATCAAAGCAAGATCATCTTTCATCTCTCTCAGATCAGATTTGGTGGCTATCATGACTAAGTTTTTCTCTCCCTCACTCTTGCTTTTACCTCTTGGTTTTGGTTTGTGGCTCTCACTCGCTTTCTGTGGAATCACACTATTTTGTTCTCTCCCTTTCTCACTCTTAACTTACACTTCAATCTTCTGTACATTATCATTCACAATTTGAGGAGTCAACGGTCGCAGCACCACTTGTTTGTTGTTCCACCAAAACTTGTATTAATTAGTTCTTCCATCATGAAGTATAGCAGCAAGTGACATACATCCATAGGCACCACATCACACTCCACCGTATCACGATAAGTGCCAAATTCAACATCCATGGTGTATCCCGCACTCAACGAACCTCTCTCATGCAACCACTGGATCTAATATAGGTGTGGATGTTTCTTATACCTCAACCCAAGTTTATTGCAAAGCTCCTTGTTAACCAAATTATGACAACTCCCACCATCAATGACTACCTTGCAAAATTTATCATCCTTACTAACTTGAGCTCTTATGTAGAATAAATTGCAACGCTGTTCAAGGAAAGCCTTTGGTTGCACACTCAACACTGTCGGAGCACACACAAGTATAGACTAACACCGGGATCACAACACTCTATGTCTTGCGCCACCTCTTCTTCCTCATGTGCATCATCATACGTCCCTAAATCAGCACGGTGATCATCCTCTTCTTCACTTGTAGAATCATATTCCTCATTCTCCAACATGAACGTCACCTTGTTATTTGGGCAATCCTTTTGCATATGACCATGACCAAGGCACGTGAAGCATTGTATGCCACTACTCTTCGTCGTGGAACCCACAGAAGAGGCACTACTAGTTGCTGGATTTGATGGCTTTCTTGCACTTGGAGTGGCTTCTTCCTTCTTGCTAGATGATGGGCGAAAGCTTAAACCTCCACTTGGAGATGCTCTCTTGCTCATTTGTGATTTGGGAATATATCTTTCTCCGCTGGATGGTGTACGTGCAGCAAAGGACGTAGATGTTGCAAACTTAGCATCCTCTTGCAATTGTCGTTCTGCCTTTGTAGCTTGATGCACTAACTCATAAAGATTGTTATAGGGCTGAAAATTGATAATTCATTTCACTTGATGGTTCAAACCTGAGAGGAAGTGTGCCATGATTTGCTCTTCTTATTCTTGAACCTTGGCTCAAATCATGGTTAGCTCCACTCCTTATAGTACTCCTCCACAGACTGTGCTTCCTATTTTATATTCTATAATTTATCAAATAGATCACATTTGTAATGACGAGGAACTAAACGGGCTCTCATTTCTCGCTTTATCTCTTACCATGAAGCAACATGATCTTCTCCATTCTTAGCTCTTTAAGTGATCACTTGTTCCCACCAATCCAAAATGTAACATTCAAACTCAAGAGATGCCAATTGTATCTTTCTCTCATCCATATAGTGATGCATATGGAATATCTTGTCAACCTTCAATTCCCAAGTGAGATACTCCTTGGGATCAGTTCCACCTGCAAATTTGGGCATGGAAAACCTAAACTTACCCAATCCATCATCTTCATTGCATGAACGATGATAATTGTCATTGCGATGCAATGCAAAATCACTATCCCATTCCACCGCATATGTAGCACCACCATGGCCACCACCTAGGTCTTGGCCGTGCCCTTCATAGCCTCCTAAAAGTCCTCCTCGTCCCCCGAGCGGTGGTGGACACACCACGTTTGTCACCACTCAGTGTTGTGGTTCAGGAGGTGCATGGGCAGCAGCTTCTCCTCCTTGAACACTTGCTTCATCACCACCATTGTGAGCTTGTATGAGCCTAGTGAGGGCTCCAATGTCATCCCACAATTGGCATATATTTTCATCAGCTTGTAACTCTAAGTTTTGCACCTCCCTTGAGATTTGATCAGCAAAGGCGTCATGTTTCTCATGGAGTTGCTCGAGCCCTTGGCGTAGCTCATGTCGAAAGTGTTCACGGAGTGCCCCAAATCGATATTGCTTGACGAATGCTTGAGGTTCATTCATCTCACCACTCTCATCATGGTGTTCTCCTCCACCTGACATGGTTAGTTATGCAAGAAACAAATAGCTATGTATCTCACTATGTTCTCTCCCAAGTAATGTTCTTACCCTTCCAAAGTAAATTAAGGCCAATAAACTTACACTGGTAGAAGTGACAACCACACAGTGATGATCAAGCAAATTTAAGAGTGTACACTACTTGCACAATAAAAATTATATGGTGGAGCTTGGTATGAAGGTATTTATCCAACTCAATCTGAATTTCACGATGTTGTAAAATTTAGTAATAATCCAAGCTAGAAACTTTGCCAAAGTGCTGATCCAATAGATTTAAATGAAGTGTATGAACGCACATGCAAAGATCAATGTGATTTAATGCAAACAATGGAATGAGCTAAAAGGAAGTAATCTGAAAAGATGATAACCAAATAGCTCATTTTGCACCAAGTACTAGGAGAGACGCTAGTCAATTGCAAGAATATGAATAGAAGGCACAAGATTGCTCAAGAATGTTTATTTTGCTACTTGTACTGAATTTATGGACTAGCGGCACTCACCCAAATCAACCTTCTCTCACCCCTTTTTTGTTTTTCTCTCTCCTTTTTTTTGCTCACATCTTTTTTTGCTATCCTGCCACTGACCCAAATCTCTTCAAATCAAATTTCTGAGTCTAATGAGGTATATGGGTCACAAACGTTTTGTGGAAGGTAGGGGTATAAAGGTAATTAAATGATACTCTCTCTCAACTTTTTTTAAACCATGGCCGAGTGAGTGATGCACAAGCCCAATGTTCAGCTGAAAGTATTCAGGAGCAGCCCTCAATACAATATTAATGACTAGTTCTCAAGTATTCAAAGGATTTAAGTGAAGATCGATCTGTATGATGTTTGGTTGTTTTCAATTGTGCAAGGCACGGAAATCAAGGAAGTAATTCCAAACACAAACTCTTCTCTTGGATTTCAGATAGCTCTTCCCAAGTAGAATTCAGAAAGAACTCTCAAAAAGGAGTCTCGGATAAGAAGCTCCAATAGTTGGATTCGGACTCTACTTTCCCTAGTGGAATTCGGAGGGGACACTTGTAGAGCAATTTCGGATACCAACCGAGGTAGTTTCCAATGTCATAGTAATATCCAACCGAATCGGATTTTTTCTTTTTTTTGGACGCTAATTGAGGATTTCAACCTGCGGATTTTTTCAGGTTTCACGTGGACACAAGATCAAGTTACATGAAGGAACACAATGATCAGCACCTAAACAAAAATTCTAATGGACTAAAACCTAATAAAACTCACGTGAAATAATAGATTATTCTAAAGGTTTGGATATTTTTTTGGAAATTTTTAGTTTTAATGGACTATAGGACAGAAATAAATCAATCTAAAAGTAAGGATAAATAAACCTACTGAGTAAATCACGCTCTGATACCAAGATGATACGGGGTTGCCCGATCTTCTTAACATAGGATCAAGATACTCACATGGATTCAAAAAATTATAGTGATCCCCCAATGCCAATGCAAGAGTTAGCACTCTACAATTTGCGCAATCACATGTGTTGAACTTCATGACCACCAGGTGAGGTTCTATCACGCTCCCAATTCCCAACAGAAAGGTTGAACATTCTTGATTTTGATGAACTCCCAATTCTTTCCTCAAGCTAGTTCGGCCAACAGAAAGAACAAGAGCAATTTGCTGAATTAATCTATTATCAAAAGTGGTCTCCCTTTTCCATGGGGTAGCAGCTGCCTTATAAAGGATATTCCCCCAAATGCACACGTAATGGGCTTGAGCCCACTACTATTCTATTTGATCATTGAAATCGATTTAAATCCTAAAGCAATTTAGAATTGAATACTAACTAGTTACATGGCAGCATTAAACAATCTCAGCCCATCATTGGCCCGTAGGCCCGCAAACTTCTCACTTGATAGGTTTGATTTATCTCCTTGGCCGAGTGGCGCATGGGCCTCTTCTTCTAGCCTTGGGTTGCGTGGAACTTCCCCTCCTTTTGATATGTGACCGCATGACTCTCTTTCTTCTTGGGGCTTGCCAGTTTGTCCTTCCATCCTTGTTCTTTCATTGCTTCAAATCTGAGAACACACAATGTATTTGTCGTAGGTAGTATACCATTCTCATCTAAAACAATAGGGAATTCTGTAAGAAACAAAAGCACCTATTATTGCAACAGCTTAGCTCTTATTCTTGTCATAGGACCTGTTGGAGTCTCATTACTAGCTTTATCATGCACACTTGAAGAGGAAGATGAATATGTAGTAGAGATGTCCTCATCACAGACCCTGTAACCATTTGACCACCACAATGCCAAGCCCGAGGAAGCACAAATATCACCTCAGCCAGTCGCGCCACGCCCTCCCACTGCTTACCAACTTGGGCACGAGCCATTACCACCCTAACCCATGCTCTGTGCCGAACAACCTTCCTCACCCTGGATAAACCTTCAAGCCCCTCCATTGAGATGCATCGGTGCCCAAGGCGAGCCACCACCACCCCAATTGCTCTGATGACCGCCATGTCGCCGTCGACGCCAGAGACACCTGATGTAAGCCCAAATCACAATTCTTTCTGTTTGGTCCATTTCAATTAAATTGCTTCTGCTTGTAGCTTCTTCATGCCCCTAGTTGATACCCTGAGCCCCTACTATGCCAGCAATTAGCACCACCGCCTAGTCGAGAAGCCTCACCGTGGGCAGCTCGACTCGGTGATCCCCGACCTGAGCCACCAGTTCCCTAAGCCTCCCTTACTCCCAGTGGTACTGAATGCTAATGCTATTGTCCTGTTAGCCCAGCTAGAGCCCCTGTGCCATTCAAATGTCTTGAGGAGGAAGAACCTCGCCGCCAGCCATCGACTGTTTTCAAGCCACCCCAACCCCAAAAATGGACCCCTTGGAGCTCCTAGGACCCACCATGGCCTCAGATCCTGTTGCAAACCACTATAATCCCACCAATTGCCACCATCCTTTTGCTCTATTCTTCAGCGCTATAGTACCAGCCAGAGGAAGAAGGAGATGAATAGTGTTGGGCCATGGGACAAAATAGTAGAGGCCTAGGTCTTCAAAATAAAATTAGGCTAGCCTTTTTACTATGTTGTACTGTAGCATCTAACCTGATTTGAATAGTACCAAGACCCGAAATGAATAGTAAATTAGGCTGGCCTTCAAAATAACCTTTTTTTTTCATCTTTTTGGTTATTTTATGGTGTTTTATTTCTAGCTTGCATTCTGCAAAGTAGTAACTTATTTGCATTCATTTTCCACATTAGTATTTGGACCCAACAAGTTGGTCAACGAAAGAGCAACAAGAGCAATTCTATGGACAAAGAGGCAAGTCATATATTTTTTTATCATATTGATCCTAGATTCCTTTAATTATTTAATTATCAGTATTTTCATTATCTTATTTACACATTGTTATTTCATGTACAATAAATGTTTAAAATGACATGATATTTAGTTATGTCCTACCACCTGAAAAGGTCATGTTTAATTTGATAGCCATATTCACTTTGACAAGACTTAATAATACTAACACTATTATCTAAGTATTTGTGGTAGATTAGGAAATCAATTATTTCATACTACTAAATGACAGAGCACTTTACCGGTAGTCTTGCAAAAGGGATTCTAGGAAAGTAAACATCATGGGAAACCACGAGATAGCTGGGTAGCACTGGTGTCGAGCATTGGGATATGGGTTTAGAGATGAAAAATGACTCGGAGAAAAGTAAGGACAAAACTTGGAGAAAAGTAAGAATATAGACGGTTGCAAGTTTTGACCACAAGTTTTGACTCATCAAATCTGGTCTAGTAGCTATTCAAATCAATTGAATCTCTACAGGAGTAAAGGAGCGTTGGTATGGAAAACGATAAAACCATATTGAACAGCGGTAGGTTCCACTTAGGACGGACGGAAGTGTTCCAACCTAGCCAAAGGATACCCGGGTCTGAATTGGTAATCTACTGGGTAGAAGCTACATAAAGAGATGAGCAATGAAACAACCTTGTTTTTGTAGCTCAGTCATGAGGGTTAAGGAATCTTGTGGGCAAAGTTGGCAACTCTACAGAGTCATCACAATGGTATTTCGAATACGCCATGCTTCCGATAAAAAAAAGCTATGTTTAATGGGTGATTCCAACAACAAAGCATAAGTAGATTTGAAATTTGTTGTAACCTGGTAATCAAGATATTGAAACCCAATTTCTTAAGAAGTTTATGGTTTTATTCTCTAAAGTGATTACAAACAAAATTTGCATCCACAGATATTAATATAACCAATCCCATCTCTTGGAAACCCTTGCAAGTAGTAATATAGGTTCTCTCCATATGACTTGTTGAGTACAGTTGGCTGTACTCAGTCTTGCTATATTTTCCACCACAACAGATACCAAAGAAGAAAGGATGTTATAAGTTATCATGTTAGAGTTATGACCGCACTCAACCGTTCCTATGGAAACTTTCTTTGGATCTTTTGAATGTAAGTAAATTTTGGGCTTGGACGCCCTTAAGTTGTTAAAATTGACTGTTAGGTCTTATTTTAATCAAATTAACCCTTTTTGATTTTTTATGAGCAGGCATGATAATCTTTCTGTTCGCAACTGAACTCTTTGGCTGTTGCATGACATATGATGGTGTTGTTCTCAGAAACGGGGTTGTTACAGTTTATATTGAAACAAAGTTGTATTCCCAGAGAATCAAATAGAAGCACACACTACTGCAAAATAAAGCTATGCTGGACGTCTTATCACAGACGGTTCATATGGAGCCGTCTATGATTATTACAGACGGTTCATTGTTAAAATCATCTCTAAAACTTTCACGGATGGTTAGGTTTAAAAGCCGTCTGTGATATACGCATTATCATAGACATTTTTTAATTAGAACCGTCTATGAAACTATCACAGACGGTTCGTATAATAAACTACCACTGATATGTGCATTATCACAGACGGTTCGTATAATAAATCGTCTCTGATAATGACACATCACCGATCTGTGGCATATCCCCAAGATTTTAATCTCACCCGTCCATTCTCTCCACATCGGATGGCAGGCACTGGTTCCTCCCACCGCTCGACCCTTATTAATTACTCCCCATCTACCTTTCCACCAGCAGTCACGGGTGAGTTACATCCACTGTATAGCATCTTGCATCCTCCCTTCGGTGACGTTGACTGCCACCGTGAGCTAGCGCCTCCGTTGTAACACCTTGGTTGACTGCACAACACACTCTTGTTGTAAGTATCGTAAGAGTGTCTTCTGCAGTCTCACCGTCATGCCACAAAGGTGGCGCTACTGCCTCCTCTCCATTGCCAGTGATATCCGGCCGCCATCCGATGCCCTCCCCTCTCTTCCTTGATGCAGGCATCAAGGATATCGCGCGCTGCATCTAGCTTGTTCATCAACGACGCCGACTACCATCGTGAGCTAGCACCTCCATTGTGACACCACGGTCGACTGCACATCACACTCTTGTCGTAAGTGTCATAAGAGTGTCTTGTGTAGTCTCACTGTCGTGCCACAAAGGTGGCGCTACCGTCGCCTCTCCATTGCCAGTGATATTCGGCCGCCATCCGATGCATCCAGCTTGTATTGTCTGCTAGGATCTCTGCTTCTTATATATTCTTGCCGTGTTAAAGAGTTGGGTTTGTTTTATCTTGTTATGTTATAATGGTGGAATCTAGTTTTAATGGAAATAGAATATGTTGTTGTGTTTGCCACTGTATTTGTTTATTTTCAAAGGGCATATGTATATAATGAACTATAACAGACGGTTCTATATACCAACAGTCTGTGATACTCGCTAATCACAGACGGTTGGTAACTAGAATCGTCTGTGATGTGTGAGTATCACAGACGGTTTTTAGTTTGAGCCGTCTGTAATAGTTTTCTTCACAGATGATTCTAGTTACAAACCGTCTGTGTATTGTCTTTATCACAGACGGCTCACAAACCATCTGTGATAACCTCCGATTATCACTAACACATAAATACATGCGGTTCAGAAAACCGTCTGTGATGATAGTTTTAAACCGTCTATGATAACTCTTTTTATAGTAGTGACACATCATTTTACATTTGGCATCCATCCATCAGCCTACGATGGGAATAAGTTCCTGAACGTGCAAGATCAGCCCAGTTTCGACTTTCAAGATAAGCACAAGTGACGGGCATACTTAAAAAAAAGTGAGCACTGCAAAGAACTCCTTTGTAAGCAATTTGATACTTCATTTCACGTTTGCTCTCAGCCAGAACCACGAATCAGTAACACAGGACAGCAATGACAGGATGGAAAAAAATAGGGATAAAAATTTGTTGTCGTGTTAACATAGGCGAAACATCGGTAAAATATTTGTATACATCAGATGCGTAGCAATGCAAACCAACATCGTAGATCCATCAAGACTACTTAACCCAATGCCGATGATATGCATCAGCCTGTCAAATGGTCGGATTGGGCAGGTATGGAGGATTTCCGCGTTGTATTGTATGAAGTAAACCTCGTATTGTAATGTGTTCATTGTCTTGGTTCCAGGACGACTTGTCGTGGTCATCTAGCTAGGTCCAATATGGCTCGAGTTTTTCCCGATGCCATCCATTTGCAAACAAAACAAGTGGAAAAACCTCGATACAATGTTGGATAGATATAGAATAAGCCACATGTTAGGATCGAATACCACCTGTTAAGAAATCAACAAGACAGAGCAGGGTTCTGCAGGGTTCACATTCCCGGTTATTATTTTTTGCCGGAGGGAACCGGGGTAAGCCTGGTTTGGTTGATTCTCGGTTTTTTTGGAGAAATTCGGGCCGACAAATTCAAACGAAATTTGAAATTCAAATACAAACCAGTCGATTATCGCTGAAAATTGACCGAAATTTGTTGAAAAAATCACACAAAAATTGGCCGGTATTTGCAGGAATTACATAGAAGATTTAGCATGCAGATTTCCAGAATTGCAGAATAATCCGATATTTCCAGTATTCCAAAACTGGCACAGCAAAAGCATCCAGAATTACATAGCAAAAGCAATAAGTTTTCATACAACCAAACATGGACACGAATAATATCCAGAGTCTAACAGAGAGCATGATTCAGCATCCAGATTCCTTTGAATTTCAGTAGCATGATGGTAAATAGACAGTCATCAAGATTGCATCAACTTCTGAAGTCTGCAAGAGAGGAGGGGAGGAAGATGAACATGAGGAAACCATAGAATTAGCCCCTTATCATAAGTTAGCACCTGCAGTCAGTAGAGAGCAATAAATTGAATGACGTGATGTATATGATGATTCTGGCATAACTTGCATGAATCACATAGGCCATTAGGCAGTGGACCAAATTAGGAGCATTTAAGTAAGTATATAAAGTTCTTGCATAGTCATAACATCTTAAATTGGTTCCAATAAAAACATTTCGCTTTTCTGAAGTGTCTTTGCTGGAAGAACAATATTCTAGTTATAGATTCTGTTTACTATAGCCATGCCCACATATTACTTCCCATTGTTTCTTTGTTTTCTCTAACCATGCATGTGAGTGCTTCAAAGTGCATATATCATTACACCTGTGGAGGTGTCAAATATGTACTAATCAATTGTACTCCAAAAGGATAAGTGACAAATGTGAGCTGCTATCTTTCCTAACAATGTAAGGAAGCTGAGACAGTTCGAAGGCAAGGGAAGCTGGCTGGTGAAATTGAGAAGGAAAAAAAGATGAAAATTTTACAAAAGATGGGAATCTATGGAGAAAATTACTAATAAACAGCAAAACACAAACAAGCTTACAAATGTGGGAAAATTTGATATAGTCTCAGCCAACAAAGTATTTTTTTTCCTAGGAGGTACACTTCCTTATTTCATGTATCTGCAGAGCACCTTGCATTCTATGATAAAAATAGTAACAGAAAAAGCAGAACCATTCATAAATTGTCCAGTAACTAAGAAATTGTGGATCGCCCCATACAAAAAATCAGGGATCGGGATCAATTTAGCAACTTACTCAAAACTAAAAATGTGACAAGCTGCTAGCATCTTGTACTTAAGCTCTTTCACCCAGTGAACCAACTATCTTACCTTGGTAAATTCTTATAGCAAATCTGCCCAGGAAAAAGCCCTCTATTTATAAAAAAAAAATGTCGTTAAATTTTGTTGCCACTATAGCATGTTAGTATATATATGTACTCCAAAGAATGGGCTAAGTTGCAGAGTACTGCATTAATATTTAGCTAAACAGAAAGTTTTCATTTTTTAGGATGATATTACTATTAGTTCAAAACTAAAGGAAATTAAAATTGTAAACAGAGTAACAGGGGAATAGTTTTGAACATTACAAAAAGGAAGTCCAAATTTAGGCATTTCTGATTTCTGAATATAGACAAGATCAAGCTGCAAAGCAAAAGAAAATATTAACAATGATAAAAGAAAGTAATAACTACATTTAGCATCACCTCATAATTATACCACTTCTGGTCCAAAATATACGTTGTTTCAGAAAGTTGGTTTTGGCTCGCAAATACTTGTCATTTTGGTTTTTTCAAGGCAACCTTTTCCACCAAATGCCCCCATTGATGGATTATTAAAAGTGGTATTAAAGAGATGGGTATTATCATAGACGTGGGCTTTGGGCCAGTCGGGTTATTATTAGGAATTAGATATTGTTTTCTATTTGAGTTAGAGATTGGTTTCCTTGTATTAGAAATATAGTTAGAGATATGATTGGAGTTAGATTCCATCTGTTAGGGGGGAGCCGTCTATATAAGAGGGCTACCACATGCTATTGTAATCAAGCAGAGAAATATTATAGTCTTCCTCATCTAGTCTCCCTCTCTCCTTCTACGCCGACGCCATCCGGCCATCCTTTCGGTGGTATTTATCCTTCATGAACTAAGATTCATGACAACTTGGTATCAGAGCAGTCGATCCCTTCCCACGACTTCTGCTACCATGGTTCCTGCGACTAGTTCTACTGCTGAGTCGTTGGCCATGATAAAGGCTAACGCTATCAAGATGGCCAGCATCAACAAAGAGATGGGGGACATCTTCTTCAACATGTATGCCATCCTTGAGAGGATGGAGAATTGGAGAAAGGTGCAACAAGAGACAAAGAGCCAGGTTCATCATCCAACATCAGATTCATAACAACAAAAACAAGAAGATCACAACAATGACCAAGGATCACAACTTCCTCCAGCGCCTCATCCGCATCTGCTCTGCTCCACCGCTGCCAATGGAAACAGCATCTCACCAGAAGCACCGCCATCCCACGACGCGCTGCTCCCGCAACGTCTTCCCCATCTGTGGTGCTCGTCCTGTGTCCTGCACCGCCAAGGACGCGCCGGTTTCTTTTGTCGCCGTCGGCCCTGGCCGTCGACCGCAGCCCCCGTCGCCGTCACTGCTCGGGTTCCGCAACATCTTCTCCGATGGCTCCTCTTCGTCAGCGTCGCGCGCCGTCCCGGACCTGGGTCCCCACCGCCGCGCTCGGTCCGACCCGTGCCGCTCCACCCTCCGCCGAGGACACCGCCGTCCTGCGCCGCCTCGACCACGACGGCCTCAAGATGGAGGTCACCGCCGGCTACCGCTTCCTGAAGTCGCCCGAACCCCCACCGCCGGATCTGCTGGAGTCGCCGTTCCCAGTTGCGGTTCGCCATCGCCGCCCGGATCCACGCGCGTAGCCGTCGGCGCCGCCGTCCTCGATCGCCGGACGCCATCCGCTGCCAGATCTACGCAAGTCGCTACCGTCGTCATCGCTTCCTGCGCTGTCGTCTCCGTGGCCATGCCTCGAATCGGCCGATGCCGACCGAGGAAGCTCCGCCTCCACCGCCTCTGAGAGCCGGAGCCATCGCAGGTGCCGCTGGATCCACCGAAGTCATTTGGCTTCAGCTTCCGCCGGCCGCCGCCACTCGGCTCCATCGATTTGCTCGAACGCCACCGAGCCGTCGCTCGGGCCATCTCCGGCTATCCGCGTCGCCGCCTCGCCCGTGCGCGCCGCCGCCGGGCCGCTCCACCCGCGCGCGCGCGCTCGGCACACCTCCGCCCTGTCACAGCCGTGCCGGCGGTCCACCTCCCCCCTAGCCGCCGCCGCAACCGCTCCGCTGGCCGTCGTTGCTCCTTCGACCGCCGCTCCGTTCCCGGCCGCTGCTCCACTTGAAGCCACCCCTCTGTTGGTTTTGGTGGTGTTCGCTGTTTGGTCGGTCCATGGTGGCTTTTGTAAACGGCTGACTGATTGGAATAAGCAAAAAAAAATCAAAAAACAAAAAAAAACTTATTTTACTTAAGGCCTTCCCAAAAAGACTTTTCCAAAAAAAATCAAAATTTTTTTATTTTTGTAGGCATTATATTCCAAAGGCGCTACATTTCGTCTAGCCTTGTTCCGCTTGGATCTGGCCGGTCGTCTCCATCCGCTACAGGACCCGCCACCGTTCATCTTCTACACCGGCGTCGGAGGTCTTCCATTGGCACAATGACCGCCGCCTAGCAGCTCGAGGACGAGCTGCATGTCTGGAAGGGGTGTAATGTCATAGACGTGGGCCTTGGGCCAGTCGGGTAGGAATTAGAGATTGGTTTCTATTTGAGTTAGAGATTGGTTTCCTTGTATTAGAGATATAGTTAGAGATATGATTGGAGTTAGATTCCATCTGTTAGGGGGGAGCCGTCTATATAAGAGGGCTACCGCATGCTATTGTAATCAAGCAGAGAAATATTATAGTCTTCCTTATCTAATCTCCCTCTCTCCTTCTACGCCGACGCCATCCAGCCATCCTCTCGGTGGTATTTATCCCTCATGAACTAAGGTTCATGACAGGTATACAACTAATAGTTTGGCAAGATTGTCAATCACAGTGAAATGAATGGAGCATAGAACAAACACAGAAAAAAACTGGAAGAGCTGCATCGCAGAATTTTGGCACACGTACACACTATTTACTCTAGAATGATATTAGAACTAGCAAGATATGAACAAGATGTCGCTGTACCAATGCAATGGCTTCTTTGTTAATTATCACAACTCAACATGGTGGTCCTTGTGGACAATAATTTGATCATTCATTTGATCCCTCTTTATTAGTATGATTGTTGTCAACAGTGATATTTTTCTTTTTTGTGAAATTCTTCATAATGATGCTAACTGAGAACACGTTCTATGGAGAAGTGTTGATGCAAAGGCAATTCATCTTAATGGTCTTCAAATGTCAGGCTTCGGTCTCTGTACAGTGAATCGATGCAGCATGGTATCAGAACCCCCCTCCTCCCGCGCCCTCCTCCACCACCCACGCGGATTCGGTCCATGGTCCGGCCACCCCAACGGCCGTGAGCCCGGCCTTTCTCCCCTCGCAGGTGCCGGTATCCTCCCCATCCTTGTCCCCTCTCGGCAACCCTCTATCTCGTAGCGGGCGGTCCAAAGGGAAAAGGTGGAGTGACGCCAGTCCGTCCTCGTCCGTCGGCAGCTCCTCCGCTGCCTCGTTTCGTGACGTCCTGCTGGCAAACGGCGGCTCTTCCCCTGGCCAGCTGCCGCCGGTGTCGGGGGTGGAGCGGCCGCCAACCAAGATCGTCCTCAAGGAGCGGCCTCGTTCGGTGTTCGCCTCGGAAGGCCCTGACGCGCTCGGTTGGCAGCAGTTTGAAAGCCGCCGTTCTCGCAAAATTCGCCTGAAGAAGCTGACAGGCCCTAGCCGGCCGGTGCCGGAGGACCTCAGAGGGAGATGCTTCAATTGCTTCTCCCCGTCGCACCACGCCGCTGCTTGCCGCAAGGGGCCTCGTTGCTTCAAGTGCCAGGAGCTAGGGCACCGCTCTTACAACTGTTCCGGTCGCGGTCAGGCTCCACTCCCGGCGGGCCCCCGCTGTACCTTCGTCTGGCGTCCGAAGTCGACCCTTTGCGCTTCGGATGCTAGGCAGATGTTGTCCGCGGAGGTCTCGCCCAATGCTGAGGGTGCTGGAGGAGCCGTAGCACACAATTCGCGGGTCGGGCATCAGAGGCGTCGTGTTAGGAGGCGGCGGCGAGCAGGAGCTGCTGACCAAAGCGCGGGCGGACCTTCTTTGCCGGAAGAAGTAGCTATCGGCACGTCGCCTCGAGAAGCTATTGCCATTGCCGCTGAGCAAGCCTCCTCCCCCGGCGTTCCTGCTCGGCTCCGGCGCATCGTTGATCGCTCTGATAAGATGGCGAGGGCTGAGGACGAGTTGTGCAAGGCCCTCTCGGTTTCGATCGTTGGAGACTTAGCGACGCTATCGGATGATGTTCTGGTGAGCGAGTTAGCTCATCGCCATGAACTCCCGGTCGAGTCGCTTGAGTTTCACCGTCTTAGCCTTGACGAGGGCTTGCTGGTTCTCCCCGACGAAGCTAAGGCGACTCGTATTTACAACGAGGGGCGGCCTCTGCTTTTGCCGCCGTTTACTCTCTGTTTCCGGCGATGGTCCCGTCTTAAGAATGCGTCCGCGGTGGAGTTGCCCTCGCTTGTCAACTTGGAGCTGAGTGGCATTCCGGCGCATGCCTGGGAGCTTGAGACGGCGGAACATCTGTTGGACGAATGGTGCTGGGTTCGCGAGCTACACCCTGATACGGTCAACCGGCGGGATCTCTCGTCCTTCCGGCTCAAAGCGTGGTGCGCCCACCCAGAGCTTATCCCGGCGGTCATGGAGTTAGTCATCGTTGAGCCTCCAGTTCAAGCTGAAGAATTCCCCCCGCGAAAGCGTGCTCTGAGTTATGAAATCAAGATCTCAGCGGCGCTTGATACGCCATATTTGGTGGAAGATGATCCGCGTGAACATGGTAGGCGTCGTCGCCGGCGGCGAGTTTCAGCCTCGCCGGTATCCTCTGCCCATGGCTTCGATGCCCATGGTGGTGCCCCACGGGTCTCGGTGCATCGACGGCTGGGCCCTGGCCCAAGGGCTGACGGCCACGTGGCGGAGCAGGAGGCGCCGGTTGATGGCGCGCAGTCCCCTGCGCCTGATGTGTCGCAGCCATCAGCGGTTGCTTTCTCTATTCCCGCGCCCGCCTCGGTTCTGCCGGCTATCTTGGACGACCTGGCTGCCCTCGTCATTAAACCAAGGATTGGGAATGAGGAGGGATCCCGGATAAGCCGGGATTTGGGGTCGGGTGGCAGGGAGACGGCCCCGTATTCCCGGCTCCGCCAGCGTTCCCGTTCTGCGTTGTCAGCTCGGAGGAAGATGTTGGGCCTGCGGGCTCTGTTTTGGTCCGGGCCGCCAGTCATCCGCAATCAGGTCCAGAAGCAACCCCTTTGGAGATCGCCCCGGTCATCGAGCTGCTTGCTTCTGGCCATCCAGACCCGACCTCTAGCCCATCAAGAGGGACAGCAGAAGGCAGCGGCAGTGGTGGTATCATTGTTTCCCCAGCTTTGGATGACATCCCAATTCTCGATCCGGTCGTGGCGGCTCTGCGATCTTCGCCGGTACTCACCTCCCCCGGTTCAGAGTCAGCTGAAGCCAGTGCAGCCGCTCATTTGAAAATTTACTCCAGGCGACGACTTCGTACGGGCGAAGGGAACGGCGTGGTCGTGGCTCCGCTCGGCCCCTCTTCCTGGCCCGGTGAGTGTGGTAGCCATAGCTGCGTCTCCGCCTGTAGGAGCAACTCTACAAGCTCCGGTTAGTGGTGACCAGGGGGGTGATTGGGACTCTGTTGAAGCGGCTACCGTTTTGTCCCAACCAGTCTTGCCGTCCTCCCCGGCCTCCCCAAGAACAGCCTTCTTGTCCAAGGTGGTAAAATCTGTGGGCGTTATCCTGCCGGATCCCCCAGCTCCATTTCGAAGGAAAAAGACTTTGCCGTCTGATTTTGTGCCGAGACGGAGCCGTCGTGTGGCAAAACTCCCCCCTGCAGATCATAATGCGGCAGTTTCTGTCTGCCGACATCTAGGCTTTGCTGACGATGAAGAAAGAGTCTCAGCGGTCTCCATGGAACGCTATGCCAGAGTGTTTGACCAGACTCTATCCCGGGAGCACTTGAAAGCGTTGGCGGCCCTGTTTGGGTGGGTCGCGCCACCTAGTAATGAGATGCGAGCTGCAGGCAGCATTGATGTTTTATGAGGGGGTTCTTTGTTGGTCGTCCAAGCCTTTGTAATCAATGGTTTCTTCTAATTTCTTGATCTGGAATGTGCGTGGGCTCAATGACAAAAAGCGCTGTGATGTGGTTCGCCATTTAGTCCAGTCTTGCCAGCCGGGGGTGGTTTGTTTGCAGGAAACCAAATTATCTCATATTTCACAGCGTGATGTGTCATCTCTCTTGGGACAGAACTTTAGCTCCTTCGTCTATCTGTCTGCTCAACAAACAAGAGGGGGAATTATGGTAGCTTGGCGGGATGATTCCGTTACTGCAGAGTGCCATCGAGTGCACCGACACTCTGTTTCGATCAAGTTCCAAAAGGATGGTGAGCAGTCATGGTGGTTCTCCGGCATTTATGGTCCCCATGAGGATGCAGAGAAACCGGCCTTCCTTGATGAGCTGCGAGAAGTAAGGAGTTTTTGTGGTGGACCTTGGATGCTAGCTGGGGATTTCAATATGATCTACAGTTCGGACGATAAAAGCAACGACAATGTGAATAGGGCGCTAATGGGACGATTCCGTCGTTTTGTCAATGAGATGGAACTGAAAGAGATACCTCTGTTGGGTCGTCGCTATACTTGGTCGAATGAGAGAGTTTCCCCCACTCTCGTCAAGTTGGATAGAGTTTTGTGCACTGCGGATTGGGAAGATTTTTTTCCTCATTGTGTTTTGCAAAGTCTTGCGACGGAAATGTCTGATCATTGCCCGCTTGTGCTGGGACTTAAAGATGGTGTTAAGGGCAGGAAGCGTTTTCATTTTGAAAGCTACTGGACACGCCTTCCTGATTTTCTAGACACGGTGAAGATTTCCTGGGTTGAACCAGACCGGACAACATGCCCCCTTGATCGTATCTCCTTCAAGCTGAAGCGGCTGACTCGTGCTTTGCAATCTTGGAGCGCGAAAAGAGTTGGGCACTTAAAAACTCAGCTGGCTAAAGCTCGTGAAGTGTTGCACAGGTTAGAAATGGCTCAAGATAGGAGGACTCTGTCTTTGGAGGAGGACTGGCTGCGAAGGGAATTGAAGCGGCTTTGTCTGAAGTTAGCTTCTCTGGAAAGAACCTTAGCAAGACTTCGTTCCCGGGTAAAGTATCTAAAGGATGGAGATGCTAATACATCTTTCTTTCACAAGCAGGCTGCTTTCCGAAAAAGAAAAAACTATATTCCCAAACTCTTAGATGGTGATCGGATGGCAACTTCTCAAGTTGATAAACAAAAGATAGTGTTTGATTTTTATGAGAATCTGCTAGGCACAGCCCCGAACCGATCTGCGTCTTTGGACCTGCAATTCTTCCATAGGGCCGCAATGGATTTGTCAGACTTAGATAACCCAATCTCGGAGGAGGAAGTTTGGGAAACAATCAAGATGCTGCCGGCTGATAGAGCCCCAGGACCAGACGGTTATACAGGCAGATTTTTCAAGGCTTGTTGGCAGGTGATCAAAGCGGATTTCATGGCGGCAATTTTCACTTTACATCAAGGTGATGCAAGGGGGCTGGGTCTGTTAAATGCAGCCTATATCACTCTGATCCCGAAGAAGGATGATGCGATGGCGGCAAAGGACTTTCGCCCCATCAGCTTAGTGCATAGCTTCGCCAAGCTGATAACCAAGATCCTGGCGAATCGTTTGGCACCATTCTTGGATTCCTTGATTTCTACAAATCAGAGTGCTTTTATACGTGGAAGATGCATACATGACAACTTCATCCTAGTGCAGCAAACAGTTAAACTATTACATCGGCAAAAGGTGCCTAGCCTCTTTCTCAAACTTGATGTCTCAAAAGCATTTGACTCGGTATCTTGGTCGTTTATTTTGGAAGTGCTGCAATATTTGGGATTTGGTTTCGCTTGGTGCAATTTGGTGGCTAATCTGCTATCCACCTCCTCATCTCAAATTTTAGTGAATGGAGAGCCGGGAGACCTCTTGCAGCATCAGCGAGGGCTACGCCAAGGGGACCCCTTATCCCCCATGCTCTTTATAATTGTGATGGATGTGCTTAATAGTTTGTTTGTCAAGGCAGAGATTGAGGGGCTGTTACAACCTTTATCCCGACGTGTGGCTGGGCAAAGACTATCCTTATATGCTGATGATGTTGCTTTGTTTATCAAGCCGATTGAAGAAGAGCTGCAGATTACTAGAGACATTCTCAAGGCTTTTGGGGATGCTTCAGGACTGCAAACCAATATTCAGAAAAGCAGTATTACACCCATCAGCTGTGCGGAAGAGGCCTTGACAACAATTCAAGATACTTTTCCATGTACGATATCGGAGTTTCCGTGTAAATACTTGGGCCTACCGTTATCAAATAAGAAGCTTCGGAAGAGGGATCTTATTCCGTGGATTGAGAAAATCGCTGACAAGCTCCCATGTTGGAAGGCAGCTCTTATGAACAGGGCGGGTCGTGCCACTTTAGTCCGGTCTGTTATTTCCGCCATGCCGGTTCATTTGTTAATTGCCATCAGCGCTCCGAAGTGGTTCCTCAAGATGGTGGACAAAGTCAGAAGAGGTTTCATTTGGCAAGGAAAGGAAAAGGCTAATGGAGGATGTTGTTTAGTGGCTTGGGATAAGGTTATGAGACCGTTGGATCTTGGAGGCTTAGGCATTCCCAACTTGGAGGTGATGGCCTGGGCTTTACAAATCAGATGGCAGTGGTTTAAAAAGACCAGAGCTGATCGGATTTGGACTGACCTTGTGCCTCCCTTGCATCCTAACTCGATAGCTCTATTTGCCATTGCAGTCACTTCGGAGGTAGGGAATGGAAACAACACATTTTTTTGGACTGATCGTTGGCTGCACGGTTGCTCGATTGAAAATCTTGCGCCAACAGTTTTTGCTTGTGTCTCTCCAAGAATCCGCAAGAGCCGTACTGTGGCTGAAGCTCTCAACAACATGGATTGGCTTAGGGACATTCAAGGAGGGCTGTCTTGGACTGGTATTAGAGAATTCTTAGGGGTTTGGGACTGCCTCATGGATTTTGCGTTGAATGACCAAGAGGATCGTCACACTTGGAGGCTAGATGCAAGTGGTTGTTATTCTTCCAAATCTGCTTACAAAGCTTATTTTCATGGCGCCGTGATCTTCGAGCCTTGGCGTCGTTTATGGAAGACCTGGGCCCCGGCCAAATGCAAAATGTTCTTGTGGTTGGCAATCCGAAACAGATGTTGGACAGCAGATAGGCTAGCTAAGAGGGGCCTCTCTCATCCGGATAAATGTCCATTATGCGATCAAGAAGACGAGACGATACAACATCTCTTATCAACGTGTGTTGTGGCAAGACAAGTTTGGTTCAGATTGTTCAATCCGTTGGACCTAGCAGATTTAGTCCCTCGGCAAAACGAATGGAGCTTTGCAGATTGGTGGCGCAAGACGATGAGAAGAGTTAAAAAGGAGCATAAAAAAGGAGTGAACACTCTAATTATACTCGGCGCCTGGATTATTTGGAAACATAGGAATGCTTGTGTGTTTGAGGGGGCTTCTCCTTCGGTTAACTCGATTTTGAGTGATCTGAAGGACGAGCACAGCCTTTGGTGCATGGCCGGGGCGAAGCAGCTGCAAGGGTTAGGGCTTGTGCTTCCAACCTAGGTCAGAGAGGTCTAGGTCGAGTCGTGCTTGTTCGCTGTGTGTGTGTTTCTTGAGTCTGGGTATTAGCCTCACTCATACTTGGTCCCCGTATGAGTAAGGATCCTGTTGGGGACCCCCCTTTCTTCCCCTTATGCAATGAAACGCAGCTCTCCTGCGCTTTCGAGAAAAAAAAATGTCAGGCTTCTTTTTTGAGTCACCTTTCAGAATTGGAAGTGCAGAACAGAGAGAAAGTCAGGCAACATCAGGAATCGTTGAGTTCAGATCAACCCACCTTTCAGACTACCATAGTCCCAGTTTACATGAGATGCGAAATAATCAATATAGTCAACAGCAATGAATTATTGGTTCATACGTGAGAATCTTGAATTCACAGACCATGGTGTGCCAGTACTGAAATGGGTTGATATATGACGCCCTTTCTTTAAACATGGTATATACTTGAAAGTGCAAACAATGAAATTGACTGATATACCATTTATTTTCATCACCAGATAGTGAGTTGATTTTAACTGACTCTCAACCAGTGACAGTAAGGTGTTTTACGAAATCAGTTATTTGGAAATTATTTGAAAGCCTGTGTTGATTGTCACACTAAAATGAAAGCAACTCCAAGAGATTCCTTTCTAAATGAATGTACGTGTTGTGGAGACATGCAAAATAAACAAGTCCCCAAGTATCAGAAAAAGATGATGGTTAAGAATCATTGCCTATATTGCAATAAACCAATAACATTATGTCATGAAAATCAATTTAACTTCTTGATCTCACATGACAATTGCTGCATATTGGTACTACAAGATACTAGACAAGTCAAAACAAATTCGATCTAGGCTTAGCAATGTTACAGAGAAATGAGTCAATCCCTTTGAAGACATGATTACTAGAATGCTGAATGCAATAGTATCACATGACTCTTCAGACTTCAGAAGCGATCAAAGATAACAGATCAAAACAATAAGAAAATATAACAAAAGAATTCTGGTTCAGTAGAAAGGGAGTACTGGACATCTATATTGCATATTCAGGTCACTTTATGAGCAATATTGCTAAATTGAATATCAGAAACATAACATGCAAATTTTTTCACTTTTCTGTCTTTTTCGTGAATTAAGTTCTATTTATACTTGTCATCAATAAAACAAATTTATTTTGCTTCAGTTGTTTTATATGTAAATATATTCTGTGTGAAGAAATTGAAGATTTAACTAGAACCAAAAAAAAAAAAGAAAACGATGCACTCATGGTAATGAAGCATACCGGTAGTCTACTCTAGTCTCTAATAAAGGGTGGAAAGGTCCTTCTTCTTTGGTGCTGTTTCTCCTGGTCTACAAGCGGCATCATCGTCCTTCGCAATCCCACATTCTTTCCCTAAAAACATTGATTTGGAAGTCACTTTTCATAAAATTCATTGAATGGGCAAATTGATATGTACATAAAAAACACTCACCAACAAACACATTCGGTTCATTGCCATCACCATCATCACTAGGGGAACTACTGCCATCCGTGTCCTACCATGATGGGCTTCGAGAAGTAGTCAATGTGTCTCCACTTCCCACATCATCCTCACATTCATCCATTCCCTTCCTTCCTTTCTTGACCCTATGTTTTGATGTGCTCTTGGGATGTTTTCTCTTTGATGCCCAAATATTGAGAGGCTCGTCGAGAAGTGCCTCACTTGACTTCTCTATTGTCACTTCTTCAAGTTGGGATTCCCTCATCGATCTTGACAACCAGTCCATAATAGGGTTGTCTTGGTCGTATAGTGCGGCACCCATCAACATCGATCATGGATTCGAATCCTTCTCTTTGCATTCTATTTGTTGTTGGAGGCTTAGCTTCAAATTGTAGTGCACGTAAATCAATTTATACAACTTGTCATAACCTAGTCTGTTCCTCACTTTTGTGTGAATCAACACAAATGTGCTCTAATTGTGCTCACATCCACTTGAGGACACGCACTGCAACACAATCCGCATTGCATACTTCTGCAATACCTTCGTGCTTTCTCCATATGTAAATCACCATGCAGCTGCGAGCAAGACATCAAAATACCTTCATAGCATCTTCCATAAAAGTTTCTGGATTTCTGCATGTTCTGATACCCATGTAGCATGTTTTAATTTCATCAATACATGAGTATTTAAAAGCAAAATATTTTGTCCTTATTTTGATATATGTATTCATTTTGCACTATGAATAACTCTATCTTGGACTTTAAGTTGCCTTATGTCTGATACTGTGTATGAATCATTCAAAGGTTCATTGATGATGCACTTCTTGAGGGTGTGCCTGTGTCCATATTGACTACATATGGGAGAAATGGAGAAAAGATTTCAAGGTTCGGTTTATATTTATTAAATTATTTTTGTCTTGCCAACTCTTGCAGTTTGGGATATGCACAACAATGTTGCTTCTATCAAGATAACATCTTAAGACTCACAGAGAAGCTGGAAATAACTTCAATTTATTAATAAGTTCATAATCCTTGTAGCAAAACTAGACAAAATACCATCATATTCTAAGAACCAAAATATTTATTTCAACTGTTGAACATGTCTAATGCGCCAGGGGGACGAAAATCAACATTGCTACTACCAAGTACTAACTACTAATCAAGCAGTGCCTGCCGTTTCCAGAGGCGAGCGCCGCCGCAATTTCAAGCGTGGGCGAGCGGCCGCGTGGAGAGGTGAACAGAGAGGCGGTGGGGAGATGGGATTCCAGAGGGCGCCGGCAGGTGGGGGAGATGGGAAGCAAAGAGGCAAAGCACAATTCCAAGGAGGGATGCCAAATTGGGAGGGCTCTGGGAGCTCAACCAAAAACTCAAAAAGAAAACAAAAGGTTTGAATTTTTGAGGTGTTTCAGCACTCAAGTAATTTGACGGCTACAGACATTCTATCTCACCTGCAAAATTCTTGACACACATGCAAGTCCACGGCTGGCTGATCGTGTCAGATGATCTCTCCATTCTCGTCCTCTACAGCCCCTTCACCGCGGCATTGATCCACGTCCCGCCGGTCACAGATTTCGCAAGCATCAAGGCGGTCTATGGAGGTGGAGGAAGGATCACAGGTTATCATTTCGCGGAATGTAGTGATGTTCTTGATGTCGGGTCTCTGGGCAAATGGCTCTACCAGAAGTCGGGTGTTGTCGAGCTCTCCATCCCAAGGAGTGGCGAATTTTTTGTACGGATAATCCATTTTTTATTCAAAATTATAGAAATATACCTATGGAAAAAAATTTTAGAAAAATAGGCTCCAGTCGCCTAATGGTTGGGCGACTGGAGCCTTTCGCCCAACCAGACCGCGACATTTAATGAGTCTACCAACGGTTCGGCGATTAACTGCAGTCGCCCCACCGTTAGGCGACTGCAATCCAGTCGCCGAACCGTTGGGCGACTGCAATACAGTCGCCCCACCGTTTGGCGACTAGGGGTGGTATAACACATCCGCTCAGCCGCACTGTTTTCATTCGGTCGCGCAGAGAAGAGGAGAGAAAAGAAGCAGAGAAGAGAGGAAGAAGAGAAGGGGGAGAGGAGGAGAAGAGGAGGGGGAGAGAAGGAGAGGGAGAGGAGGAGAGGAGGAGGGGAGAGAAGGAGAGGAAGAGCCTGATTTTCAGGTAATTTTTTGTGCTATATTTTTGTTAGTGTTAGAAAAATAGTTTAGAAATTTAGTTTAAAATTGTAGTTTATAAATTTAGTTTAGAAATTTAATTTAGAAAATGTAGTTTAGAAATTTAGTTTAGAAATTTAATTTAGAAATATAGTTTTGAAAATGTAGTTTTGAAATTTAGTTTAGAAATTTAATTTAGAAATTTAGTTTTGAAATTTTGTTTAGAAAATATAGTTTAGAAATTAAGTTTAGAAAATTTAGTTTACAAATTTTGTATACCATTTTAATGCATTATTGTAGAAAATATAGTATTCAAATGTAGATGTAGAAAATTTTTTGTATGTGTTATTGTAGAAAATATAGTGTACAAATTTTGTATAGTATTTTTGATGTATTATTATAGAAAATGTAGTGTAGAAATTTAGATATACAAAATTTAATGTTGAAATTATTGTACAAATTTTGCAGGTATGACTCATGCTGGACGTGACTCCGAGTGGTGGTACGCGCTGTTGGACGAGCACGTGGACTGTGTGCATCGCGCTTCCCGTCGTGCGGCGGCACCGGGGAGCACGGTCGAGCCGCCTGAGCTGGGAGTGGTCCGGACACGCACACCTCGCGTGGCCTGGGGACTCGACCCCCGTTGGACTGCCAGGTTTGCACTACGCCAACATTTAGCCCGACCGTAAGAACGTTCCATGCTAATCTTCACTTTGTTTGCAGGCTGCGGGATGCTGGGCTACTCCCTCTTGCCCAGATGGTGGAGGCCACGCAGGAGGATGGAGCTGCCTTGGCCGCGGGAGGGGACGAGGCGGGCGGGGAGTGATCACGACGCTTCCCGTTCGACCGTTCCCTGCTGATGGCTTTGGTGGACCGTTGGCGGCCCGAGACGCACACTTTCCACCTCCCATTCGGGGAGATGACGCCGACCCTGCAGGATGTGTCCCTGCTCCTTGGCCTTCCGATCGCGGGAGACGCTGCCTTCCTACCGGAGGCCCCGGCCGACTGGCGCGCTGACCTGCTCGGCAGATTCGACGGGGTCGTTCCACCGGGCGATCACCACCACATCTTCGACGAGGATCAGACCCATGGGCCGACGCTGAGGTGGCTCGCACAGTACCGGGTACGTAGTATTTACAATTGATCGTGTATTGGAAGCTCTTATTTGTTGTATTACGTACTAATAACAACTTGTTTGCATTCAGGTGGAGCGCATGGATCCGCAGGTAGACGATCACCAGGTCTCGCACCACTTGGAGGTGTACGTGCTGTGGCTGTTTGGTTGGGTGCTTTTCACCACCAGCCACGGCAACTCGGTGGATGCGCGCCTTATCGCTTATGCGAGGGCGATCGCTGACGGCGAGCCCCCCAGGTCAGCTGGGGATCGGCCACACTTGCCGCGACGTACCGCACGCTGTGCGATGCGTGCACGAGGACCAGGGCGAACTCGATCCTCACAGGATGTCCCCTGCTGCTGCAGTTGTGGTGGTTCGAGCGGTTGAGCATCGGACGACCTGTACTAGACGACATGGGTCCGTACGGGCCCGATATGTATCCAGGCGGAGACATCGACCGGCTGACGATGGGTTCTCTCTGGTGCCGTCGTCGAGTAAGTATTATCACAGTCAACTATTTCTTTCTTATTGACGATCGTCGCACTAAACAACTTGTCTTGCTTGCAGTACGATTCGCGCGCGCGCAGTCACGTGGCGCACCGCCTTTGTGGAGCAGTTCGACCGCATCACAGCCAACGACGTGCGCTGGGAGCCGTACGCAGATACGGCAGTGCAGGCCCGTGCTCCTGGCGGGCTGTCCGCACTTTGCTTCCGTGACCGGGCTTTCTGGCTCACCTGCCGGAAGCTCGTGTACCATATCTACGTGGAGGACTACGCACCCCAGCGAGTCATGCGGCAGTTCGGGCTACGGCAGGCGCTTCCTGTACCAATCGGACCATCGCTTCTATGGAACGTGCACGGGTGAGTGATTGTTTGTGCTAAATATGTACATACTTACTACTGCGTTCGCAAGTATCTCACATTTCGTAATGGTTCTATACGCAGGCACAGCGCGAAGGGAGTTAAAAGAGGCACGGACTGGCAGCCCTGGGTCGAGCAGTGGGAGGGTGCGCTCGACGACCGCGTGGAGGAGGAGCAGCCATACGACAGCAGGGACTACGCGGAGTACCTGTGCCGGTACCAGGGGCGGACACGTAGCAGGCTCGTCTATGTTGTAGACCCGCCTGCCACACAGGTCGCCGCTCCGATAGACACGTACCCCGCGCACCTCGCGCGCGACGCTCACATCGCAGTACGTTACATGTAATTTCAAATATTCCCAAATGGCCATTTTGGTATGCATGCAGTTTACATTTCCCAAATGTCATTTCGATGATCGACCATTTTATGTCTTTGTGTCCAGGCTGACGTCGGTGCTGCCCTATGGAACGACTCCACCTCACTACTATAAAGGGTCGCCACTGGTGCGGAGCTGACCCACGAGGAGGGCGTCAGCTTTGTGCGTCGGGTGGAGGCCGTGTGTAGATGTATTGTTTGCCTGCTGTCCTGCACGAGGCTACCGGCAGTCTCCACGCCCAGCGCTCCGACTGCTCGTCCACCAGTGCCACCCCGACCAGCGTGGCACTACTCCGGAGGTAGTACATGGACACGTCCTACAACACCTCACTCGGAGCAGCCAGGGGGTTCAGGCTGGGCACGGCCTCCTACACCACCGAGCTTCACGCCTCCTCCGCACATCCCCGGCTTCCACACGCAGGGGGTGTATGCCCCTCCTCCTACCTCGATGGCGCCAGCTACGGGTACGCATCATCCGATCTCGTTTTTATCCCAAGATGACATGCAACGAACTAACGATATTACTATTGCAGGTAGTTACCAGCAGCACGGCGTCTCCCCGGGCCCGGACGATGTGGACCGATTTTTGCGGAGTGGCCCAAGCGGTTCTCCGACGCAAAGACCGGAGGTTCTCTCGGCGATGCCCTCCCGATGCACCGGAGGGCACACGGCAGAGGTGCGGTGACTCCACCGGCGCAGGCGGGATAGACACTCTCCGCTGCTTTACTTTTCGAGCCTCGTAACCCGTTGCCGAGAAGCCCAAGCGGGGCCGTATGGGAGGGCGCGGCGCGGTGACGGGCACACCAGGTGGCGAGTGAGGATGGGATGCTATATTATGTAATGAAAAATACGTGACATGTTACTCACACTTATATTATGAAGTTTATTTAAATTCAAACAAGTCTATCATATCTTCTTTTCGCATTCAATCATAAACATACCGATTCTCCGCACACGAATTATCATCGTATGTCACTTAACAGTGTATCGATCGTTCTCCCGTTAATCTTTAATAAAAAAAGTTTCTAAAAATTTTTACACACCTACAATAAACAAAAACTTTTATTAAATTTTTACCAGTTTAAAACTACAAAATTCAGGGGGGGCATGCAGTCGCCTAATGGGATGGCGACTGTATGTAAGTCGCTTAATGGATTGGCGACTGCATGTGAGTTGCTATACGGAAGAGCGATAGGAGGTAGTCGCACCAGCGTGCGGCGACAAATATTGTGTCGCGGTCTGGTTGGGCGAAAGGCTCCAGTCGCCCAACCATTAGACGACTGGAGCCTATTTTTGTAAAAAATTTTCCCGCGGGTATATTTCTGTAATTTCGAATAAAAAATGGATTATCCGTACAAAAAATTCAGGAGGTGGCTACATTGCTATGATCATCTTGATGAACCAGACAATGCAAAAAAGAATTGATCATTGGCAGAAAGGATGGCTGTGGTGCTATTCTTACCAGGTTCCTAACGTCGACACCATGGGGAGATTTTCTGCAAATCAGGCTGATTCTTGCAACCAGATGTGAAAAACATCCGAAATGCGTCAAGGTTGAAATACAGGGTGGATCTTGAGAGACGCAGACCACTCTGTCCTGCGACAGCCTTGCGGGGGCATGCCGTGTTGCTCGGACAAAATCACTGGGCACGTTTACCCACCGACAAATTTCCCGAGCTGAGACCGAACTGCATCTACTGAAATGAGACCGAACTGCATCTACTTCACTTGTCCTTGTTTGATGCATGAAAAATTCTTCCCCTGTTTCGGCCGTGACTATGCAAACGAAGATCCAGATGAAATATGGATCACACCAAATCTTTGATGGATAAGTACCTACGGCTTGTGAAGAAATTGTCGCTAGTCTTTACTAGTAGACCCAAATCGGGCTTCTCCTTTATTATTCCCAATGTGTATCTGATAATTTATCTCGTATGGTTCACACATTTAGATATCTATTGCTGGAGCGTCTTCCTTTTCCCCGTCTTATTCCTTTTTCAGTTGTGAATGTACGTAGAAGTTACACAGAGCATGAAACGGTTTGAAGTAAATAGTTTGAAAAAGTACAGCAGGGTGTTTTCAGTATATCGAATTAGATTTCTAATTATGTGTTTTCAGTATTTCGAAATTAGATTTGTGGTTATGTGTTTTCAATATATCGAAATTAGATTTTATTTCAGTAAAACTTAAATTTTTTTACATGCATCTTATTTACTTGGATTTTATTGAAGTTTTTTTGGAAAAATGAGTTGCAAACACAAATTTTTGGAAAAGAAAATATACAATGGATGGAATTCAATTTGAATTCAAAATTGAATCTAAAAAGATAATCCATAAAGTGGCATGAGAGAATTCACAATAAAAACTATTTGAAAAACTCAGAAATAAGTTCATGGCACTAGAAATAAAATTTTGAGTATTTTTAAACATGTACCTTAAATTATTCAAATCAAAATAGTATATGTTGCACAAAACAGTGACCTTTACAGAATTTTCAAGAAACATATAAGGTAGATAAAATTCTGGAAAAATTTCATAACAATCCAATCTGTGTCAAGAGTCCCCAAAACAATTTTTGTAATATTTGGAGCCTATTTGTTATATTGAAAAATTCCTCAAATCTCTCGGCCGAGCTGAATACGCTTTCTACACTTAACCATTCTACTTTCCATCCGCGAAAGCGTATTCTCAAAAATTTATCTTCTCTCAATCTATTAAAAACCCAACACTGATGAGTGGGACTAGACCCACCCATCAGGACGCCATTCCTTTGCTCGCTAACACACCGGGCCCAGCCACAGAACTCGTCTTCCACCTCCAACGCCCGCACCAGCTCCGCCATGGCCATGCCATTGGATTTTGATGTTGTGCCCATGATTTCCAACTCACTTGCCACTGTCACCTACCCATCGCATCACCGCACCAAGTCTTTCCATCCTTGTCTCTTCTGTGTATCACGCCTTGCAGAGAAGCACCGAGACGTACTATCTTTGCCATGCTCGTAGGAACTCGTGAAGCAATCTTAGCTATCTTGTGCCTATAAAGCCTTTCCAACCGCCCCATCATCTCCCTCTTCTCACCCTCACTCTATTTCCACAAAAAAACGAGCTTTCCTTCCTTGCCTTGCACAGAACATGCCATCTCCCTCAGCACCAGTGAGTGTGCTCGCCGAGCTCCGCCGTGGCCTGAGCTCTTCAGTGAACCTCTTGCATTTCTAACCACGTCACCTTGTGTTCCATATCCCCTAGAGCATTTCCCTTCAACTAATTACATGATTCATGCAAACGCACATCGAATTTGACCGTCTCTTTCTGCTCTAGCCAGAAATGCCGACGACGACACCATTGACTCTCCAGTGAGATCTAGCCTAATTCCACTCCCTCAGAGCATCCTTGACTATTCCTTGAGCTTATGCAACCCTCACTCATAGCTCTCCCTCACCATGGAGCTTCCTCACTGTGGACGTCCTCTACGCTATCGCTCCTCATCATCCGGCCACTCCAATGCCTCTCCAACGTTGCCATCCCCCTTAGTAGACTTGTGGTAGTCCCTAGTTGCCTAGCTCTCATTGTAGCTGTCCATGGCGCCTCCACAAGGGTTGTCGTCGACACTCTCTGGTGACTATTTGGTCCCAACGACCATCGCCTTTGGCTTTGCCAAGTTCTCTACAATCGATTTCGCCCATGTCAAATCCTCGCCGACGAGCTCGCCAGAGCTCTGCTCGGCCTTGCTTCTCCTCTCTATAACAGTGGACCCCACCTATTAGGAAGGTTAATTAGCACTAATGATGTGTTCAAATTTGATGATTGTATGACATGTGGGCTCGAGTTAATTAGTTAAGTGAAATTATAATTAAAATCGGGTTTTAAAACTGTGACTATGACATGTACGACCCACATGCAAGTGTATTTCAAATAAAATTATAAATCAGCTCTAATGAAAGAAAAAATTTAGCTCTAATGACACATTTAGGACCCATCTATAAGAAAAAAAATTAGCTCTAATGACACATTTACACCTAATGAGTCTATGACAAGTGAGCCTAGTTAAAATCAATTAAAGAATTAATTTAACTGAGAATTAAAATATGAGCCACTGACATATGGGATCCACTCGGCAAATTAATAACAAAACATGATTTAAACTGTGTGAGAGTTAGCATGCATGACCCACATGTAAGAAATTTCAAAAAAATTAATAAAATGAAAAGAGCCGCTTTAAGTTATGTGAAAGTTCGTTTTCTCTTTTGGAAAGGGTATTTTCAAAACAACATATGGGAAAGTTTGCTTTCTCTGTTGGAAAGCATATTTCTGAGAAGTATTCCTTTGATGTCATCACCTTTAGCATTTTTCAGCATTTATAAACCGAATAAAATACAAATGGCCATAACTTTTGCATATAAAGTCCGAATTAAGTGATTTTTATATCTAAATTTTTCTAAAATCATTATTTGTCCAAATATGGGAAAAATATTTCAATTTGTTCCCTGTTTAAATTTTTGTCTCTTATTTGTATTTATTTAAATTTTATCGAATAGACACGAATGCGTCAAAGAGACGAAAGCACTTCTGAGTAATTATCTGAGCAACAACAGCAAGGCAAGCACCTTCTTTGGCCATGTTAATCCTACTATTTTTAATTATTATATATTATTTATAAAATATATTATGCATACGTGTATATTTCACTAAAGTTGCTATGTTGTAGATAGAGGTAGTTACATCCACATATATCATTGAAGCTCCTTGCAAATTTGATATCCTTGCTATTGTACACCCTTAGGACATGATTTATACTATAGCCAACATCATTTTGGGCATATTACGTTGAGTATATGGTCTAGTTGCTTAGTCACGCAATAGTTTTCACTAAGTTTGATCATTCGGAAAAACTTGTGCGTGGATATGGGTAATTTTGAAATGTTGGACCAGATGGGTACCTCTGTTAGTTTGGTATAAAATAAAATAAAAACCTAGATTTAGACACTGGCGAGTTATAATATGAACTGTAAAATGTGAGATGGTATCTCATATGTAGATATGGGGAGATTCTCGCATAGGTCAATTAAGGACCGAACACTATTACCACACATCTAAGTCACGCCGTATAACCACATATGTTATATGAGCACTGTTTTTAGCTAAGTTATCTATAACTAGCCTTGCATTTTGGTAGGCCGAAGTAATGAGGGCATTTCAGTTATATTTTCTCATAGGGGCTCCTTTAGCAAGGTATTGGAACCAAAGATTACTAATACAACAGTGAATGCCTCTCCAAAGGGAAGGTATCTGCTGAGGTGATGGTTGTCATTCATTGGGCTGGTACAAGGTTAGGACTAGATGATGTAAAGGCTTGATGATAATCATTTCGTCACATGTCTACGGAAGTGTTTAGTATTGACAATATATTTGATTATCTCATATGGATAAAGTTATACAACCTCTTAAGAGTGTTAAAAACTATTTAAATAACCGTGCTCGTAGTCATGAGCATGCTTGGATGCAGCCACAATGGGTATACCTCGTATTTTTATAAAAATATTTCGTTGAAAATGGTGGGATGACATGTATGTGTCGCGTGTGCCATGCCCGTGGTCGGGAATTGTGCGATGTTCGCAGCCAAGAAAGGCTATGAATTCATGTGATTTATTGTTATTGAAGTTATATAAATATTATTTCATTACATGTCAACTACCTTTTATAATTTCGTTGCAAATTACTACTTATTGATATTGCAAATAAAATTTGATTCATGCTGAAAATAACTTATAGCATAGAGTGTTTTCATTGTTAGTCTTGCATTTATATATATGTTGCGATACACTACAAGTCTTACTAAGTACACAATGTACATAACCTTATTTAAATTGTTGTTCACAGAATGAGGAAAAAGTTATGCAGAATGAGGAAAAAGTTATGCCAGACGACACGTATTTTGCCCTTGGTACCGGGGAATATGACGATGGGTCTTTCTAGGGCTTAATCCTAGTCGGTTGTCAGTAGACTATGTTGACACACTTCTGAACTCTTTTGGTTATTTACTTGTCTTCCACTACAATTTACTCTTGATACTGCTATTTATTTGTCCAGTCGGCCTTATGTTGTCAACTCTATATATATCGCTTATGTACTTATCCATTTTGTTCTAAATTAATTATACGTGATATGTATGAATGTGATCTCATATTGTGAATGTGTGTACTAATCACTAATCATAAGACTTTTACAGAACACATATGAGTATTTCAGATAGTCAACGCCTGGGGTCCCCACACACGCTAAGGCTGCTCCTACCAAGGTTTTCAAAAATTGGTTTTTATTTTTTACTAGAGATCACCGATAGAATTGGTTTTACCGATTATAGGAAAATTTCAGATTTTGGGTTATAACGAAAAAGACCTCAAAAAAGGTGCACTTTTGATGTTGGAACCCACGGCCTGGTCTTTGCAAGGCAAGGGAGGTTACCACCAAGGCGAATGAACGATTATGCTTTTTGGCCAATTTGAAATTTAACCGGCAGGGACCGGTAGAACCAATTTTCCCGAAAATCAGACAATTTTTAGCCATTTTTTGAACCCTAGCTCCAACACATGCCTAACACCGTCCCTTTGCGTTGGCTCGCATGAAGGTATAGGCGCACCAGCAAGGGACAGCACATGCTGTTGGGTCACTTGAGCATCCCATCGCCTCAGTGGTACAATGTGTCTTGGCACAAGGGCCAGGTAAGGCTAAGCATTGGAGATGCCTTAGAAGCAAAGTTGATAGAAATGCCATGCGATAAGTGGAAGACAAGGTAAGCTAACACAACTATACAAAATCGTATTACAGATGGTTCAGAAACGTTATCACAGACGGTTTTGTGAGCCGTCTGAATTTATAGGTCAGTAATGATACGAGTTCCTCACAGACGGCTCTCGAACCGTCTGTGGTGTAAATATTACAGACGGTTTTTAACTAGAACCGTCTGTGATATCTATATATCACAGACGGTTCTAGTTAAAAACTGTCTGTGATATCTAAATATCACAGACATTAGATATCACAGATGGTTTTTAACTAAAAACCATCTGTGATATCTAGCTCTAAATCTATTTCTATTTATTGGCTAGCTTCAGGAAATGCTAACCATACCCTCTGAAACAAGCAGATCAACGTGTACATGTATACATCCAATTCACATCTCAATTCATTTCACAAACATAAAACATCTATTTCGCAAATCAATTAATTGAAATGAAAACAAGCAAATATAGTATGAAACACACTACACATTTTATTTTTATGAAGATTAGAGCCTACCATTATAATATCCCAAAACAACAAACAGGTTGTCCATCTAGCTAACACAACAAGAACAGAGAAAAGCAAAGATCCTCTATGCCTAGGCCTTCTCCCCCCTGATGCAGCGCACAAGCTGCATATCTTTGACGCCCACCATCGTCGGCGTTGATTGAGCGCTGCCTTGTGCATCGTCTGCTTCATGGGGCTATTATGGTATGGGTCAAGTAGGAGGAGGAGGAGAACAACAAAGAGGAGGAGAACAACAAGGAGGAGGAGAACAGCAAAGAAGAGGAAAACAGCAAGGAGGAGAATAGAAAGGAGGCTGAGTTCTGGTGATTATTTATAGGGGAGGGAGTGCGAAATTTTTTGGCGCGGGGACGGAGAGGCGGAGCTACGATCCGTGGGGTGAGAATTGATGGATTTCTATTGGCTAGGATTGGGTTAAGGAGGATCGACGGGCCAGCGGTCAGATTATCATAGACGGTTCTATATGACAACCGTTTGTGAATTAGAACACAAAATTTTATATACCGATGCAATATAAACAACTAGTCTGAAAAGATAAAATAGCAAAGTTCTATATGGCTTATATATATTCATTTGAAAGGTTTCGATGAGATCTACAACTTTTCAGTTGAAGCAAAATCCAAATTCTGAAAGGAAGACCAAAAAAAGGACAAAACTAGAAACCAAAAATTTGTGACGCAGGTTTAGGTCCAAATATGGCCAATGTTTGGGGCCTTAGAGGGTGACTAGCAAAAGTTGGTTATTTTTTTGGATCGGGCTCGTCGTTAGCTTTCCAACGAGTACAAGAACATCGAAAACTGACACCGTATGCAAAAGTTATGCCCGTTTTACTGAAGGTGTCTCAAAACTAAATCCTACTCGGACTCAGGCAGGAAATTATGAAATTTTGGGGAATTGCAAGGTGGGAAACATATCACAGATGGTTTTTAATACGAATCGTCTGTGATAACTTCATTATCACAGACGGTTTTTAATAAAAACCGTCTGTGATGTCTACTATCATCACAGACGGTTCTTATCTAGAACCGTCTGTGAAATCACAGACAGTTTTTATTAAAGATTGTCTGTGAAAATGAAGTTATCACAGACAGTTTGTATTAAAAATCGTCTGTGAAAATACCACAGACGGTTATTCGTATGAACCGTTTGTGATACTTGCAGCACAGACGGTTCCTAGAAACCGACTATAATATAAGCGTCTAGTTTAGCCTCTTTTGTAGTAGTGTAATGACATGTGGTATTTGAAATTACAAGAGCCTTCTGAATCTATGAGAATTAACTTTGGGTTCTCTTTCAGAATCTATCAGCTCACTCTATACCGTTAGAATGCATTTTCAATGGTACATGGGCAGACATAGAGTAAGTCATGGGTATTCAGCTGAACACCTAAAATTTTTGACAAAAATTCTACTATATATTAGGTATAATACATATATTTACTAGCAGTTAGGTTTAAATGGTAAATATTTGCACCTCTGGGTGGCTGGGCCAAGCCAAGGACCGAGCATTTATGTACTCTTTTCTCTTTTAGCTCAAATTTGGATGTTACATGTGGTTTGAATAAACTTGTAAATATTTATGAACTACCTATTTTCTCTCTGATTATTAGTCATTTTTGCAAATACATGTGATGTTGTGCCTTGAACCAGAACCTGTAACACGCGGATTTGTTCCTGCAAGTATAGAAGAAACGAGTAGTACTTGGAAAATTCAAGCCTAATTTGGGGTATTTTCAAATGTACAGACTAGACTACAGATCTGAGTTCTATCAAAACTTTGAATTATTATGCAATTTGGGCTCAACAAACTTCAGGTGGTCGTAGCTCTGATTGGTGGTATGCCTAAACTTAAATCAAGCCAAATAGATCCTTAATCACACCAATGTAGTATCAACCGAAGCCCAAAATAGTTTCACACAAATGTTGAGCACATATCAAAAGAAGGCAATGTTTGCCATACAAGTAGTCGACCCAGTTGCCAATTTAATAAAGAACCATATCACAGGAATTAGGAAGCATGTGAATAAGGTATTGAAATGAAGATAACTTTTCTAAGTCATCAGTAATGAAGAAAATTTAAAATAGATAATGTGGATAAGGCATTGAAATGGCATTAGGAACCAATTGTGTGTCACATATTGTATAATATTAAATGCTTTCTCAATAAGTATGGTTGTATAGGGATTCTTTGTTGACAGTAATTGTATCCTTGAATTTTATGCATGCTTGTGTGCTTGTAGTAAATCTAGAAAGATGCTTCGATAAAAGCTTATATAGTAGATAGATGGCCTGGAATGCATCTTATGAACATCCATTCTATGAAATGATTGGTATAGTTTCGCGTGTACTTTGATTTGTGTTTAAATGAAGCATATTGGTAGCTTTTTGTCATGTGAAGGACATTGGACATCAAATGTTGCTGTTTGCCTTTTAGATTTCAGAATGAAGTACATTGTGGCTTACCTGCTTGCCACGCTCGCTTTGAACAACAGCCCTTCCTCTGATGATCCGACTAACATCCTTGAGTAAGGTATTTAATTCTCATTGAAGTTATTAGTGCTATATATATTTGGCATCCATTCATTTTGTGCAGTAACATGGTTAGAAGCTTGTAGAATGACATGCCTTTATCAAACTTTTGTCTTCTAATGTGTGCCTTCATGTGGTGTCTAATGTGTGCCTTTATGTGGTGTTAGCATTTTCTTTTGCTAATGTTCATTAGTTAGGCATATGGCTTGTTATGGATACGTCTGTCTGAGTCAATTCATGCTTCTGCCATGCCATTTGCAGTTTAGATATAGATAGTAGTTTAATCTGATATGATCAGTACTAATTTGATCTTTTATATATGTTTGATTTTGTACTTTCGTTATATTACTTGAGATGTTGTCTCTAATACAAACAATTGTACCTTAATTTTTTGTTATTGTGGACTTTTATATTTTCTATTGAGCAATATTTTTGCAACTTTGAATACCCATCCCAAAATTCCTGGGTCCGCCATTGCAATGGTATAACAGTTTTATAAAGTTTCATTTGTCTAATATATAAGTTTTGTACATTTTGACAAGTTTCATATTTCAAGTTGCAGGTTTTGGTAGGTTCTAACGAGTTTCAAGTCTTAGATTTCAAGATGTTTTAGTCAATATCAAGACCCAAGTTTCAGAAAAGTTTCAACAAATTTGAATTTTCAAAATGTCATGTTTCAATATGTTTCAACTAATTTCGAGTTTGAAAATGCCATATTTAAGCAAGTTTCATTAATGCTTTAATTTTCAAATCAATATTTATCTAAGTTTCAAGAGTTTCAAAAATTAGAGTGAATTTCATAGAATTTCAAGCAATGTTTCATTCGTGTTTCGAAGAAGTTTAACAAGTTTGAACCAAAAATCAACTACTCAATACAAATTTCAAAGAAAAATTGTAAGTTTCAAGCTTCAAACTTAAAGATCATGGATCTAAGTGTGAACCAGAGCTCTCCTGGAGATGAGGAGGATAAGGATGGGCTTCGTTGCGGACCTCCACATTGTTGTGGTAGTGGAGCATGCCACACCAGCTGTTGCTCGCTGTCTGCAGTGCCTACGCGTAAGCCCATAGCGCCTAGTCACTACCACCTGTGTGTGATCATCCCCACCCACTGGCCACCGCTCGTACACACCGGCCACTCACCACTCCCCACACGCCGCATTTGCTTGTCGCATGACACCTCTCCCTGAAGCACATCAATAGAAGGGGAGGAGGAGGGCATCCTTGATGGAGGAGATCAGGGCAAGCAGAGGTAAGTATTATATTTGAGGGAGGAATAGGAGCAGGCAGATTCTATCTGGGAAAGGAGGATAGTCTAGAGAAGGAACATAACACAAAGAAGGCTAAAAGGTGCATAGGCTTGGATGATTTCATCGGACGACTGCCATCATGCATGCTCCCATCTGTCACCACCACACGTGACTCCCACTCCCTACCACTGTTACAAGGTGGCTTGATAGAGAAGGTCATGGTTGAGTGAGTGAGAGGGGGAGAGAGGAGGAAGTAGTTTGTTCATATGAGGGGTGAAGTGGATAAAGTCGTGGTGTACATTAGATCGTGGAGATCCAATGATATATTACTGTCCTGTTGAATTGGCTTCCAATGATATATCATTCAGTAGTTTCTCTCTTTGATAAACAGCATAGATGTGTTTTTTTTTCTGTTATTTTTTATATGTATTTTGTTCTTATGTTAGGTGGGTGCAGAAACTCAAGAGTATCCCTACGCTCTCCACTCCCACGTGTGCGCGGTGCCCTGCTCCCCTCCGCCGCGAGCGCGCGCACAGCAACCACCCCATCCATCCAAACGGTTGCCCTCCCCGTGGGGCCCCACACGCCAGTGACCCAAGGCAACAGCCAGCGCCACACACGCCCACGGTGGCACGGCTAATACATCACAGCCTCGACGCTCGGTGGCCTCGTCGTCGTCTTCCTCGCGTGGATTCCCCGCGTCCATCCCGAATCCTAGGGTTCCGAGCTCGAATCCAACCGGATTCGATCCAATCGGCGGGGCTGGGAGCGCGGGGAGGTGGGGTTGGAGAGCGGGGATGGCGGGGAGGAAGCGGAAGGCGGACGCGGCGCGGGCGCTGGAGGAGGAGGCGGACCGGGCGCTCTACGGCGCCTTCCGCGGCGCCGCCAACTCGCTGTCGCAGCTCTACGCGCTCGCTGGGGGGCACCAGCCGGTCGCCTTCCACGCCGGCGAGCGCCACGCCATGGTACGGCCCCGCTTCGATTATTAACCCTCTTGCCCTGCGATTAGGTGGAGATGGATGCTTGCTAGGTGGACGTGTTAGGAGTTTGATTCTGTTCTGGGGGCAATTTGGGTTTTCTAAATCAGGGGTTCGCCTCTTCATGAGGTTTGTATGTATGAAGCTGCAAAATTTGTCCTCAATTGTTGGTGGAATCATGTAGCACTCTTTGTGCTTCTCTCGACAGTTTGGCATTTTGATAGGCTAAGTAAGTGATAACTCGCTGCTGTTCATGCTTGGATTTGTAGTTAATCGTACTCTTCTTCAAGGGACCTGTTCTTAATTTAATTACGTAAGTCTAGTGCGCTTTGACAAATGGTTTCTTGGGCAACTTGGACTAACTAGTGGACCTGTATTAGATGGAGCATAGTAAGATCATATCTGTATGCGGATGTGTGTCAATCTTCTCCTAAAAGCTGTGATGCACTTAAAAACAGGTGATACTTACCATTGGCCTATTCAACAAATGCTAATTAAGAAGTATGAACAAAGATGAACTTTCCCAGGTGACCTACAGGCTGCAATGGGTCAGGGGAGGATATAAATACACTCGGTCCTATCGTATAATGAGCTCTTGCTGTTACTACTTTTATGATAGATCCTGTAGCTTGTAGCGACATTGTACTTTACATTCTTTGCAAATCTCTCTTTTTCGCTCTTTGAATGCCTAATTTATTATAGAAAGCTGAAGTGGTATTGACGCATAACCAATTCTTCTATTCGTTGTGCCATCGTCCCTTGTGTTAGTATGGTTTAACATGCTTTGTTTACTGATTATAGATGGTTATAAAAAGTTATTTAGCTGTTTAAACCTGGTGTCACGTCATGCATCCATACATTGGGACAACTATTAGTGTTACTATATACTTCCCAATTTCTCATAGTGAAGTTCTTCATTCTTTTAAGTGCTCATTTTTAGATTGATAGGTATATGTTCGTTCTTTGTGGTAATGTTGCGTACTCTTTTGATTTATTCAGGAAAAGCTCTACCAATGGATCTTGCGACAGCACGAAAATGGCTTGAGGCTCTCAGTTTCTGACATAGCTTCCCACATCCAGGTCCACTTTTCTCTTTTCAGACTATCTATACTCTGATCGCAACAATATTGATCGATGCAGATATTCCTCCATTGTTAGCTAAATAGTTGCCAGTTACCACCCAAGTATCCTGCATACTTGCATATTTATAACCCCATTCACTGAACATTTGCTCACTATCAATATCAGGAAGATTTTATCAGATTGAATAGACCATGACCTTATCCATCTACTTATGCTTATGAGCTCTTCTTATATGTAGCACGAGATTGAGTACGGAGGTGAGGATGCATTGGCTTCACCAAGATCACAATGTACAATCCAGAATCTTCAAGCTTCAGTGCACGTCCCCAACACAAGCAATCAGCAACCATCACCCAGCTTATTCGTGCCAGCAAACCCAGGATTGCACTCCAAGAACTCGATGGTCTTTTCCAATGCACTATCCAGCCCTGTCCGACGAAGCCTGCAACCATACCATCTACAGCAAGATGATGACACTGGATACTTTGCAGATGGCATTCTTTGTACAGGAAGCCATGAGTCGAATTCTGCAGCATCGAATGATTCATCCGTGGATATGTGTTCAGATAGCCCAGCTCATGAGTCCTAATGAATGTTGTTTGCTTCCAAGAACTGCAATTATGAAACATGCAGTAAAGAAATGGATTGTCACCGCAATTAGGGATCTAAATTTAATCCCCTTCCCCATGTCCTGTTATATTAAACATGTTGTAATTTGTAATTAGCTGTTACTTCTGAAACTGTGACCTGCATATACGTATCATTCATGTGTTTATTTTCAGGTTAAATTGGCCGACGTACCAGTTTCGTGTAGTGGTTGACAATGGGTGGGTTATTTTTCAGATACACCTTATGGGTTATGGCCATGGACCCATGGTTTATGATTTTCGGTCCTAGCACGAGTATTTGTGTGAATAAATCGAATATCAACAAGTCGTTTTAAAAAACTATTCTGATAAGTCGCTTCGAAACAGTGACAGAAAAACCGTCCTGTTTAGCTGATAAGTTGCTTTAAAAAAACTATTCCGATAAATTATTTTAAAATAGTGGTAGAAAAATTATTCTGCTTATTTATTTTAAAAAAATCATAAACCAAAAAGTACTCCGCAACTTCAGATAGCATAACATTTAGAAAGCAATAGGCTGCTATACCACGAGAGATTTTACTATGTTATGATTGCACAGGCGGCTTTGTGTCATAAGCCAATCCGAGGCAGCCGCATGGGCAAAAACACTGTAGCAGTATTGATAAAACTGATCTGATAAAAATTCTACCACCTGGGGAAGGGTGATATTCCCTTTAATTCTTTAATAGCAAGTTGCGCCGGTGAAACAAAAGTATCCTACGAGACTAGGTTGATTACTGTTGGTCAAATCTAAAAGAAGGATCCAAACATCCTACAATCATGAAGCAACAAATTGGATTACAGTAACATCCTCGTCATCTTTTTTTTCTTATTATTTTTATTAGGAACGTGCAAACAAACTTGCACGACTTTGCATTAAGCGGGAATAAATTGAACAAATCCGTAGACAAAGTAGGAGCCTAGTCATCACTATATTACATACGGGGAATTCCCGGCCGCTAGCCCGTGCCATGTCATGTTTTATGCAAAAACCCCCTAGGTTTTCCAAAATCGTGTAGAGGTCCTCAGTTGTCGCAAAAAGGTCCCTACCAGGTTTTTTCCGAAAACACCCCTCCACTTCACCGAAATTGCGTATCTTTTGTAGGATAGCACCCCATGTTTTTCAAAATTACGTATGGGTCCTTGTTTAGTTACGTATAGGTCCTTACAGGTCCTCGATTTTTTGCAAAAAGACCTTTACTTTTTTCGAAATTACGCATGTGTCCTTGATTTTTTTTGTAAATTTCCCCACGAATCGTCGTCTCTTTTACTTCGTCCATACAGTAGCTAGCGCGGCTTGCCGCCGCGCTTACGCTGCTAGTTTACACTATGAGATGCAAAGAGGGAAAGAGCCGAGAAAGCAGAAGAAAGAAAACTTAGGAGCGATAGCAGCTCGAAATAACAACGTGACCGAGCACCCCGGGTAAACTCTAGAAACTAAGGCATGAAGGTATATTACCTTGCTCCATTTTGGTACAATCACAATCAGAATTTAATGAGACCTAGTCATGTGTATCGCCATAGTGATTAATCCTAAGTTCATGTTGCATATAAAGTATAAATAAAACTTATATGGCAGCTAATGAAGCACTTACCCCTGGTTGAAGGGTACCAGGATGTATTCCTTGTCAGTGTGAGTAAGCAATCCCGTCATTATGTATTCTTCGACGAATTATGCATTTGCATTGATGGATTACTTAGAGACCAAGTGTGGGTAGAGGAAACCCGCTGGTTATCGCCGTCACCGGACTAGTTGCATCACGGATCTATACATAAACAATGAGTTATGACATTTATCGGTATTATGTAAATATAAAACTTCATTGTACAATACACTTACAGTGTCTAGCATCATAGAAGTTAGGCGTCGACTTCATCAAGGTTGAATAGTAAAAATAAGTCTTCAAAGGTCACAATGATGTAGCTCGAGTCGTGGAAGAAATGCGTCTCTGTTTATCTCACAGTAAATCCACTTTGTCGGTTTGGCCTACTGTTCGAAATCTGCATGTACCAGGTATGCAAAGACCTGCAAGCCAGTCCAAGGCTAGTTAATTGTGAATCGGGAACCAACAACAGTTCGAGCTAGTACTTCCAGGATTCGAGAGGCAACTTAATCTTCTTTGGTTAGGCCTTAGCATCTCGCTTGCAATACATCTTCGGCGTGGTATCCATAGGAGCTGATGCGATGGACTTGTGAAGCGGAGCTTGAGGTGGAGTCATAGAGGGTTCTGTTTAACAGGCATGGTCATGTGGAAATCGCGGCATAGAAGGGTCCGAGGTGATATCCTCTTGGGCCATTGGACAAATGTGTGGATAACATCATCTAGTGTCATGATTTATCTGTTTGGGGCCTCTCCAGCGAGACAGCTCTAAAAACATCATTAATTATGTCCACTTGGACTTTCACGAAATCAGTCGTTAGTTGGGCACTGTGCACCAATGTCCCTGGCGGACATGGAAATGCCAACTCTTGCCCAGTGTCAATGGGAATGGAACCAATAACCCTGATTCTGTGGATGCATGGCGTGCCCTCCTACATAACGGTACGCGATGAGTTCAGGCATCCACCAGGTCTATCTATGTAGCATTCTAGAGATGTATATTACCTGAATGTCATCAATAAGTAAGTGGGCGTTGCTATGTTTAGAAAGTGGCACGGATGCATAGCAACTTCGATGTCGAGAGGGACTGGGTACCACAATAACGAGGGTGGTTTGCGACTAGTTATGGACTTCTCTCAGTTCTTCCCTCAATGCATCTATCTCTCCTCGAAGTAAGGCAATTATATTCTCAAGTTTTGCATCAAAGTTCCGCTTCATACATTCCTCGCACTCAGCCTTGGATCTCTTCCTACTCATATATGCCTCGGAGTCGTTTGGGAATCTATGCCTCTAAGATATGTAAACCTCTAGGCCTTGTATGCAACCTGAGTGTTCCTTGTTTCCCAGGGCTGGGGATAGTATATCCCTCTCCCTAACTACTTAGAAGGAGCCATCAGAAGATTCGGTAGTCAATGTTAGCTGCAAGGGGCAATCATGTTATTTTAGACCCTATGAATTTATGGACCTATTGACAACTAGGTAGTTTAACATATCTTACAAAGCGTTAGGACACTTCCTCGTCTGTGGGTTTTTGAAAAAGGTGACGCCCGAAGATCTGGTTGATGACCTCACTCTTAACCAATTTCGGGCGCACGTTTGTGATCCCGGCAAATAGTGCGAAGGCCTCCGATCAGATTACGAGCTCATCCTCCATCCTCCATTGCAGGATTTTAGCCGCATACCCAGCGGTGCTAAGACTATAGGGGTGAGTGTTTTATGCCTAGAGAGCCTTGTGCGCCACACTTTCCTGTTGAAATTTGGTCATCGTCTTCATCCACACCAAGGCCTCCCATGTTCTCGGCAACATGAAAGGATACCTCATGAAGGGTGTGCGATCCTTGGTCACGTACTTTATGACAAACGTGCTCTTGAAGGTCTTCCATGCTTTTCCCATCGCAAGGAGCGTCTGCCGTCGCATGAGTCCCTAGACTTCTGTTGGGATCTCGAACATATTTGAAATTTTCGTCCACAACACACTTTTCTCATCTTTTGTCAAACCTTTCCAGGTTGCTATGGTGATACGGACACGTTGCCTTCCAAGTATCCCGCAGGTAGTCTGAAATGTTGTTGCTGCTTTCTTCGGTTGTAGAGGGACCCCATCCGGAGAGACCTCCGTGATGGTCATTCAGCCCTCTAGCCTTTTCGATACTCCTCTGTCATGCCTAGTTATCCACGAACAACGATGACATCATCTCTTGCACAGGAAAAAACTAATTGCAGTGAGTTGTGAGAGTAAACATTGGAACATGGTTAATCATACAATAAATTAGAACATTCGGTGACGTATATTATTGCTACAAGATCTCTTTGTAGTAAGAATAATAAAACACCATACCATGAGCTTAAAAAGGGCTGAAGCAAATTTATTTGCTTCAATCCTTTTGAAGCTCAAGTGTATAGTGCCGTAATATTCCTCTTGTACAACTACTACTCCGACTCCCAGTGTTTCATGCCCTTGTTTTACTTGAACTAGCAGCCTACCCATAGAAGTAAGGAGAGAAGAGTCGGAGAAGAGGACATGTATTTCTCAATAACTAAAATATGAACAATAAAGCACCATACACATGAGCTTGAAAAGGGCTGAAGCAAATTAATTTGCTTCCACCCTTTTGAAGCTCAAGTGTATAGTGTTGTAATGTTCCTCTTGTACAACTACTACTCCGACTCACAGTGTTTCATGCCCTTTTTTACTTGAATCAGCAGTCCACCTGTAGAAGTAAGAAGAGTCGGAGGACAGGAGACAAGAACGTATTGGAAGCCGAATAAGAGCGTAGACCACCGAACACCCAGAGGGCCGACCGTGAGGACGATATGAAGGCGACATTTTTTGCAACGACAAAAGACCACCATCCATGTCTTCGTCTGCATCAAGACCACACCGAGACTACCCCCAACAACCTTACCATTTCCAGCCCGACACAAGTAGGCCCACCTCTCCCACATCTATTTCCCCTATTCCTTTTTGGGTTCCACATAAAAAAAGACACTAACAGATATTGACGGATGTAATACGCATGAGCTAAAAGTGAGATTTAGGATCCATACCTTTGGGAGGAGAGGTGACAGGGAGGAGAGAACTCATGAATACACATTAACAAATATGGATGGATCTATCACACATGAGGTAAAAGTGGCATTAAGGATCCATACCTTTGGGAAGAGAGGCAACGGGGAGGAGAGAATTCATGAACACACATTAACAATATGAATAGATCTATCACACACAAGGTAAAAAAAGTGGGATTTGGGATCCATACCTTCAGGAGGAGAGGCAGCATCAGGACGAGAGGCGATGGGAAGGAGAGGCGGTGTCGAGAGGAGAGGTGGCATCCGGTGGAGAGGCGATAGGATCATCACGCCAAGTGAGGAAGGAGAGGACAGAGACGTCGGGTTCTCCCACAATGGTGATGAAGGTTGGGGACGAGGAGACGGAGGGGGTACACAAGTGAGAGGAGTAAGAGCGCAAAACCTAGCAAAGGAATTACTTATAGAAGAACTATCACAGACGATTCTATTAAATAACCATCTGTGATATTAATATGATAGACATTCTATGATGTATAGCATATCACAGACGGTTCTATTATGGAACCGTCTGTGATGTTATACATTATCACAGATGGTTATATTATGGAACCATCTGTGATATTGTACTTATCACAGATAGTTCTATTATAGAACCATCTATGATACATATATCATAGAAGGTTTGTGCCATCAAACTACCTATGATAATATCAGATTATTCGGCTAGCCTCAAGAAATGCTAGCCATGCCATCTGTAAACAAGCAAGCAGATAAAATCATAGATGTAATTATTTCTAAATCACTGAATCAATTGCAATGGAATAATTATTTAATTCCATGCCGAGTTTATTAATTGCATTGGAATAATTTTCAAATAGGTGTTCGCCATGTGGGATCATTCCACTTGGCTATTTTTCTTTTAAATAAAGCTCTTCATAATGATCGACATGCATATAGCTTGCCTCATCCCTTGGTTCTTCCTCGAGCCTAATGCTATCTCCGAACGGAGGCAAGTCATCAAATTGATTATACTCTTCCTCATCCACGATATTTTCAACTCCGATAATCCTTCTTTTTCCATGAAGAACTACGTGGTGTTTCTTATTTGCCGAGACAATTATATAAAAAAACTTGAACGACTTGCCTCGCTAGTATGAATGGTTTATCTTTGTATCCTACACATTTGAGGTCCACAGTTTTGACATTGTACTTATCAATCTTTACACCCAGTGGGAGTTGGACCCAATGGCACCGAAAGAGAGGGATCTTGAAAATTACGTAGTCGAGTTCCCAAACCTCTCCTACAAGCCCGTAGTAGGAGCTTGGGGCAGCAGTACTGAACTGCCCATGAAATGTACCTATACGGACACCTGAGTTCTGCACTATGCTCTTTCTATCCTAATTTGTTGTATAAAATATGTACCGGTTAATGTCGTATCCTTACCATGTTACAATTGTAAATTTTGGCCCTCTTGCCGACCATTGCAGCGTTTCACTTGACGACCTCTAGTGAATCGCACCCTTAACTATTCGTTGAACAGATGGTTGTGTTACCTCATGATCTAATCCTCCGATCTGGATTCTCTTGGTATAGCATGCCCTTGTGCTCTTCAATACACTGGGACACTTCAGTCATGTGTTGTAAAACTGTGAAATGGGCTTGAGTGTACATATCCAGATCAGAAGTTATTGCTTCCTTCTAATGGTCTTGATACCATCTAGCCTCCCCTCGTGATGAGATAGAGGCACACCCATCGGTTCGACTTGAACCATGTAATCAATGCAGAACTCAATGACCTCTTCGGTTGCATAGTCTTCAATGATGCTGCCCTTCGGCCGAGATCGATTGCGTACATAGGACTAGAGAATTCCCATGTACCTCTTGAACGGGTACATATGATATAGAAACACGGGCCATATATCTTTATCTCTTTGTGTCATTAGCATATGACAGTTATAGGACTTCATACCAATTAATTTCAAATCTTCCATGAAAATAAGCTTATTCATGCTGGCGGAGTGACCGGATGAAACTTTCACACCATGCAAGCACTAACATAATTCAGTTCTCTAGGACTTAGACAAAGTGTAGCAAGCTGGGGGAAGGTACGTGTGGCCTTGATCAGTCTCCATCGGTGCTAACTTGGTCCTGATGTTCATAGCGACCAAGTCACACCGTGTGTTAACACCATCCTTTGTTTTGTCACGAATGTTCAGTAAGAGATCAATTAAGCTATTACATACATTCTTCTCTATGTGCATGACATCGATGCAATTGCGAACTTCTAAATGCTCCCAATAAGGCAAGTCCCAAAATACTGACCTCTTCTTCCACATGTTCTTCTGACGAGTTCTCAACTTACATCCCTTTCCAAACACAGCATCGATATTCTTGACCATACCATACACCTCTTTCCCACTAAAAGGCTTTGGTGCTGAGTCATCCTCTTTATTTTTGTTAAATTATTTCTTCATCTTGCGGTATAGGTGATACCTTGGAAGGAACTTATGGTAACGCATGCACACAGTTTTGCGCAAGTTGTTCAACCATAAACTATCGATATAATCTAAACAGTGCAAATAGGCTTTGGCTCCTATTGTACTCAACCCCGATAGGGCAGGAAAATCATTGAAGGAGCAGAACAACATGGTGCGCAGAGTGAAGTTCTCTTGTTTGTCCAAATCCCATACATATACTCATTCGTTTCACAATGTCACAAAATCTTCCACCAATGATGCTAGATACACATTAATATCGTTCCCAGGTTGCTCAACACATGGATAAGTAGTGACATCAAAATGTATTTCTGCTTCATACACAGCTAAGGAGGAAGGTTGTACATGCATACATTCATGGGTCAAGTGCTATGTCGGCTACTAATGTTACTAAAAGAATTCATTCCATCTGCACTCAACCCAAACCTTATATTCCTTGGTTCCACATCGAAGTCTGCAAACATCGTATCAATGTTCCTCCACTAGGCAGAGTCAGCAACGTGTCTTATCATTCTATATTTCTTACGCTCCTCTGAGTACCAACGTAGCAACATTGCATCCTTTCAGTTCACAAATAAACGCTTCAAACGAGGAATTACAGGCAAATACCACAACATCTTAGCGGAAGGTCCTTGCTTCACCTCGATGCCATTGTCATTATCAGAGTCATTCTTATGCTCGTATCAGGATGCTTTTCACACCGGACAAACATGTAATTTTGCATTCTCATTACGGTAGAGGATACAATCATTCAGACATGTATGTATTCTTTCTACTTCTATTCCCAATAGAAAAAATAAACTTCTTAGCGTGGTAGGTGATTCTCAGCAACACATTTCTCTCAAGAAGGGTATTCACTAGGGAACCTAATAACGTCGTGAAACTTTTGTCGTACCAACCATGGTTGCCTTCAATTTCAATAGTTCAAAAACAGATGATAACCTTGTGTATTGCAACTTGCAGCCTAGGAACAAAAGTTTCTTCGAGTCCTCCATCAAGCCCTTGAATTTACTAAACTCTCTCTCACCATAGTTCCCTTCTGCATTACGTAGCATCTGATCTAGATTATCATCATGTGACCTATCCTCATCAAAAGCACAGTGCACAACTGGCATATCGTTGTTTCCCTCGACGATGTTATAATTACCTTCCTATATATTATTCTTTTCTTCACCGTGACTGGTCCAACATGTATATCCCTTTTGGAAACCCCTTCGCATCAAGTGAGCTTCGATCTGTGATAAGTTGGTAAAGATCTTCATATTATCATAATCAATGAATGGACAGTATATATATTCTATTCCCTTGTTCGACATATCATGCTCGGCCACTCTTCTAAAAGCAGACATACCATTAATGTACTCTTTACTCACATGGTTCTCAATGTTCATCTAGCTTCGATCCATCTATGCTGCGCATATAACAAATTAGTGTCAAATTGGATTATTAATACTACTATATAGCTATCCAATGTAATACCTAGACATAATTGACATTCACCTTATAATAAATTGTCCATATCTAAATTAAGTAGCTAGCTATGTACTATTCATGAAGCATTGTATATATCAAGCAAGATTATATTAAAGTAAACTAGGAATAGTGACTCTTTCGTAAATTGAAGTAAACTACCAATTAAGCTAGATCTAAACCTAGCTATCACCTCTCTTTATTACAAGGCATATAATTAGAAACAAATACGTACTAACCTCTAATCACCAAGAATAAATAGATCTACAAGCGGTATACTTTCACCAAACTCCCCAAAGCCAACCACCTCCTTCAATGCAGCACAATGAAGACAGATCTATTAGGATCCCGCTACCTAGCCATTTAATAACACAGCATATCCCAGAACATCCAACTGCAAATCGTCAGTGGTCTTGCACTATCATAGATGGTTCTCATTAATAACCGTCTGTGATAATTCACAAACAGTTCTTAATAAGAACTATCTGTGATAATGGAGATTTCACAAATGGTTATTATTACGAACTGTCTGTAATAATTACTTATCACAGATGGTTCGTACTAATAATCGTCCGTGAATAAATATCACATATGATTCTAAAATAGAACCGTCTATGATAAATACGGTTCTAAAATCTAAATTATATACATAAATGCAAATTCATTATTGACTCAAAAGTAAATATATTACTTAGTTACTTTTTACTAGTCAGTAGTGCCGTCATGTCGTTATACCAAGACCGTTTACATATATAAAAGAGAGTAAATACAAATTCAACTGTTTGATTTTACATATATACGATGCCCAAACAGCATCACTAGTCGATTCTTACAAAAGATAACAAAAATAGAAACCTAACTGCTTCAATGTTTTTTCTAGTGTCGAAGGTAGCATGCATTCTCCGTCTTCAAAACTTTGTAGGTGACGTGGTCGGCATCGAACGGTTCAGGATCATCAGTGAACCAAGCCCAAAATACGTCCACCCGCTGACGTGCTTGTTCGAGTGTCTCCTAAACACCTTCCAACTAAACAATCAAGTTGAATTGAGCCCATAAGCTCTCTTCCGTTTCTTGAGGGGTCTCGGCAAAGTTGACTTGGTCACCCGTCGCTTTGACTAAGCACTCCAAGCGATGGCAAGCCTCTTAGAGACATGCAATATCATTGTGGAGGACCACGTCGATGGCGAGGTTAGCTCACCGGAAGCAGGAGACCAACCAGAAGACGCAACGGAGGAGGATGCCAAGATGGCAAAAGGTGGCCTTCAATTGCTTTGGCCAATCGTCAAACATAGGAGGGAGGATACCGTTGGCATAGTGTCCTTTTGCAGCATCCACTAGCGTATGTCCAGTAAGGTGCTCGTCCAAGATAGCTAGGTTGCCCATCAATACCGGCGACAAGGAAGATAGCTGGCCAACGAGGTGCTCGTACAGGATTAATCGTCGGTGGTGGATGATCATTTTTATACAACAAGAAATACATCTAGCTCGTGAGACGAAAAGACGCATCTGGGAGCCAAAAATATCGAAGGGACCCAAACCGATTGAAGGCGCGCATCGCGGCGAGGAAGTATATCACAAACGGTTCCAACCACAAGCCATCTGTGATACGCAACTACCACAGATGGTTTATATTAATGGCCATCTATGAACTATCACATATGGTTCTAATTAAAAATCATCTGTGATGTCTCAATTATTACAGATGGTTCATATTAATAATCGTCTACAAATATCACAAACGGTTATTAACAAAAACTATTTGTGATAGTAGGGCATCACAGACGGTACATGAAGCATGCTTGTAAAACTATCTATGATAATTATAACACAGACGATTCGAGGAAACCGTCTGTAATGAGGCGTCCAGTATAGTCTTTTTGTAGTAGTGGACCAAATTGCCCTTGAGGCAAACAACCATATGAGAGAAGAGTGGGGATAAGGTGAGGGAACCCCAGTCATTACACAAAGCCAGAGGGCTAGCCAACCATGCCCTTATAAGCTAGCATAGTACAAGAAAGCCCCACACAAAGCCCTATTCCCATTCCTTCTCTCAACCACGAGCTCACCTTGAAAGTAAAAGCCAGCCCCACAAAACCTCACCTCAGCCCCATTTCATTTCCCCAACTTAGAGCCAACCTCCCATTCTCTGCTTGACCAAAGCCAAAGCCAAACACTACCCCAAGTTCCATGGCAGCCATAGAGAGGTAGTGAGAGAGGAGCAAGAGAGGGGGCCCAACCAAACCGCAAAGCAAGAGAGGGGGCCCAACCAAACCGCAACACGGCTATCATAGTCATCATCCATGAACCTTACCATCCTCAACCCGACATTCTAGTAGGCCAGTCTCTTCACCTTACCTCTAATGCAACCTCTTAGCGTGGCCATGAGCACCACACCGGCTTGGCTATCATGCCATTGGCGGCAGCCCATAACTACCGTTGCACGCCCTTGAGAGGGAAGACATACTCCCCAGTGTATGCCTCCGTAGCAAGTTCCGTTGTGACGGCAATCTAGGCCTTCCCAAAACCATGCATGGTAGAAGAATGAATCTAGACAAAAGTAGTGACCAAAACAAATGCGTAAAGAGGGGGAAGGTTGAACCGGTGATGCCCCCAGGGCTCACGGTGGTGCTGGTTGGAGGCGCAGTGGTCAGGGGGTCAGTGCTAAGAGCGGCGTTGATCTAGGAGGCGACCATGTGCATGGGTGGAGCTGAGTAGAGCCGGAGGCATAGGGGGAGTCAGCACAGTGCTCGCCGACACCACATCAGTGTCTGGCAGAGCAACCGGGAGCCGACGCTGAGCACTGGCTGCCCGCCCGAATAGGGGGCTAAAGCCAAGAGCCAGAAGGGGGCGGATGGGGAGGCGCTCGTGGGAGGCGATGCCAAAGCTATGGATAGAGCCAGGTGGCGACGCTCTGTGGCCAACAAGCAATACAAGGTGGTGGTGCAGCGGCTATGCTGAGCCCAGGGAACTGATGGCCGAAGGCATAGAGGGGTGGCACCACGTGGGGATGAGTCATAGGAGGCACGTAGGTGAGCCAAGCTGGCCGACGGGCTGGCACACTGTGGCTGCTAGGCTTGGAGGGAGCAGCGGTGACATCGCCTACGTGAGGAAGAGGGGGAAAGCGGAGAGTTGTGGGAGGAGAGGAGAGGTCAGGGGAAGAAACGGCCGACAGCACAAGGAGCAGCATGTCAGATCGCGGAGCAACAACTCCAAAATCCTCTGTGTAAATCGCACTATCCTAGGAAAAGTTAGTGCACACATGGTTAATAGGGATACATATCATGCATAATGACCAAACTTTATTATAAAACAAAGTGTACGGGCCTTATGGCCAAGTTTACATAAAAGTCAACAGCGGAAGATAAATAAAACGAGCAGCCCATCCTACCTGCCCACAGGCAAATGACTATAAGACATGGCCTATTCGTCGCAATTCTCACCAAAGTCGATGCAGTCGTCCTCTGGCAACAGAGTTAAGCAAGGTGAGCACATAAAGTACTCTACAACTTATAATAGGACATTTAACAGAGTTAATGCATGCATAAGGATTTTCCAAGGGAGGCATATTATGGTTATTTGCACAAAAAGCAATATTGGAGTAAAATTGTAAAGTAAGTACAAAAGCTAAATTTAATACAGTATGTAAAACAATCTTTTTAGCTAAAATAATATCGTTAGTATAGGAACCAACCTCACACCAACCTATCTACGGTTATCCCATCCGGACCATCTTTCCAAAAGATTACACAAGTTTTCATAAACCAGATTTTATTAAAACCAAAGTCTAATACATGAAAAACCATACTCAGCATGTCCTTGACCGTGGACACGGCTATCCAGAATAGTTTGTTACTCTGCAAAGGTGTACAACTTTACGCACAAGACATGTCCTCTCATTTTGCCACGAGATTAACACACTACCTTAGATGTGCGAATGAGAGTTGATGACAAGACTGTTATAATGTTCCATTGCCAAATTAGTTACACCGCCACTAAGGTTTCACCACAACATGAATCCACATGTTGTAGCCCCCTCTTGTGCCATGTGAGACTTCTCGCGGCCTACGCCATGCCCACATTCAGCCTATAGCAAAACCAAGACGGAACTTCATAAATTACTTAGCCAGGTATATTTCATACCAGACTTGTGGTAGTATGGTGTGACTTGTAATAGTAGTTCACAGATCGGTCCTTAATTTGACTTAAGCCCAACCACATACCCTTTGTGCCTGGCAATCAACATTGTGTCACCAAACAACAATGCAAGCCAGTAAGCACCCACCACCTAACCAATGCCTAAGTCTAAACCAAATTTTATAATTTTATTTTATCAAAATTTCATAGACTTTTTTGACTCACCGAAGTCAAGAATAGATTTTATAACTCATTATTTTGTGTGAAACAATTCTTCCCACCTAAATTATTCTAAGCATGGCTAAGCAATTCTATAAAATTTTCAGTTAATACTAATATACTAACTAGATTTTCATCTAGGGTGACAAGGCATGATTGTTTAATATCAAATTTGGCTACACACAAAGGAATTGGGCATAACTAGAATTTAAATTGAATTCAAACTAGATTGATTAAAAGTACGCATGCACAATAATTTTAAAAACAACATAACTCATTTAAATTACTGGAAGCAACATGATCAAAGGTATAACTTACCTTGCTCAAAGTCGTGATGTAAGTTGTCAAAGGTGAACTCTCCGGAATCGTCGTAGTCTACACGTGAAGAATCAAAACAAATTCAAACAAAATTAAATAACATTAAAAAATTCAAAGAGAGTCCAAAATCAGATAGTTTAGGATTTTAGAAAAAATTTAGAAATCTGAACGGGTTAAATCGGAGTTAAAATGAAGAAATACGAGCTTCTGGAAGTTTAAAACTAAAGAAAAAGAAAAGGGCAGATTTTCTGGAAATTTGATTTATGATGTCAGCATTGGATTTATTTTTCGGCTGAATTATCCTTCTACTAGAAAAGGGAATTATGACATCATGATGACGTCAGCAATAGAATTTAATTTTCAGCTGAATTATTTTTATAAAGGAAAAGATTTTATTAGACTGACAGGTGGGGTCGATTCTGGTGGACCGGGTTCATGGATCAAAGAGAAAGCTGAGATGGCACACTAGGCTGGCGTGGCACTCGGCACTGAGGTGGCTCACACACGGCCGCCAGATGGCTGCTAATGTGGCCTCGTCGGCCGAGGTGGCGCACGGAACCCAAAGGTCGCTGGCGCTGAGGCAGGCGACGGCGCACGGGGAGAGGCTCAGGAGCAAGAGGAGGCGACGAGGAGTCCCTTGGTACCTTCGTCGATGCTCGGCGATGACTAAAGGGTGGTTGACGACGATAGAGAAGCGGCGACGGCGCACGGCTTCGGTGGTGAGGGTTCTCCGGTGGCACTGGAACACGGTCGAGGGACGGGTGAGGCTCTCACGGGCGCGGCGAAGAGGAAGATGACATCAGCGGGGCCCGAGGAGGTCGAGGGCTCTCGAGATTGCTCACCGGAGCTTCGTCGGTGCCGAAAGAGGTGGGGGGCACTTGGGCATAGAAGAGAGGAGAAGGAGCGATGCGAGGCTCTCGGGTGCATGAGGGAGGAAAAGGAAGGGAGGACGGGTATGAGGAGGGTTTATATAAACACGGGGAGGAGTAACGGTCGAGCACGACCTCGCTGGAGTGAAGACGATTAGAAATGGCAAAATGACAGTTAGCAAACTTTAAAATGGAGGGGAAACGGGCGGAGTGAAGGCAGAGTGATGAGGGCACTCAGATAGCACATTTGCTCGGGACTTCAATGAAAAGAAACGGCCGAATTAAAAGCTTGGGGAGGCCGGCCATGGTGGCGGACAGAGGAAGAAGAAGGGAGGGGAGAAGAAGGAGCTAACATGCGGGGCCCGCATGTCAGCGAGAGGGAGAGGAGAAGAGGAGAGGCGTGCGGCTAGATGAATGCCACGCGTCACGGAGTGAATCAGGGTCGCCGGATTTAAAACGAAGGGGTAAGTAAAAGGAGACGGCTCAGATTAGATCGGGTGGGGATGGATTGGATCCAGGAGTGCCACGTGTCGGCTGGAGGAGGTTTTGGGTTTATAATTTATTTTTGATTTTCAGAAACATTGGGAAGGTTTAAAAATACTTAGAACATATCAAATAAAGTCAAAAAATTTCCAGAAAATTCACAGAAATTCCTGGAGATGTTTTAGACTTATGAAAAATATTTTCAACTTAAAATTGGTCCCTTTATTTTTTATAAAAATCCTTTTTAGCTTTAAAGTTAGATTTTAAATTCCAGGAAATTCTCAAAAATACTATAAATCAACGAGAACTTAGGAAAAATAAAATAAACTTTTTTAGACTTAATAAATGCATAAATTAAATTTTGTTAATCTAGATTTTGAAATAAAATCTAGATAAATCCAATTAAATGCAATTAAACTTTTTGGGATGTTACATGACAGCCCCAGATCCAAATTGGGGAGAAGAAGCAAGGCCATTCGGCCTAACAAAAATGGAGAAAGAGAGGGAGGGAGAAAAGAGATAAGGCCGGCTGATGCAGATTTTCTCATGTATTACGCTTTTCTGTTAAATATATTAGTTGATTGGAAAGAATTATTTAGCCACATTAAATATTGCTAGGTAAACTCTAATTTTATTGGGTCATTAATTATTATACTTAGAGATACAGGGGTAGTACTATTTTATTTAATTATATGTAGGCCCATACTCGATCTGTACAAGTTTAATGTGAAGATGCGTTTAGAAGCTCCTAAAGAAAGAAGTGTTGCATATCAGAACAAATGGAACCATTACAAAGGTCTCGTCGACACTAGTGCATCATCCATCTCTTCAAGTGTACAAGCTGATGAGAACATTCCAATGATCGCACAAACATATGTAGTGCTTACAATTGATTTCAATGATAAGGTGAATCCGTTCTTTAGTACATTTTATATGGGTAAAAGAACATTGATGCTATATAATAGTTTAATTCTTAATTATAGGGATGTCGTTAATGTACAAGAATTAATAGAAAAAATGGCGTCTAGTGGGAGGCAAGGGAGGAAAGAGCGTCACCAGATCATATGCTGCTGGCCGGTTGCATGGCACCAAGAAAAAGAAGGCCGAAGTCAAGAAAAGAAAAACATATGTGTGTTGCATGGCTGCATGGCAAGAAAAGAAATGCCATGCATGTGTTTTGGCACAAAAATAGCCAATATGTATGCAACGTTGAATGTGTCGATTGGTGCATGCACACGCATAGGCTGTGAAGAAAGCAAAGAAACAATTGCTATGCTTGCATGTGGCCTAAGAGGAATTAAAGAGAACCGCTGCTCCTGTTGTCACCAATAGCCGAAGATGATGCATGTAGCAGTGCATGGCTGTTTGCACGTGGGCCAAGGCCTGCGTGCCAATGATGTGGCCGAAGCCCAACCCTTCGGCCATGTAATGTCTTTTAGCTAGAAATCTGGTCCACGTTTTGTTAATTAAAATCTGGTCCACGTTTTGTTAATTAAGTCTGAACCTTATTTAGTGGCTTTGACTAGATAGCAAAGAGATTGAGTCGGTTTCTTCAGATAAGTAGGATTTAATTCGGTCCCTAGACCGAATCAATTTCCGCAGGCCCTAGGCTGTGTGCATCAGGTGGGGAGGGCATCATAAATAGTTGGTATCTGCTCTTGTATTGGAAGATCATGTTATTTTTAAGATAGCCAATATTACTTGTTTTTGGGTTGATGCTACGCGCTGTCTTTTGAGAATTAGGTGAGTTTCTTAAGAATACCTCTGTTATTCTTGTGATTCCTCGTGTTTTACAGGAATAAGGTCATGTCTACTTTTGTGTGGTTGAGTAAACAAATATCGAAGCGTGTAGTTAGGCGAATTCTTTTATCACAGGTTACTGTATTGAGATAGTGGTTGGTGTCATCGATTCGTCAAGTTGCACAGGTCCAAAGTTATATTTGATCCTATGTCATGAAAATCGGGCATCCCCGTATCACCGGCCAGGAAAAAATAAAGAAAAAATAGAGAGAAGAAAAGATAGAAAAGGAAGGAAAAAGAAAGGAGAAAAGAACAGAGGAGAAGAAGAAAAGGGGGGGTTAGCGACATGCGCGTCGAATCCGCATCTTTACGCGTTTTATGCCAGTGTTGAGTATCGCGCGTAGAATCGATGACGTGCGTATAAGTGCATGTGTTGCTATATTATATTGAGTCGGGTTGGCATTGTACATGTGGAGATCCTGGTGGGGAGTCGTTCACACATCGCCCCCGAGAATAATCAGACAAGTACATGGTAGAATGATATATGGTAATAGTTGTGAAATATGTGATACTTACAATATTGGATGCTGCTTGGTTGATGATAATAAATGTGATACATGATGAAATGATGGAGAAATGTGTTCATGATATGACATACGCATTATATGCCCGAGCAGTGAGAAAGTCAATAGCTATGAGTAAAGCTGTTGACTAATCCGATGTACTCTTGAGAAAATCCTATTTCAGTAGGCACCTCCACGGGATAGAGGTAAAAGGTGACATTGGCGGGTATGCCCTTCGCTTTACCGGTATAAGCTACAGAAGGAGAATGAGATTGATCATGGGCATTGCATTACATTAAGAGTGAATTGAGGTGAGATATCGAGAATTGTGAAAAAAAATGATTATGTTATGGTATGTTTGTGTTAATGTTGAAACAGGTGAGAATGACATGGTGATGTTGTTGTCCGTGTTTATGGTAGTGTTTATCAGTATATTATGTGCTTGCCAAGCCTCCGGACTCATCCTTGCTTTTTTTTTACGTGATCATTGGTGACGTCGTGCACGGACGGAAGTAGCAAATGAATAATTTCACGTACCAGCAACACTTCACATATCATCTTTTATTAGTATGTTTAGACTATACTAGTATGCTATGGTAGTTAGAGTCAAAATGTTATGATGTATGTTGAGTCACTGCAATATAAATAAAGTAATAGTTGTTTAAAACTATTAGCAGTTGTTGAAAATAGTAAAAATATACAATGGTGATAGTATTTTAAGCCCAGAGGATAAACGAGACGTTACAGCCAACTTAGAGAGTTCATGCACGAATTTGGTCACAAGTGATTGAGCATCCAGCTTGGCGTTTTTAAAGACCCGGGCGTTGCGTTCCCTCCAAACAATCCAAAAGATGGCAACAAAATCGTACCCTTTCTTTTGATCGTTGGGCAACCTTTCTTGCAGTGGCGACAACCAATCGAGCAAACTGCCTTCCATGCTTAACATGCGTCTATGCAGGCCAAAGAGATGCATGATTTTAACTCAAACCTGTCTTACCCACGGGCGACATGGTCGATTGTTTCCGAATGTTACTCGCAAAGGGGACATAGCGTATGGAACTGAATGCCCCGAGGTACCATACGGTCTGCTGTCCAACAGTAATCCTGAGCTGCAAGCCAGACGAAGGGCTTACATTTAAGAGGAGCTTTGCATTTCCAGATCTACCTGTGAGCTGCGAATCGGATGCTACCAAGAAAGAAAGCATTGTGAGCCAACTTGGTTGAGTATTCCTATGCTGAATTCAGCTTCCAAACCAGTTTATCCTCAACCCTCGGGTCCAAAGGAGTAACTAGTCCTTAATTGCTTCAATTGAAAGGTGTCCTTCCCTGGATATCCGTGGTCCATGCATTCATCAGTAGGCCCTGCGCCACCGTGAAACCCATGTTTGCCACAAAACAGAAAACATGTCATCCTATTGTATCTATCATCAAACCCGTCTTTACCACAAAACAGAAAATTACAAAGTTCTTGTACAAACATGATATGTATGTAGCAGCATTTCTGTATGTATCATCACACGCCTAAGATAATTTACATGAAAATCGATCTGAATTTTCCGCCCTGACTCATCTTGTTGAGACCTGGTTTGGATCGATGATGTACCCAACGGGGCCTCCACGGCCCGTTGAGGCCCTACGAGATAGCGCAGGGGGCCTCCTTAGCTCAACATTGGCCGGCACAGGGATTTCGTCGGAGTGGCCGGAAATGCAGAGTGATCCATTGTCATCCTGATCCCAGTACACCTCAACCATGACGCCTCTTGGATGCTCCTCTGTCTCAGTTCCAGGAATACCGACGAAACGAGCCCCCTTTGGTATCTGCATTGTCAAAGAAATTTGCCAATGTTGGTGAAATCAAAGAAAAGATCACAACGCTCTACAGGAATCTCCACATAAGCAGACTATGCAGGCAATTACTGCATGGCAGTTATCTGCATCTCACAGAAGTTTTCTTTTTCATGTTCAGAAATGCAGTAGTGTTCTTATTATTACGGAGGACAAACCTGAATCGATGCTCCTGATGATAGATTGAGAGTCACCAGGGTTCCTTCAGCAGTGGAGCTCTCCAGCTCTGCCTGCTTTGCAATGTTCAGGAAGACCTCTTCAAGTGTTGTGAGGCCGAGTTGAATGTCTGAGATGCCGAATTCCCCCTCTCTATCTTCAAGTTCCCCAAAGAATCCCTGCTTGTCAAAAAAGGATTAGTGTATCATGAATTTAACAAATGATGTATGCCAGAGTTTTGGGTGTCAAGGTAGTACCGTCAGAAGTGGTTCTTTCTGATGGGGGATGACAAATGTTAAGAATGTCCTGCTCTCCTCTTTGGGGACCACATCAAGACGCTGTTTCAATAACATTTATGTGGTTTACATCTCCACATAATAAGAAAAAAATAATTATGTGGTATTTAATTTAATGATGAAACACATACTTCCTTGAAGAACCGTTTGACAGCCTCTATGTTAGGGTTAACCGGGGCTTCAGTGTTGCTGTTGATGTTAGGGCTTTGTGTGTGACCATTTCCAGAGAAATTGACATTAGCGATATATCCAGTTCCAAATTTGGACTTCAGCCTTATCGAAGTCCCAATGCACCGCAATTTCCCCTTTGCCATGATAGCTATCCGGTCACTTAGAATGTCAGCTTCCTCCATGGAATGGGTGGTCAAGACAATAGCTCTTCCTTTCTTTGCCTCCTCTATGATGTCCCAGACGTGCCTCCTAGTTATTGGATCCATGCCAGTTGTCTGTGTAGGATATATGGTTAGACTAACATGTGACAAGGGATGTGTAGCAAGCAAACTGATGGTAAATTTGGCATGTCTCTACCGGTTCATCAAGAAAGACCAATTTTGGGTCACCAATTAGAGCAATTGCAACACTTAGCCGTCGTTTCATTCCTCCACTGTAGCTGCCTGCTCTAACGTTAGCTGCTTGGCTGAGCTTCACTTGGGATAATGATTGCTCTGCTACCTGAATTAGATGAACAACCAGAGAAAGATAAAATGCAAAACCATGAAGGGTTTTAGGAGCACATGTCAATAGGTACCTAAGAAACATACCGACTTGATTGTTGCGGAGGCAATCCTTGATGCTGGCAAACAACTCCATGTGCTCCTTGGCTGTCAATGCGTCCCACAGGATGTCAAACTGCAGAGAAATGAAACACAAATAATTATCCTCCATACAAATGAATCAGTACTTCCATCAGCAATACGAGGATGTTTAAAGCACCTACCTGTGGACAAACTCCAATCATCCTGCGAATATTTGACATTCCCGCAGTGCTTCGAACAGAATGACCATAAATCAATGCTGCGATAGATTTAAAGTGGCTCATTAGCATGTCCATAGTTAATTAAAAAATATTACAAAATGGGTCTTTAAGGAATGATACTAACCATCACCGCCTGTAATTGGTGTGATTCCAGTTAGGCAACTGATTGTAGTTGTTTTACCAGCTCCATTGGGCCCAAGAAGACAAAACAGCTGATCCTTCTCAAGGTTCACCCATAAGCCCTGGAGAAATTGTTTAGGTGATTAATAATCAGAAGAAGCAAAGCCAAGCAAGGCTTATACGTCAGAAGCTAACAACTTACTTTGACGGAATGAAATGGTTTAGTTGTTCTGCATGTGCAGCAACCCATAGTAAAACTTCCTGGATATGTTTTCCGCAAACCACGTATTTGAACTGCAACACCAGGATCTACATCATTGTTTGCAGCTTGTTGTTTTACTTGGCTTTCCTCAGCAAGAACATCCTCATCGGTAGGGGTAGCATCATCTGCTGGACGGTTCGAACCAAAAAAGCTAAAGAGACCTCCCTCTGGAATGGAGCATTCAGATTAGTGAGTAATGTAAGAAACTACAGTTAGAACAATGTGCAGAACCACTGAACACTTAAAAAAGCTCTGACCTCGCATCTTGCCTCCTTTCCCAGTCCAGTATGAAGGCATCAGAAAGTAGAACACTGACTTTCTAACACCATTGACATTTGGAATTATGTTATCAAAGTAGATCGCCAGGACAAACCACAAGAAAAATGTGGAGATAAGCCATTTGTAGATGTCATCCTGTTAGATGTTGGTGAACACTCAAGAGCTTGAAATTTGCATAAGCATTAAAACACATGCTATCTAATGAACAAAGTTTCGTACGTACAATAGTAATGACGCAGTCCGTCTCAAAAGATTGGCACTTTTGACGCTGATTCCAGCTAATACCTTTGTCTTCAGGAGTGGCTGTTGCCTTACCTAGAATATTGAGGGCTTGGGCAAAAACATCAGGAGGAAACAAGGACCATATTGTCCGGTAATACTTTCGGTAGGAACTTGAATATGGGAACCCGAAGGTTGTGACAAGCTGCAAAGGGAGGTAATAAAGGGGTTTGCATATTTCCTGACAAGTTGAAATACTGGATCCATAAGATGATGATTATGCAGACTTTACCTGTGTCAAGAAGCCAATAATGAATATTGCAAATCCAACAGTGGTAGCTGATGCTGCTTTTGTTACAAATGTGGATATCATGAACGCAAAACTAAGCTGCACAAACATCATGAACGAGCATAATATGTTAAGGAAAAATATTTTGCAAACTCTGATAGGAATCAGGAAATGTATAAACAAAATTCATCCATGCAAGCATGATTTCTATCTAAATTTAACACTTCATATGGACATAAGCAAAACAAGCAAACTGGTCAGTATGTCGAACTTACCATGTTCAATTGGAAGAGGAAGAATAGGAGGAATAGGATTCCAAAGCTATTGTGCAGGAAGAAGTCAAACTGGAACATCATCCCAAAGAGCACAGTAAAAAGCGCTGAAAGTAATGTAAGGAAGGCCTCCCAGGTAAACCAAGATAACCAATATGCCGATTCATAGAGCCCCATGATAGACATAGCCTGCGAATATGTACCAAACTTTTGAGTCATGTCAAGCATCAACATACGTAAATCTTAAAGTGCTGGCAGCGGACGGGGAAGCTCAAACCTGACGAAGCTTAAGTTCTTTCTCTGTCACCAAGGCACTGATTTGGAAAACAAATCCAAACATAGCAATGGCAAGGAAGAAAGTGGGCCCTGCTTGGGCAATAGTAGAGAAGGTTTCTGTGGCTGGGTGAGCGAATTCCTTGAACCCCACAGTCCAGCTAAAATTTGGATCTGTCACATTCATGAAAATTTACTGTTATTTCCCAAGCACAACTATCAAAAAGAAACCATACAGCATTTATTTATGTAGCATACAGTAAATACTCTGAAAAACATCTCTTGAAAAAACTCTAAAACCTACTAAATAGAAGGAATTGCTGTCAAAGGGTATGGGACCAGTTTTATTTAGTAGTAAGCATGGGAGCAACAAGTTCCCTCAAATAAAAAAAGCATGGAAGCAGCAGTACCTCCAATCAGCAGCCTTGCCATTTCCCTCTCAGCGGCAACTTGAAGTGGTATCTGGAACTTGAAGGTGGGGTCCTCATATGTTCCTCTCCGTGCTACTGGAGTGGAGTTTGTCTGAATACCATACTTTATCTGAGTGGCATTTATATCTTGAAAATGTAAAGCACCAGGGCAGCGCATTGGGTTTTCAAAAAGCCAAGCATCAACTTCATCTGGAGTCCTAAAACCTAAGACCTGAGAAACTCACCATGAAACAATCAGATAACATGTTGCATGTTGAGTAATAGTCAATTCTAGGGTGAACCTGCAATGTTGTTTAAGTGACAGAGAAGAAACAATTGTGCTTTGACTAGTGCATATATTATATATTGCAGTTTACCGCAAAATCCGAGCTTATGTCAAGTGATAATGAATTATGAGAAGGCAAAACTATATTAGTCTCTAACACCATACTTCATCCGAGCGGCATATGAAGAACAAAAAAAATTCAAGCAGCTGAATTGAAGTAAACTAATTAAAACTACAGAATGGACACATGAAGGCTGGACTCCCAACTAAAATAAATAAATAAATAAATCCTCACGTCGCCATTGGGCAGGAACTTTAATGTATTTTGTTCAAGTTCGTGATCAACAGAGTTTCACCATTTACATTAATTTAATCAGAGGTTAAAATGTTTTTTTTTTGAGATGGTTAAAATGTTATTATTGGAATAAGAAATAAGTGCATAATGGTTTCCAAAAATTCCAACACCATTTCTTTGATACCATCGTCTATTCTATGCAAACCACGTACTTCCTTAAAAATTCTCAATTATATTCTCAGTTAACTTCCAAGGTGCATCCTCACCACCATTATTTCCAAGAAAAGGCGTTACGCACACCGGATCAAGAAACTACAAAGTAGCATGAAAATGACACCTAACACACTTACGACAAACCTAAATCAAAATTAGCTGTTCCTAGTGGACACCGCAGGCTTCCCAGTTTTCCATTAACAACAAAATAGCCACCTTTTTCACACTTTCTTTGAAAAGCTCGCAATTCCCAGCATCTAAAGTGAGTACCCACTGCTTCCATCCTAATGTTGGATGGAAGCAAATCACGTACTAAAATTGTCAACATCAAGCCTAAAGGATGATCTCTAAGTTCAACGTCATATCAGCCAATATGCTGTGAAAGGCTTAAAAGGAAATAAAACAAGAGGCGACTTCACACAAGAATCGATCTAGCCGAATCAAATTCTTCTTCAGAATCCAAAAATCCACCTCTCCCCAGCAGTAAATCAATGAAAAGCGCGTGCCAAGGTTGCAAACAACTCATTCCCGAACTCTCCAAGCTCTTGAAATCGAATTACCTCCTCGAAACGCTTAACAAATCACTCTTTCAAGAGGCTAAAAATACAGGCCAATTCTCAAGATTTATCGCGCAGTTTTCCCTTCACGAGAAACGCGCAAAAGATCTTCCCCAACCAAAATCCAAAATCCCCACACCAAACGTGCGAGCACCCAACTCTTCACCGTCCAAACCGGTCAAACCCACGCCGCACACGCCCAAATCACAGACCAAGTACGCCCAATCTTTTTCGCAAAAAAAAAAAAGAAACACAATCTCATCTTCCCAACGCAAACCGATAAATAATTGAAGGAAAAAAACATCTGACGAAGGAACCAAAACCCTCACCTTGTTGGAGGGGATGGGCCTGCCGGGGTTGTTGTTCCGGATGGCGTCGACGAGCCCGGCGACGCGGGGGCTGCCCCCGCCGCTCCAGAGGAAGTCGTAGCAGGGCGACTTGACGAAGAACTTGTCCTCGCAGGGCGGGATGGGCGGCGCGACGAGCGCCTCCGGGTCGGGCACGTTGCGGTAGGCGGTGGTGTAGGAGAAGCGGGAGCGGATGGCGCGGTCGATGCAGAAGATGAGGAAGATGAAGACGAGGGACGAGAACAGCTGCAGCGCCGCTGACCGCCGGTGGCGCCAGGTGAGGGTCGCGTTCTTGCGGAGCAGCGAGCGGTACTGCTGCCACGCGAGCGCCGCGCCGCTCAGGAGCTCCATT